>LPNX010446700.1:0-187264 GCA_001517045.1 Pseudotsuga menziesii
TATGGGAACACTACCCGGTTCTTCAGCGCCTTAGTTCTCCTCCACGAACTTGTATCCCCTACAATAATGCATATGGAATGAAAAATTTGACGGTTAAGCCAAGATTAGCTCGTCTTCTCAACTGCTCCCACGATTTTAGCAATGATGGATTTTAGCTCGTATGCGTGATTAAAATCTGTTAAAGACACGTCTAATCTGCAACCACACATGTTAAATCATACTGCAAAATACGATTAATCATTACTAGCTGACACCCATGACGAAAATTTGNCAAGATTATCTCGTCTTCTCAACTGCTCCCACGATTTTAGCAATGATGGATTTTAGCTCGTATGCATGATTAAAATCTGTTAAAGACACGTCTAATCTGCAACCACACATGTTAAATCATACTGCAAAATACGATTAATCATTACTAGCTGACACCCATGACGAAAATTTGCCCAAAAATTTGAAAAATTGAGAAGCGCGATTTTCTTGTAGCGCTGCCTTCATTAATTTTCCTGTCAGTGCTACAAGAATCTTCCTGTGCCCTTTTATCGCATTTTTACAGCTTTTAACCAAACTGTCGGATGTTTAGAGGATTTTTAGGGTCATTAACAAGTGTATTTTTGCTCTCTAAACATATCACTGAATCAACATTGNTTTCCTGTCAGCGCTACAAGAATCTTCCTGTGCCCTTTTATCGCATTTTTACAGCTTTTAACCAAACTGTCGGATGTTTAGAGGATTTTTAGGGTCATTAACAAGTGTATTTTTGCTCTCTAAACATATCATTGAATCAACATTGAAAATAGACCTTCTTTACCCCTTTCAAAAATAAAAAGACAAATAAAGTCTAAAGAAAAATGCTCACAAACTATTAAAAACTAATAAATCATCAATAAACTCTTCAAAAAGACCAAAACTGAGAAGTAATCAAACCTATAATTGAAAGTGAAAAAACAAACCAAAATTGAAGAAAACAAACCAAAATGGAGAGAAAAAATTACTAACATAACAGAGACTATTGTATGAAAAACAGAACTACTGGAATCTTCTTCCTATTTTTAGACTCTTTAAACATGAAAACACCATCGACCATTTATCGTCTCAAGATCGACAAAAATCCATGAGATAGTATCATATTGAGCATACTTCTATCCCTTCTTCATTCTCCTAAAACTATTAAGAAGGCCCAAATGATGTCTCTATACACCCACACATATCACATATGGTCTCACATTATGGAAACTTCTTCCCATTGGGTCTACTTTTTTTAGAGTACTCTGTGATGAGTATGCTTTAGATCCCCTAGATATCAGTAGTCCAATTACTTCCCCAAATATTCCTCATTATAGTTATCTCGCTCGTTTCATAGCTATGATCACTTCCCCATGAGTCAGTATCATTTGCTTCCAGTTTATCCCTACTGTCATACTCTGAACAAAGGAAGTTTGAGTCCCCTGTACTCCCCCTCCCCTATTCCCCATTCAGTGTCTCAGTCCCTTGATTGTTCCACATCTCTGGTTATACCCCTCGTGATTCTATCAAGGAAACCTAATTTCCTTGGTAGTTGTAGATCTCCCTCTGTCAACGTCAACACATCTATTCCAGAGGATAGACCCAGAGGTCCCTCTATCCTGGTTTCATCCACCTCATTGATGAGTTCCTTAGACCACTTGAAAGGAGTCCTTAGTTCATTTCATGTTGGTTGTGTCTCATGTTCTCTATTTCAACTACACTGTCGCACCATTGAGATTCATACAGGGTATTGGTTCCTTCCTTATTTGGTCAAAGACCCCAGTTGTCACCTGACTCTAGCACATTGGTGAGTCTATTTTGGGATCCATACAATTTCATTTCCTTGTGATTAAGGGATTCATTGGTGACAGTGTTCAGAATCCCCTTAGTGTCATGCTTCCGTGTATCTATAGTACTCACTGTTGTTTATTGTACCTCAGAGATTCCGACTCTCAGTCATTGAGTCCATACATATGTGTACTCCTTGAGATCCAATAGAGCATCAGTTGTTGTGATATTGCATTCCATGAGAATGACATTGTTCCTATATACCAATTCCTTATATCATTCTTTGTATTCAGCCTCCCATTGAGGCCACCATTATGTAACACTCATTGTATGTATGTGTTAATCGACTCCCATTGTTTGAACCTTGATCCTCATTTTTTAATATTCTGACATTGTTACGAGCATGGGTATGTTTGCCTCATCCATACACATGTCTACGATTATATGTACCTCATCCATTTTGAGAAGAAATACAAACAAAAATCCACTACAGTTCGAATGAGGAGACTCCACTCCTCCATGACCCTCTCAAGTCTCTCCACTATTGTCACCATTTCCCTTGATCCTATGATGTCTATCGGCCATACGATGAGATATTTCCCTCATACATCAAAGGGAAATATGTTAACAACAAAAAAATGTTCATCTATCTCTCTATGGTCCAAACCAATACTATACATCATATTCCCACTGTTATTTCCTCCATTTTGACCTTCACAACTAAAATTCCACCAAATATGGTCCAAAACATTATTAGTCCTTGCCCATAAATGAAGGGAAGTTGATCATTTATTGGGATTTATACCCACTCTCTCCAAAAAGGACCAAAAATCCATCAAAATGAGAATGGGTCAAAACACCATAGGTAAATACCATGCACATTAAAATACCATGGGTCAAAAAACCTTGGACCATCCTAGAAATACATTGTGAAGGTCTCCCCAAAAACACTTTCGGTCATTCACTCTTAGTCACAGTTTTCACCTTTCACCATTATCATCACACTTTTTTGTATCATTCCCATGGTGTATGTTGATTTTTCTCCATACTCATTTGGATCCATTCCCCCTATTTGACAACCACTAGTGTAGTAGACTAGAGACCAAAACTGTGGAGCTGCGGGACCATTTCCTCAAACGGCTGTAGTGGCCCAAATTCAAAACAAAGGTATTTTTTGTTCTTGTTTTGCATTAGTTACTTGAGTATATCTGAGAAATAAAAATTATTGGTATTATTTTTATATTTTATTTCTGTTAGTCAAAGTTGAGTAATCCTTTGCACCATTGAACTCTACCATGTGATCTGGACGATCTAGGGTATGTGATTTTGCATGTAGTAGGGGACAAATACCCACTACAATTACAAAAATATTAACCATGCCAAATTATAGTAAATTAAGTCTAATAATATTACCCATACTCTGTTTGACAATTTGGGAGGCTCACATAGGAGTTGGAGAGCCATTTTTGCTCACACCCTAGGGGGAATTGCACCATAAATTACTAGTAATTTTACCATTTTTCCAATGTTCCCAAATCGAGTTGAAGATTTCTATAACCTGTCATAAATTTATCAGAGATTCCATTGAGTGGTCCTAATACTCCCTATATCATTCCATACCAAATATGAGACCCTCTTGTGCCATTCGAATCCCCTAGAGTCAAGACTAGCCAAGACAAATTTTCCCCAAATTCTTCATTTGTTGGGAATTTTCTAATTGGGTCATTAAAAACCTGGGAATAATGCAAGTAAAAACTATGAAACACATTGGTCGATTTATTTTCTAGTGATGCATACTCCTAGAGTTTATTGTATTGGTTTAGAATTAATTTGTGTTGTTCTTTTAGCGGTGTTGTTGTCTGTTGTTCATCTTGCTAGTTATTTTGAGATGAGGCCTCTGATAGAAATGTTATCAAGGACCCAAAGAGATCACAATATGATCTAAATGATATTTTATCAGAGATCCACATAGTGTTGGTTTTATCTTCCAGATCATGCTATCACAAGTTTGGAGTACTTCAAGTTGTTGGTCTTCGACATCAAGCTTATTTTTATCTTTTGACAATGTTTTCTTCTGCTCCTTGATTATGTTCTAAATAAAAGTCTCTAATTCATGGTATTTTGCATCTATAAAAGACTAGAATGATACTTGTAATTGTTTTTCTTTTTATCATTTTTGGCTTCCTTGTTATCTTGTGTTAGCATTGGAAATTTACCAAAGGTTGTGAAGGATCGTTCCTAGGTAACAGCAGAACCACTTTAGGAAAGGGAGCTGGATTCTCCAATTTTAGAGAGGGATATCTCACAGATGTACAACAAGGCTAGATATATGGTCACAAAATGAATATCAAATATCGGTGGTTGGCAATGAAACAGAGATACATTGGGCAATGGAGTCAAAACATCAAGGATACAGGGCGATCTGCATAGGAAAATGATCACAGGAGTGAGGTAGTGCCTCGATCACAGTCGTTATATTTGGGGTTTGGTGGTATAAGTAGAAAGATGACAATCCACTAGTGCAGATCACCATAGGGATGAATTCCACACCAGCTTTGGGAGAAATATTTGGTGAATACCAGAGATAATGCTAGGAGCATATGATTATGAATTCCCAGCCATTATACACTAAGTCTATGATATGAAGAAACAACACAATGTAAAAGACAACAAGAAAGACATGCACATGAAAGGAAAGGAAGTTACAGACTGCAATTGAAAAGACACACAAGAATTCTTGTAAATGCATATATCCAGCATATAGCTCTGAAACTTGTATTAATTCGAAAAGAAACACAATAGTATCATAAGTTTGAAAACAACCAACCCCCTCTCCTTCTGTGAGGAGGTAAATTTATAATGTCTCGGACCTCCTAGACCGACCTTAGAATCAAAATTAGTTACAAACTTAAGAACAACTTCTAACAAACTCGAACATGGCATATACACCATGATTTACATAAGACAAAAATAAATTGCAGACTTATTGGAAAAAATAGGCTAAAAAGCCTTTTTCTGTGTATCTTGGCTAACGACACCTGTACAAAATATGAGAGATGTGACTATGAATAGTTATGTCTTGCAGAAAACTCTTCATGCTATCTTCCTTGATATCTTTAAGGCTGTGATTTTAATTTGTTTGATCCATACAATTGAATTGACTTCCACAGAATAGGACCACGAAAAGTTGCAACGACCATGTTGTGTGCTAGTACTTTGAGCTCTGTATTCTCTGTGTATGAGAAATCAGGTACTGTAGCACAAGTGGTTTTAAAATTAGCTAATAATTCAAATGCTCCAACCAATTTATCAAACACAATGGGACCCAACAGGGCATGCTGCATATCTCCAAATTTGTTGTGGTTAGCCCTACGAAGGACTAATCTCTCCAGATACTCTTCCTAGGTCACCAAGGGTTCTTTTTCTTCCCAAAAGAAAGGAATCCCCCTTCTTACCAATGGTTTAAATAAATCAATCACCTATTTGAATTTGTGATCTATAATATCAATATTGGCTTGTACAATGTCCAGCATCCTATGTTTTCTAACCACTTTTCTAGCTCCAGACATAACGACAACTCTGTTTTGGATACCATACCTGCTGGTTTTTTCTTTTGATAAGTTTCTTAGAAAATTGATAGTGTTTTGATCTACCCCCACTGATCTCTTATGCAATTCTCCCTTTACTATCGAAACCTTTTTCTTGGCCATTTTCAAGGAATCCTCCTAATATGCAATGAAATCCAAATAAGGTCTAAACTTGTCGGCTTCTGAAATGATTTTATCCTATATCATATGCCAGCATCCATGTAGGGACATTTGGGAAATCACTTGCTTGTTTAACTTGGCATTTCAATCTAGCAATTTCTGACATCTTTCTGTTAACTTCTTGTTCTCTTCTTCCTTTTTTGAAGCCGTGTCTTCTAAATTCTTATTTTGCATCTTTAACCCTGTAAGCTCTACATCCCTTAGCTTTACCTATGACATAACTTTAGACAGGGAGGTGGTGTCTGTCTCCACATTGGGCATAGTGGCTGGAATTTCCACTACTTCACCTTTCTCTACTAGCTCTTTTTCCTTGGCTGTTAGCTTAACCTTTAAATCCTCTTCGTTTTCTTTTAGCAGCTTAGCTTCATTCTCCCATTGTTTCTCCTTCTCCTTGAGCTTCAAAATCTTGGCCTTGCAATCAGTCAGCTCAGAATTTAAAGCCTCCTTTTCCTTCTCAAACTTAGTCAACTTAGAGGTCTGAATGAGTTGGAAAGAAGGAACTTTCAACTTCTTTTTAAGCACCTGAATTTCCTTTTCTTTCTCATCCAACAACTTTTGAGCCAATGCTCCCTTATATTCCTTTCCATCCACCTTCACTGATTCATCTTGCATCTTTTGAAATTTGACTTTAAGGGCCTTGTTCTGAACTCTTACTTTCCTCAAGAGGGCTCGAGTTTTTGTTTTACTTGATTCCAGCCTGGAAATATGCAATGTAGCCTTTCGCAATTCTGGTATTCAGGATATCACCGGTTTCTCTGTTGAGGTGTATGATGTACAAAGTAGGAACATTCTCTAGGTTCACCCTAACCTCTGACACTTTATTACACATTGTCACGACTAGACTTAGGGTGTCTATAGCAGGATCCCTGACAGTATTCAATGCTACATCTGGTCCAGGTAACTGTCTTATTTCCTCATATAGCTTTACTATCTCATCGATATTTTTATCAGCCTTCTCTCTATAAGTATCCATCCAATATTCTTAGATGTATACATGCTTGGAATTTGTCCAGCAAATAAATACTCCTAAAGTTCAAATCTAGCTATTATTGACTCTTCCTGCTTTTGTTTTCCCTTTTCAATTCTCTTCTCCATCTACCCTCTCATGTTGCTTTTCTTCACTTGCACTATCTATTGTTTTTGTTCAACCTTCTAATTTTTTGGGGTGCTAGCAGTATCTATTTCATCAGTATCCATGGGCTCTGCATGCTCTCTCTTCTTAGTATTCTCTGAAAAAACTACCAATAATGAGACATTTCCAGCCATTGCAACTATGCTAGATAGGTTCATTTGGGAAGAATTGTTTCCAGGCAGGGATGAGGGAGAGTCTTGTTCCATGCTAATATCCTTTGCAGCATAGTTAGGATAATATTCCCAATTTCATGCTTCTCTAAGTCCAGCTACTTCTGTGTGCTTGAAAGGATTATTCTTATTAGCCTATCTCATTTTGGAAATGATCTAGTGTGGGTCGTAATTTATGGCCTGTACCAAAGAGAATCCCATGCTTTTGAGAATAATATCAACCAGTGGTAGGGAAGTTCTATTTTTGACAGTGTATGGTCCTATCCCCCAGGAAAAATTAATACCTGAACTCTTCCTAAAACTCAGAATGTGCTCTTCCTCAACAGTGAGCCTTTGTCTAATCAATTCCAAGGAAAAAATCTTGACTATCAAAAAGGCTGGAAGGACATATGGTTGATGCACAAAACCATGTAGTCTTATAACTGTTTCAAATTCTGTCAGGAACCAATCTCCTATCATCTTACTAGGAGATAGCTGCAACATTTCCTTCATCTCAGGAAACACCGTGGGCAATATTTCTTGAAAGAAGATGTCATATATCTCTTCCATCAAAGAGTTCATGAATTCACAGTAATTATTGGCCATGCCATCAGTGATCACTAACCTAGGCACCTGTGAATTATCTTCATTGTAAGACAAGAACATTCTCAATAAAAAAGATTGAAATCTGAACACTTTAGCATTGTGGAAGTTAGCTAAGTGAGAATGAATGTTCTCAGCTAGAAACTCATCAAACTTAAGACAACAGGACTGAAAATATTGCCCTGGAAGTTGAGGTTTGACAGGACAGGTACTCAAAACAAATAGTAAACTCAACAATGGCTTTGTGAAATAGCCATTGGTCTCTAAACCTAGAAACTGACTGGCTAAAGTTATGCACCACTAGGTTTCTTCATTAAACAGACTCAGTTCAATGGGGTAAGACAAACTAATAAATTTAACATCAGGTTTTGAACAAGACTTCAGGAAATCTTCCTTATTTTTTACTGTGGACTCTTGAAAGAACTATATAATACTCTCTTCCTTGTATTCTTGGGATGTGTGGTTAAATTCTTCTAGGACACGGAGGGCTTTACGAATGTGAGGAGCCTGAACAGGGCAAAGGATTTTGGACTTGGACTTATTCATGATGACTCCTTCAGTGGCAGAAAAAGAATTTGCACACCATTCAACGAACTCGGGGAAATGGGGGGTCTAGTTTACAGAGAAAAAATAGAAAAATGATATAAAAACACCTTAGGTATCGCTACCTTGGTCCTTAAGGGATTCCAGTTTACCTTTAGCAGTTTCAATTGTCTCATTCAATAGAATTGTATCGAATATTTTGGCATTCTCATCTATGAAAATTTATTCATCCTTTTGACCAATAACCCCTAATTCCTCAGTATTCCCCACCTCTAATACCTCTATTTCTTCTATTTTATCCATTTTCAATAGTACTAAGGATGTATTTAGGGATCCTACCTTGTCACTTAGCACAGTTCTCTGATCTATCCACGTTGGCACTCTGTACGAAGTAAGGGAGAAGCTCTGGGAAAGACAAACCTTTTTCAACTCCACGTAGACACTTTTATAGTTTTCTATACTGCGTAATCCTCACGTGCTTTCATAGAACTTGTACCGTAGATATTTTCTTTGCAATCTAAGCCTTGGATCTACAAGGTCTCCATACTGAAGTTTCAACACTATCAATATGTGCAGCTTGATTTGGGGAAATCAACATCGACCATCAATCTCCAAAACACCCTCATCGGAACCGTATATCCCTGAGAACAGTAACATTTCGCCGATCCCTTTTCCTTTGATCGAGTGAGAAACTTCTAATCGTCGAATGTCTCCTATCCATTGATCGAGATTGATCTCTCTTCGCAATCGTCGATCGTTGTGGACCCTACAACATTTTTTAATATTGAAATCCTAATCCCGCCCATGCTAGTTCAGATCACGGAACTGACCATGGCTGCAGATCTATCTCTTCCTTTATCTCATCCGATCGTTTCTCCTTTTAACAAATTACATGATTTGGAAAAAATTCTTTGGCCGAGCATGTTCACCGCGCGAAAATATTTAGTATCGTTGATCTAGCATTGGATCAATCTCAGCTCTCCAATACTGCTCCCATCTAACACATTCCACAAATCCTAAGACCGCATTCTACCTTGCATCTTCACTCTACAGAAACTACGTCCGTTAATGATCTTCATCTCCCTGGACCTGAACCATCGATTCACGACTTTCTTTACCTTATTTCTGCCGCTGCTTACTCCAAAGGTAAAATGGTCCACCACCATGGATTCAAACCCCTTCCTCATCTCACGATCCACCATGAATGCTTCATGTGCCCCGAATACCCTAAAGGGTGCCTTCATGGTATTTTCAAATAAGTTCATTTCCCAAATCCATTAGTAATCCAAAATTATTTCAAATATGGTGCTAACAGTTGGCTCCACTAGGGATGCTATCTTCCCAGTGAGGTAGCAAAGAACCCCATAGACCAGTAGCCAAATCCATTAACAACCCCAGTCTTTTATTTTATTTATCTATCTAAAAGAAAATAAAAATTGAAAAATGATTACTTTCTCGATCTTAGGGCCTTCTCCACAGGCTTCAAATCTTTCTGGCTCACCATCTGTGCTGATTGAAAGTAAAAATATTTACACTATAATACATAGGATTCTTCCTTTTTACTGGAAGTAATGCTTCAGAAACCTCCCTTTCACTAGGCCTCCTTCATACTGTGGCCCATCTTGATATTTTAGAATAAAATCATTGTTGCCCCTATGCACTATATTGATGTATGGACCTACCCATAAATGATCAAATTTACCATGTTTCCCTTTGTCTTCATGTGGGGCATCCCATTTTAACACCAATTCATCAATCTGAAAAAAAATGTCTTCTTTTATTTTTCTATCAAAGGTATTCTTCATCTTCTCCTGATGTATCTGTACCTTATTATATGCCTTATCCCTCGGTTCATTTAGTTCAATAATCTGGTTTATTCTCCTTTGCATATGATTTGGTTCATCATGTTGGTCCTGCAACAATTTCATAACTGGTACTCCCATAGATGCTGGAAAAATCACTTCAGCTCTGTACACCAATTGGAATGGTTGCATTCCAATAGCCCTCTTTGTGCTTGTTCTGTCAACCGCTAAAGAATATTTTAGCTTTGTGTGCCAAGCTCTTTTATTCTCTTCCAAAAGCTTCTTAATTATCCTCACCAGACTTTTGTTAAAGGACTCTACCAGTCTGTTACCCTGTGGATAATAGGCAGTAGAATGATTTAGACTTATATGATACTTATGGTAGAAATTAATCATCTTCTTAGACTTAAAAGTAGGTGCATTATCTGTTACAATTCTTCTGGGACAACCAAATATTTCCAAAATATTATTCTCTAGGAAAACCATTATCACTGCTTCTGTAGCTCTTCTAGTGGGCATTGCTTCAATCAACTTTGTAAAATAATCAGTTGTTATTAAAATCCACTTATGTTGTCCCAAAGAGTTAGGGTTTATTTCCTCAATGAAATCCAATCCCCATTGCTAGAAAGGTGCTTCTACTAATATGGGGTTGAGAGGGAATGAAACCACTTTCCTCTTTCCATCAAAAATTTGGCACTGATGACACCTAGTGGTTTCTTTATACACATCTGAAAATAAGGACAGCTAATAAAATCCCGCCCTCCAAATTTTATTTGTAGTTACTTTCCAAGAATTATGTCCCCCACAATCCCCTTTCATGGAACTCCCTCGCTATTTGGTGAGCTTCATTTTCCAAAAGACAGCTCAGCAATATACCACCTGGATCCTTCCAATATAGGTGATGATCTATAATACAGAATTTTGCAGCCTTCAGCTTCACAGACCTAGCTCTACTTTTGCTTAACCCTACAGGAGGTTGTAAATTCTGCAACACATAAACACTATCAACATAGCAAGGAGAGATAGAAAAATCAGGCATCACCTACACTTCTGCGTCCAACTGATTTGATTGACTAGCCAGAAAATTTAGCTGCAGAGAATCGCAATGAGAATCAGTCATTATTTTAGCCAATCCATGTCCTTTAATCAACTTTGTGGGCTTAATTTCTATGTCATATTCCAAAAGTACTTCAATCCATTTATCTCTTCTCCCTTCCGGATCTAGCTGTGTAAGTATACTCTTCACCACACTGATAGGATCATAGGCAATTATATGTGAATGGACAATGTAAATCCTGATATCATTTAAGGCCTTAACCAAAGCATACACTTGTTTTCCATTATATCATATTTTAGTTCTCCATCTCTTAATATCTTACTGAAAAGGCTATAGGATTTTCCTCACCTTGATCGTTCTTTTGTAACAAAACAACTACGACAGTATGCTCTGAAGCAAATGAGAATACTAAAATATATTTATTAAAATATGGACTCACCAGCACAAGAGCTTCTAAAATGGCTTCTTTTATATCATTGAAATATTTTTTTTAGGATATTTAGACACTTAGGAGTTAGTTAAGATCAACTTGTGTAATATATCCGTTAGGTAAAGTGTGTTTCCTTAATATGCATTAGTATGCATTTGTAAATATTCTAATTTGACGGTCACGATATGCTCTAGACATAAAGTGATCTGACAGTTCAACTTCTCTTAGATCATACCTACCATTGATCCATGGCTTAACAGCCGATTGGTCCATGATCTCTATTTAAAGAGAATGGAGGGTCCTTGGCTAGTTGAACGATTATGAGAAGCTCATATATAACTTTCTTTCTTTTGCATAATAAATTGCTCCAAGTAGCTATTTGGCTGGGGTCGTGGACTATTTCCCTCTTAAGTTTTTTAACCACGTGACAAACATCGGTGTGTTGATATGTGATCTATTTGTGTGAAGCAGTTTATCAAGGTGTTTAGTCTTTTGGGAGTACCCTGTGTACCCGAACATGGTATCAGAGCGTTTATGAAGAGCTTCTTTCGGTTTTGATCAAGATCTGTAACCAGTGTTGCCAAAACTTTGAAATGGTTTTTGGTTATGGATGTTTTGTGCATTTTTGGCCTATGGAAGCTATTCCAATGCATCTGGAGTATCGTTTCCATTAGGGAATAGTTTTCGTTTCATCGAAAACTATTTCCGTTTGTTCCATAAACACCCATTTTGGCAAATCTGAAGGTATAATGTTATAGTGATGGATTTGTTTAATTTTTTTTTTAAATATCTCATATTTTATCAGTTTTATTATTAGATCTTTATTGTTTTAGTTTCAGACTATTTCCTTCCCTGACTACGTATGCTCTTTGTCGTGCACCTTGTGCGATTGCAGCGAATTGGAAACAGAAAGGGAAAGTTTTTTTTTCTTGTCTTCTCAGCTACGTATTCTCTTTGTCGTGCACCTTGTGCAATCACAACAAATTAGAAACAACGAAAAAACTTGAAAATGTAGACTTTCTAAGTAAGCTAACCAATATCTAACCCCATTGTGTGGAATTTTTATTTTTATTTTTGTGATTTGCAGAAGAAAAAAAAAACAAGCACGGAGAACGAGAGAGAAGACAAACAAACAAACAAAAAAAAACCCTTCCTCTTTCCATTCTTTTACGTACCTTTTAAACTTAGCTCACTTGGTCCAAAGTTGTTTTATTCATTGACAGGTCTTGAGTTCAAGTCTTATTAAGCTACTTTTTAGTGCATGCAATTTCTATTTTCAAGTTACTTTATTGTAAAAGTGCATCTCACTTAAATAAAATAAAATAAAAAGTGAGTCACTTAAGTCTTTTAATTTATTGTTGCACTATTTAAAGTAACATTATTGTAAAAGTGAACATCACTTATTTTACAAAAGTGATTCACTTAAAAGAACTTTATTGTAAAGTGATTGTCAAATGTTGATCTTGAGAAGAGGGGGGGGTTTTTTAGTTGGTCAAGTTAATATCTGCCATGTCACTACTGGGGATATCTTCAACATTTTCTTTGATCAAGCATAACTTCATCATCCAGATTCAGTTTTCAGTGCTGTTTTTGTTAAAACCACATATTTTTTCGATCTCTTTGCATCTAGATAGCTAGTTTCTATTCTTTCGGACATTATTTTACAGTATGGCCACCCCTTGTGATATTATACTTACAAGTTCTAACTATTTCTCATGGAAATATCATATGGAGGATGTTCTGCGAAGTAGGGGCCTTTTCAAGATAACCTCAGGGAAAGAAACAGAACCCACTGATGATAAAAAAATTAAATGGTAAAATAGATGTGATGAAGCTCGTGGATTGATTGGGATGTCAATCTCTACTGATTTGCGATTCCACATATCTAAAATTGATGAACCTGATATAGCTTGGGAAAAGTTGGAATCTGTGTTTGGTAAACACAATGAAATTCGAGGTCATCAACTTGAGAATGAGTTGATTTCCTTGAATACAAATGATTTTTCATGCATTCAAGACTATTTATCTAAAATATAAAACTCTTAGACTCTTATGTGCAGAATGCAAGATTAAAAAAGAAGGCAAACAATGTATTTATCATATTCTTTCCAAACTTGGACCTCCATATTTGGTTTTTGTATCTACATTCTACTCCATGAAAGAATCCTTGACTAAAACTAGCTATCAAGAGCCTAGTCTTGAACCATTTTGTGATTCGTTAATTAGAGAGCAAGATAAGCTCATTCATCTTGGAATAATTAACAATGCAGATACATTTGGGAAAACCTTATTGTCCCAACAAAAATAAAAGTCCAAGCCTCCCAAGAAACAAATTTTTTGCAATAATAAGCCAAACAACAAGGGTCCCAAACCCTCTTAGTCAGCTCCTTCTTTAAAAAATGACAAAGGATCCAAGCCAAAAATAAAGAAGATTGAGTGTCATTGAAATTTTTGTGGGAAAGATAATCATGATGAATTTAAGTGTTTCAAGAAGATGGCAGCCTTGAAAGTAGCAATGAAGAAGCACCACATCACTCTATATTTGTCTTCAGAATCTACCTCTCATGGACATGCACTTTGTGCTTCTAGTTGCTCTTATACTGCATCTTTTTTTTCTACTTCAATTGAATAGCTCATTGATTCTTGAGAATCTTATCATATGGCTAAATATCAAACCATCTTTTCTACTATGCATGAATGTAACACCAAAGAAATATTTGTTGGTGATGATAGATCTCTAAGTGTTGTAGGATCTGGAACAGTTCTAGTAGAAAATGGTCATTTCAATGATGTACTATGTGTTCCAAAAATTTCCTGCAATTTGTTATCAGTCTATCAAATTACTCATTCGGGTGAAGGTAAAACTGTGACGTTTACACCTCACCAAGTTGTAATCAAGGATTTTAAAAATACTCAAAATGTCCTTGCTACTGGAACTGTTGATGATATTACCAGGTTGTACAAATTTAACAACTTTGGTTCATCACCTTTTCCTTCAGTTTTTGTTGCTCATAGTGATAACTTGAGCAAACTTTGGCATGAGCGATTTGGTCACTTAAATTATCGCTCATTGCAACAACTATGTAAAGACAATATGGTGATTGGTCTTCTGATGGTATTTTGCAAGGATGGTGTTTGTTCCGGTTGTGTACTCGAAAAACATCATCGAGACAGTTTTGACAAATGTGCCTCTTGGCACGCCTCGGCTCCCTTGGAGCTTGTGCATAGTGACTTGTGTGGCCCTCTTCCATCTGCATCTTTTTCTGGTTTCAAATATTTCTTAACTTTCATTGATGACTACTCCAAATTCACTTGGGTTTACTTCCTAAAACTTAAGAGCGAAGTATTTAACATGTTCTTGGCCTACAAGGCCCTTGTTGAAAAACAATCTGGTCATCAAATTATTAAGTTAAGATCTGACAATGGAGGAGAATATGTTAACAACAAGTTCACTACTTTCTACTCTGAACAAGGAATCCAACAACAACACACTGTTCCATATACACCACAAAAAAATGGTGTAGTTGAACAAAAGAACCGCACTTTAAAAGAAATGGCTAATTGTATGATCCAATCTAAGGGACTAAGTCTTCAATATTGGGCTGAGGCCATAAATTGTGCAAATTACATAGTTAATCACACACCCACTAAAGTTTTACAAGGTATAATATCGGAAGAAGCATGGAGTAAAATTAAACCAGATGTAAGTCACTTTTGTGTGTTTGGTTGTGAAGCATGGGCTCACATTTTAGATGAAAAACGGAAAGCATTGCAGCCTAAAAGTGAAAAGTGCATATTTGTTGGATATTCTGAAGATGTAAAAGGTTATAGACTTCTTCAGCCCTATTCACATGATATAATCATTAGAAGAGATGTTAAATTTGATGAAAATCTCTTCGCCTACGAGACTAACTTAGCGGGTGTGCCATCTTTGGCCTGGGAGCCTGATTCAGTGATCAGAGGAAATTTGGGGTCTAAAATGGGCCTCCTAAGGAAAATAATAAAAAAAGCCACATCACACTACAAATATGCCATGTCAGATTAAATCTAATGAAAATCTAATGAAATTCAACCTAAATCGTCTTATTAATGGTAGTTGACAACTATATTGAGTTAATGTAGAGTTAAGAGATATTGATTAAAAATATTAATGAAATATTTAGATTCTTGTGCACACATAATAAATGATAGAAAATTTTTGAATTTTATATTATTATTTTTTTAAATGGATAGACCACTACTTTTATATATTTAATAAATGTAAAACTCAAATATATTCATTTATAATGAAAAATATAATTATAATAGTATTAAAAAAGTAAAAATAAAAATCACTATTATTTTTTAATATAAATTTTATATTAATTCATATAAAAAATATTACATCACATAAAATAAAAAACAATAAACTATGTATATTCATATTATTTTTTATATTAATATAAAAAAAAATTGTGGTTTAATGGGTAGGTAGGTAAGAGAGAAAAAAAGTAAAATCAAATTTTATTATAATTTTAGTAACATTAAAAGTAGTTTTTATTTTTTATTTTGTCAGTATTTAAATGTTTTATTTATTTTTGAATGTAATAATTAAATATATTTATTTTTTAAATATTATTTAATAACATTAAAAATACTAAATATATTTTATTTACTATTTCAATATAAGTCTATTTAAAATTAAATATTATTTAGTTTTCTTTTTAAAAATTTGATTAATAAATGTTTTTAGTATTTCAAAATGCTTCCACTACAATTTTAATTAATGCGAAGGTTATGTTTTAGAGGAGTTGGAAGTAGTGATCAAAAAAAATATTGTATATTTATTAGTTAAAGTTTATTTATCTTATTTCGAGGTGATCTTTTCAAGAACTTAACCAAGGTGAGGTTGATATGGAGTTAGCTATTGTCAAATAAAAATATGACACATAAGCATTATGAGTCCAACTCAACCATAATGCTTGACCAAAGATATTGAAATTCTATTGGTTTAAAAATTCAACTCAATCTAGCTCATCCATAGCATAGTTTTTTAAAAGGCCCATTTTAGACCTCAAATTTCCTCTAATGTGCCCCTTCTTCTTCTTCTTCCAACTTCCTTGACAGGTTTCCAACTCCAGTTTTTTATGATGACAGTGAGGATGAAAATCCACCTCCGTCTGCTCATGTTCCTCCAATTGCACCAGTACCAATGCTTCCTCGATGGGTCCGTTCAACATGTGAAGCAACTGGTGATCTTGCTGGTGATCCTAGAGATCAACGTCGAACACATTCTTAGTTTCATCGAGCCTCTTCTCTTTTGGCTCAAGTTTTCAAGAATCATGATCCAGAAACCTTTGCAGAAGCTTCAGGACATCTAGATTGGGATGCAGCTATGTATGAAGAATATCATTCCTTAATGACGAATGAGACTTGGGATCTTGTTCCTCTTCCAAAAGGAATAAAACTTGTTAGATGTAAATGGGTCTATAGAACTAAGTATGCATCAGATGGAAGTGTTAAAAGAATTAAGGCAAGGTTAGTTGCCAAAGGTTTTTCCCAAGTTGAAGGGATTGACTACAATGAAACCTTTGCTCATGTCGCAAAAATGAATTCCATCCGCCTTGTTCTTTCCCTTGCAGCCTTACATAGCTGGGAATTCCATCAAATGGATGTCAATTCTTCCTTTTTACATGGTGATTTATAGGAGAAAATTTACATGGAACAACCTACTAGATATGTTCAGGATAACTCTAGCCTTGTCTATCTCCTTAAGAAATCCTTATATGGCCTTAAGCAAGATCCTAGAGCTTGGTATGCCAAAATGGATAGCTTTCTCCTTGACACTAGTTTTTCTATATTCCATTATGACCCCAATGTCTATACCAAGAAAGTAGGAAACCATATCATCATACTTGTTCTTTATGTTGATGATCGTATCCTTACTAGTAGTGACCCTAAACTTATAACCCATGTGAAATCCAGTCTTAAGAAAAATTTTGAAATGTTAGACTTAGGAAATTTGCATTATTTTCTTGGTCTCCAAGTCTTGCAAACTAAAGAAGGAATCTTTCTTTCCCAATCTAAGTATGCCTGTGACCTTCTTTGTTGCTTCCACATGGAAGATTGTAAACCAGCCCCTTCTCCCTTCCAGTCTGGAGTCAAACTTTCTACCACTTGTACTTCCCCTGAAGTATATGCCACCTTGTATCGTTATCTTATTGGTAGTCTTTTATACTTAACTCATTCCCATCCTAACCTTTCCTTTGTTGTTTTCTGTGTTTCCCGTTATATGCAAACTCCTCATGAAAGTCACTGGAAAGAAGAAAAAATAATACTTTGATATATTCGAGGTACAATTCAGTTTGGGATTCATTACAGTACATGGGGGAAACCTTTGTTGGTTGGTTTCACTGATTCAGATTGGGTCGATGATCCTGATGATCGGAAGTCTATTGCAGTTTATGTTTTTAATCTAGGATCTAGACCTGTCACTTGGGCTTGTAAGAAACAACAAGCTCTTGCTCTTTCTTCAACAGAAGCAGAATATCGAGCCATAGTTAATGCCAGTTAGGAAGCTTTATGGCTTCGACATATCCTTTCAAAGTTTGGATTCAAGTAGCAGTAGCCTACTCCACTTTGGTGCGACAATCAAAGTTCCATCAAGCTTGCCAAAGATCCAATTCTACATCAACGTAGCAAACACATTGAGCTACACATGCACTTCATCAGAAATCTTGTTCATGATCGTGTTCTTGAAATGCTCTATTGCCCTATAGACGATCAAGTTGTAGACATCTTCACCGAGTCTCTTACAAAAGAGAATTTTTCTAAACTTCAATCTATGTTAGGAGTTCAGGAATGTGTCCTTAAGGGGGGATAGCCTCTAATGCCTCCTTCCTTCTCCTAATAGTGTCACTTTTGTAAATCCTTCAATCCTATCCCAAGTTGTTCTTAAGGGGGGATGTTAGGATATTTAGACACTTAGGATTTAGTTAAGATCAACTTGTGTAATATATCCATTAGGTAAAGTGTGTTTCCTTAATATGCATTAGTATGCATTTGTAAATATTCTAATCCAACAGTCACGATATGCTCTAGACATAAAGTGATCCGATGGTTCCACTTCTCTTAGATCATACCTACCATTGATCCATGGCTTAACACCTGATTGGTCCATGATCTCTATTTAAAGAGAATGGAGGATCCTTGGCTAGTTGATTGATTATGAGAAGCTCATATGTAACTTTCTTTCTTTTGCATAATAAATTACTCCAAGTAGCTATTTGGATGGGGTCGTGGACTGTTTCCCTCTCGAGGGTTTTAACTACATGACAAACATCGGTGTGTTGATCTGTGATCTATTTGTGTGAAGTTGTTGCTCAAAGTGTTCAGTCTTTTGGGAGTACCCTTTGTACCCAAACAATTTCTTAGCTTCCACTATCCACTCTATTTCATGATCTTTTCTTAGCATATTGGTGATGTTCATCAGGATCTCAGCAAAGCTGGGAATGAATGTCCTCAATAAATTTACTTGTCTAATGAAAGACTGTACTTCCTTCTTACTTCTAAGCTCTTCTACCTTCAAAATGGTACTCACCCTTTCTGGATCAATCCTTATACCTTCCTTGGAGATAATGTGCCCAAAACGTTTTCCTTCTTCTAGAGAAAAATTTGACTTTCCTGGATTTAATGAAATGCAATACTTTCTACATTTAAGGAAAACCCTCTCCAAATTTCTGATATGTTCCTTATCAGACCTAGAATATACAGTAATATCATAAATGTAAATCACCACAAACTTGTCTCTTTCATCTGCAAAATCAATATCCATAGCACGTTGGAAAGTGGCTCCTGCATTCATCAACCCAAAAGGCATATTTGCATACATGAAGGTACCTTGTGGTGTGGTGAAAGCAATTTTCTCTTGATCTTTAGGCAGTACCTTTATCTGATTGTAACCTGAAAACCCATCCATATTAGAAATTCTTTCTGAACATACCACTTTCTGCAAGATCCAATCCATCTTTGGTAAAGGGTAATTGTCCTTCAAGGAGACTCTATTTAAATTTATGAAATCCACACACAATCTTATTTCTCCATTATTCTTCCTAACAGGCACCAAATTAGCAACATATTTTGAAAATCTCAAGGTTATAATTATTTTTGCATCAAACAATTTTTTGATCTCCTTCTCAACAATAAGCAACATCATTGGGTTAATTCTTCTAAGCTTCTGCCTAAATGGTTTTTCTCCAAGATTCATTGGAATAGTATGTTGTATAATGGAAGTGTAATACTCTTTGAGGCCATCGTAACTCCATGCAAATACATCTGTGTATTTCTTCATCGGGTTCACATATTCATCTTTTTCTTTAGTAGGCAATTTCTTGGATAACCTTAAAATTTTAGGATTATCCTCGGTACCAATATTATTATCTTTGACAACATCTTCAACAGGTTTGACCTTAGGATCTCTAGCAACATCGTTTTGGTCAAAACATTTCTCTAAGGGAATCAGACTTCTAGGGTTGTGATTACTCTTCAATTGGACTATATCCTTCCCTCCTAAAGAGCTTTTCAACTTTTTTGTTTCAAAAATCCCTTCTTCATCTCCATCAACATCTAGG
Organism: Pseudotsuga menziesii; assembly: GCA_001517045.1. Lineage (NCBI taxonomy): Eukaryota > Viridiplantae > Streptophyta > Pinopsida > Pinales > Pinaceae > Pseudotsuga > Pseudotsuga menziesii. The sequence goes on from LPNX010446700.1 coordinate 19,884, forward strand.
ATATTCTCAGAGTCAGCACCTTCATCGTCTATGCGAGATTCACAAATTCACCAGACAGTTCTAAAAACCATTTAATTTGCATGTCATCCTCAAAAACCTACCAGTATTTAGTATTGTCTGGTATGGAAGGTCTACTCATAATCTCAACTTTGTATTTTCTTTTACTTGCCGTAGGAGTTTCAAACTTTCCAACGGCAGTTGCCAACAAATCTACCATTGTATTCTCATATCTAGGGATCACTTGAACACTGTTTTCATTGAAATAATTCCCAAACATATCCCATACTTCATTCCTGTAAGCTCTCATTCTTGAGTTCTTAGTCTGATAGCTTTCATTCACCTGATTTATCACAAGCTCTGAATCTCCAAATATTTGGAATCTTTTAGCTCCCAAATCCTTCAAAGCATGCAAACCCAATAACAAAGCCTCATATTCTGCTACATTGTTAGTACACTCAAAAACCATCTTATAAGAATAAGCTTTAAAATATCTAATGGGAGAGATTATATATACACCAGTGCCAACACCCACTTTGGCCACAGATCCATCGAAATACATCTTCCACACTCCCTCTTCCTTTTGTTTCCTCTCCAAAGCTTCATGTTCACTTATTTCCTTTTTATCCTATTTACATTTATTTGGCACGGTAACCTTTGAATCACAAGGAGACACATCATTGAAAAAAATAGATGACCCCAAGTCTGTATCAATAGTGTAAACATGATGAATTTCCAGTTGATCTTGGTTGCTTACAACATAAGGTGATCTTTTTTCACTATACAGCCTTTTGTTTTCATTTTGAACAGGAATTGTAGCATAAGACATATCCATTTGCAAACTTCCCTTTAAATTTGAGGTCCAAGACATTGACAACAAAATACCAAATTTGGGAGCGAAATCATCCACAACAACATCCATGACCACAGTTTTAGATGGAAACTTATTCAAGGACATGACTATGTCCTTTATCAAACCCAAAAATTTAACCCTTTTAGAATAAAAAGAATACAGATCTTTATAGGGCCTTGTAATATCTAACCCCAAACTTTCTACCACTCCCTAAGGCATTAGATTATGTGAAGAACCTGAATCTAGCATAGCATTATGAAATACCATGTCATGCACATTTAAACTCATATAAAAAGGTGGCACTTTTTCATCTTCACTATCCACACTATCAGACTTAGACCCCAAGGAAATAGTAGGGTTGTCATCTGTCAGTTCCAACATATCTGGATGAGTTTCTCCCTTATTACTGATCATTTTTGTTATTGTGTTCCTGTATTCCTGATTTCTGAGTAACTCATTAAAAGGAATTGAAATCTTCAGCTTAGCAAGTTCACTTTGTAGATTAAACATGGAAGAAATTTTATCTACATCCATAGGTGTTGTTTGTTTTAGTTCTTTTATTTTCTAAGTTCTATCTTCAAGTTCCTTGGGAACAACAGGTTCTTTTTGTTTTTCATTTCTCTTTTTTGTATTTACCTGACTGTTGGAAGGCTGATTTGGATTTAGTATTCCTTTATTTATAACAACATATCTACCCCTCAATTTGATCTTTCTAACATCATATATAGCGTGCATATACCCCTTATGATATTGTTCCAACTCCCCCTCCAAATTATTATCATATTCTAGTGCAAACATATTATGTTCTTCTTCATTCAAATAGATTTCAGAATCTAAATCACCAAAATGATGAATATGGTCTTAAATAGACTCTATACCATCATTATCGTCTAAATAATTTCTAGGGAACGGTGACCTTATTGGATGATATTCTTGGTTCCTTGGATTTCTCATGTCTCTTTGTCTATTCTATGGGGGTGAGGGAGGAGTGGCCCTTCTAAAGTTGGGGTTTCTAATCTGGGGTTCATTCTGATCTCGATTCATTGGCCTAGCCTCCACAGTTAGCCTATCCATTAACTTTTCCATTGATTTCAACATCATTTCAAACTTTACATCATTAGGTGAAGAAACAATAGAGGTGGAGGGAAGTTCTTCTCTACCTTTCTTCCTATCAACATCTACCCTTTGTTTTATCTTCCCACATGCCATCATATTGGCTTCTACTTCTAATGCATCTGTAAACATAGTAGGAACAGTAGATGATTTTCTTTCTCTTAACAACAAAGCAAAATCATTATCAAAGTCATCGACATAATGAAGTTTATACCACAAGGTGAAGGCTTGATATCATTAGGTATTGAATTATAGACTCTCATGAACCTACTGGAAAACTCATGGACTGACTCAAAACCCCCCTTCTTGAGGTTATTGTACTGGGAGTTATTGTACTGGGATAGGACTTGTAATAAACTCTGCTTGTCATCCCATCTTTCCAGAAATATTGTTTGAAATCCTGTAACATTTGGGATAGACCTAGCAGGTAAATATTTATACCATTTCTTGGATTCCCCAGACAAACTTTGTGCAAACAACCTCATCTTGAAATCCTCATGATCTACTTCCTCTAGATATATAAAATCATCAAACTTCTCTACATGGTACTTTGTAGAGACATTCCCTTCTCCATCATACAGTGTAATTATTTGGGCATAGTTCAAAGGAAGGTCATGCAATGCTGCAGGTAAATCCAATGGACAAAACCGAGCTACAACCATTGGTACAAGTGGGTGAGGAGCAGGTGGTGCAGGATGAAAAGATGGAGGATTCAGAATGGGTTGGGAGCTAGGAAACTAAAAGTTCTGAAAAATAGGGGCATTTTTCTTGGCTTTCACTGAAGTTTTAAGTTTTAACCACAAAGCGTCAAGAATATATGATTCCAATCTACTAGGGTTAGTCTCAACTTTATTTAGGTCAGACTCAGACTTTGATTTTGACAGTACTTTTTCAACACTAGTTTCCCATTCAGACTCTGATATGTTATGTAAATCTTGAGATGATGACGTATCAAACTGAGGAATATTCACTTTTTATTTATTTCTGTTTCTAAGTATTCTTTCTAGATTTTCCACACTTTGAAAAGTTCCAGTATTAGGATTACCTCTTGTATGTGAGCTCTTGAAAGCTAGGATGTCTTACGTAATACTTCTCAAAATGAACGTGGAGTTGCTAAGGAAATGTACAAACTTCTTGTGAATGTAGAAACTTTTGTTTGCCTGTAGAAATCTCTTTCTTGAAACTTTGAAATCCTTGCCGTTCCTCTTAGGGATGATATGCACTTTCGTCACTGGAAACAACGCCAATTTGTTAGCACTGTAAATTTACCAAAGTTTGTGAAGGCCCATTCCTAGGTAATAGAAAAACCAATTTAGGAAAGGGAGTTGGCTTCTCTAATTCTAGAGAGGGATCTCTCACAGATGTATAACAAGACCAGATATATGGTCACAAAATGAATATCAAAAGAATATCAAATATTGGTGGTTGTCAATGAAACTGAGATACATTGTGTGATGGAGTCAAATATTGAGGATATAGGGCGATATGCATGGGAAAATTATCACAAGTGCGAGGTAGTGCCTCAATCACAGTCATTATATTTGGGGTCTGGTGGTATAAGCAGAAACATGACAATCCACTAGCGCAGAGCACCACAAGGATGAATTCCACGACAGCTTTGGGAGAAGTATTTGGTGAATATTGGAGACAATGGTAGGATCATATGATTATTAATCCCAACCATTATACACTAAGTCTACGATGTGAAGAAACAACACAATGTAAAAGAAAACAGGAAAGACATGCAAATGAAAGGAAAGGAAGTTATAGACTGCAATTGAAAAGACACGCAAGAATTTTTGTAAATGCATATATCCATCATATAGCTCTGAAACTTCTATTAATTCAAAAGGAAACACAATAGTATCATAAGTTTGAAAACAGCCAACCCCCTCTCCTTTTATGAGGAGGTAAATTTATAATGTCTCGGACCTCCTAGACCGACCTTAGAATCAAAATTAGTTACAAACTGAAGAACAAATTCTAACAAACTCAAACGTGGCATATACACCATGATTTACATAAGATAGAAATAAATTGTAGACTTATTGGAAAATATAGTCTAAAAGTCCTTTTTCTATGTATCTCAGCTGACGACAGCTGTACAAACTCTGAGAGAGGTGACTGCGAATACGTATGTCTTGTGGAAAACTCTTTGTGCTATCTTCCTTGATATCCTTAAGGATGTGATTTTAATTTGTTTGATCCATATAATTGAATTGACTTCCATAGATCAGGACCAGGCAAAGTTGCAACAACCATGTCGTGTGCTAGTAATTTGAGCTCCGTATTCTCTGTGTATGAGAAATCAGGTACTTTACCATAGGTATTTTTAAAATTAGTTAATAATTCAAATGCTCCAGCCAATTTATCAAACACAATGGGGCCCGACTGGGCATGCTGCATATCTCCAAATTTGTTGTGGTCATCCCTACAAATGACTAATCTCTCTAGATACTCTTCCTGAGTCAACAAAGGTCCTTTTTCTTCCCAAAATAAAGGAATCTTCCTGCTTACCAATGGTTTAAATAACCAAATCACCTCTCTGACTTTGTGATCTATAATATCAATCTTGGCCTGTACAGTGTCCAGAATCCTGTGTTTTCTAACCACTTTTCTAGCTCCAGAAATAATGGCAACTCTGTTTTGGATACCATACCCGCTAGTTTTTCCTTCTGATAAGTTGCTTAGAAAATTGACAGCATTCTAAGCTACCCCCACTGATCTCTTATGCAATTATCCCTTTACTATCAAAAAAAATTTCTTGCCCATTTCCAAGGCATCCTACTGATCTGCAATGAAATCCAAATAAGGTATGAACTTGTCGACTTCTGAAATGATTTTATCCTAGATCATATGCCAGCATCCCTGCAGGGCCATTTGGCCAATCACTTGCTTGTTTAACTTGGCATTTTGATTTCTCTTCTCCATGTTCCCTCTCATGTTTCTTTTCTTCACCTACACTAACTATTGTTTTTGTTCAACCTTCTGCTTTTTTGGGGTGCTAGCAGTATCTATTTCATCAGTATCCATGGGCTCTGCATGCTCTCTCTTCTTAGTATTCTCTGAAAAACTTACCAACGATGAGACATTTCCAGTCATTGCAACTACGTTAGATAGGTTCATTTGGGAAGAATTGTTTCCATGCAGGGATGAGGTAGAGTCTTGTTCCATGTTGATATCCTTTGTAGCATAGTTAGGATAATCTTCCCAATTTGTTGCTTCTCTAAGTCTGGTTACTTTTGTGTGCTTGAAAATATTATTCTTATTAGCATGTCTCCTTTTTGAAATTATCTGGTGTGGGTCGTAATTTATGGCCTATCCCAAAGAGAATCCCATGCTTTTGAGTAGACTATCAACTAGTGGTAGGGAAGTTCTATTTCTTACAGTGAATGGTCCTATCCCCCAGGGAAAATTAATACATGAACTCTTCCTAAAACTCAGAATGTGCTCTTCCTCAACAGTAAGACTTTTTCTAATCAATTCCAAGGAAAAAATCCTAACTGTCAAAAATGCTGTAAGGACATATGGTTGATGCACAAAACCATATAGTCTTATAATTGTTTCAAATTTTGTCAGGAACCAATCTCCTATCATCTTACTAGGAGATAGTTGCAGCATTTCCTTCATCTCAGGCAACACCCTGGGAAATATTTCTTAAAAGAAGATGTCATATATCTCTACCATCAAAGAGTTCATGAATTCACAGTAATTTTTGGCCATGCCATCAGTGATCACTAAGCCAGGTGCCTATGAATTATCTTCATAGTAAGACAAGAACATTCTCAATAAAAAAGATTGAAATCTGAACAATCGGGCATTGTGGATGATAGATAACTGAGAACGAATGTTCTCAACTAGAAACTCATCAAACTTAAGACAAGAGGACTTAAAATATTATCCTGGTAGTTCAGGTTCGATAGGACAGGTACTCAAAACAAACAGTAGACTCAACAATGGCTCTGTGATATAGCCATTGGTATCTAAACCTAGAAATTGACTGGCTAAGGTTATGCACCACTGGGTTTATTCATAAAATAGACTTGGGTCAATGGGGTATATAAACTGATAACTTCAGCATCAGGTTTTGAACAAGACTTCAGGAAATCTTCCTTATTTTTGACTGTGGACTCTAGAAATAACTGTATAATACTCTCTTCCTTGCATTCTTGGGATGTGTGGGTAAATTCGTCTGGGACACGGAGGGCTTTACGAATTTCAGGAGCCTGAACCTGAACAGGATAAATGATTTTGTACTTGGACTTATTCATGATGACTCCTTCAGTAGTAGAAAAAATGTTTGCACACCATTCAAAGAAATCAGAGCAATGGGGGAACTAGTTTACAGAAAAAAAATGGAAAAAGGATCTAAAAACACCACAGGTATTGCTACCATGGTCCTTAAGGGCTTCCAGTTTACCTTTAGTAGTTTCAATTGTCTCATTCAATAGAATAGTATCAAATATTTCAACATTCTCATCTACGAAATTTTCTTCATCCTTCCAACCAATAACCCCTAATTTCTCAGTATTCCCCACCTCTAATACCTCTATCTCTTCTATTGTATCCATTTTCAACAGTACTGAGGAAGTATTTAGGGATCCTACCTTGTCACTTAGCACAGTTCTATGATCTGTCTGCACTGGCACTCTGTACGTAGTTAGGGAATTCAACAATCTCAAAGCTCTAGGAAAGACAAACCTTTTTCAACTCCACGTAGACACTTTTATAGTTTTCTATACTGCATAACCCTTGTGTGCCTTCACACAACCTATACCGTAGATATTTTCTTTACAATCCAAGCCTTGGATATGCAAGGTCTCCATACCAAAGTTTCAACACTATCAATATGTGCAACTTGATTTGGGGAAATCAACATTGACCGTCGATCTCTAAACTACCCTCACTAGAACCGTTTGTCCCTGAGAACTTTAACATTCCCCCGATCCCTTTTCCTTTGATCAAGTGAGTAACTTTCGATCGCGGAATTTCTCCTATCCATTGATCAAGATTGATCTCTCTTCGCAACTGTTGATCCTTGCAGACCCTACAACTTTTCGTATATTGAAATCTTGACCTCATTCATGCTAGTTCAAATCATGGAATTGACCACGATCGCACATATATATCCTCCTTTATCTTAGTTGTCCAATCGTTTCTCCTTTTAACACCTTCTTTGATTTGGAAAAATTTCTTTGGCTAAGCACGTTCACCATGCAGAAATTTTTAGTGTCGTTGATCTAGCATTGGATCAATATCAGCTCTCCAATACTCATACCATTTAACACATTTCACAAATCCCAAGACCGCATTCAGCCTCGCATCTCCGCTCTGTAGAAACTCCGTCCGCCGTTGATCTTCACCTCCCTAGATCTGAACCATCGATTCATAAATTTATTTACCTTATTTTCGCCGCTACTTACTCTAAAGGTAAAATGGTCCACCACCATTAATTCAAACCCCTTCATCATCTCATGGTCCACCATGAATGCTTCATGTGCCCCAGATACCCTAAAGGGTGCCTTCATGGTATTTTCAAATAGGGTCATTTCCCAAAGCCATCAGTAATCCAAAATTATTTCAAATATGGTGCTAACATCTTATATTTGACTTGGTGGCTGAGCATCTAATGAAGGAAGAGGCATCCTCGTGGTATCTAGAGTTGTGGTAATCAATGGTGTAGTTGTTGGTGTGGATGTGGTCATGATCAAAATGTTTGACATAGGTAATGATGTGGTAATAGAAGTCATCGACATAGGAATAGTCAAAACTGAATCTACATAGGTGGTCGAACTAGTTGTTGTGGTTAGCTGAAAAGGAATGGTGGACTGAAGTTGTAGAGAAGTTGGTACATACATCATTTGGGTAGGAACGGTAGTAGCAGATAGAAGGGATGGTTGGTTAATAACCAATGATGTAGTTGTTGATTCTGAGAAAAGTATTGACTCATGTGGATTTTTTTCCATTATCATTGTGTGGTATCCCAGGTTACGACATAACTTTGGCAACTTAAAAGGTTTTTTAGGGATATTTGTTCCTGGAGGGGTAAGAAATGGGTATTTGTTGGGGCGGTTGATTCAATAATTAGTCATTTGATTATGTATTTATGTAGCTTAGGAAATTACTTGGGATAATTGTCAAGTAATTTCTGGAAGTTTGGGCAATGGATGGTCGAAAGGAGGGATTGTTCTACTTTAATTTCTTTGGGGTTTTCTTAGCAGTGGATTCAATGACAAGAGTCGGTGATGGAAATAGGGTATTTTCAGGGACATTCACAGTATTTTCATTTGGACGCTTGACACGAGTCACTCCTCCAGACATGGAACCATGAGGTTCTACTCTAGGCCACTGTGTCTGTTGTAGAGGAGGAGAAACAAGACCCATGCCTACTGGAAAATAAGCACTCGTCGACCCAAAACCCATTGGATCTCACCCTTGTAAAGGGTTGTGTCACTACCATTCAAAAAGAGTGAGTTGTTCTAACTGGGATAGTACTTGGAGGAATCTACCAAGGCGGCTCCCAATTTCATCAAGATTGCGCTTACTAAGAGCATGGTCCCCGAACATGTAGAACCCCCCTAGCTTCTCATGCTGCATGGAGTTAGAAAACTAATATCCAGGGAAATACCAAGACTCCCCAAGAGGATCATAGGGCCTATCTGAAAACATTGGCGGCGCAAGAGCTCTGCTACCGTTATAACCGAGTATAGAGTTTCCACGAGAATCCAAACCCATAGAATGGATAGAGCTGTAAAGCGGGTGCCCCATATATCCAATAACTTCAACACCCAAGAACACTTGTATGCTACAATATGTTGCTACAAACTTTCAAATGCTTAAATGGATGCAAAAAACTTAGACCCTGACTTTAGAAGTTGTATAACAAAAAACTAAGTCTATCATTGTGCACCAAAGCCAAGATATACCAGAATCCCTCCTTCATAGAACATAAAAGCAAGGCACCAGAAAATCCCTCGAGGATAAAGGGGACAACTTAGATCTTCGATCTTAAGAAGCCAAGATATACCAAAATCCCCCCTTTGCAAAAAAAAAAACCAAGACACCAACAAATCCCTCGAGAAGAATGGGGACACCAAAGATCTTTGATCTTAAGCTATTTGCTACGACTTTCTTTTTCTTTTTCCTCTTTGGGTTTTCTCACAAACTTTCAATCATTCGATCTCATGGTGTGCACATCATATAAAAAAAGTGACAAAACCCTAAATACGAATGTAATATACATCACCATAGAGATGAACATTCATCTTTATAGCAATGTTATGGACTATGCGTCGCTATAGCGACGATCGTCAGGGACATTTTCATTTTTTTCCAAAATTTTAAACTATTTTTCCACGAAAATTTTGATTTTAACTTATTCATGGCAAATTGTCATGGAACTTTTGATTCATATGTAGTAGTGCATGTGTTATATCAAAATCTTGTCACCATCATGTGATAAGAACTTTGACATACCTGCTTGCCCTGAATCCCAGCTCTTGGAGTGGAAACTTATGGTTATTATCAATCTTCCATGAAAATTCCCAGCACCGTGCTTCCTCTATTGTCTAGAAGCGATACCTTGTTCGCACCACCTATCCCTTGTTGTCCACAAGTGGTGCCACTGCTTATGGCCCTTAGTCGATAAGCATTTCTTACCAGAACCACTCTGTCATTTAAGGATAAACGCGGTACCCTAGGTAAAAAGGGAAAAAGAGAAGTTTCTCAAGGCTTCTATATGATAAGCCTCATGTCCTCCCTTATCCCTACTATTGTGGGTCAGTTGAGCTCGAGATCCCTCATCCTAGGATCTTAGAGGCCACCTCACCCACTAATCTCTCAACCATCCCTATCCATTAAGCCTTATAAATATGAGCTCATAGCCATGGTTGAGGGGAGAAATCTTAAGGTATTGTTAAGCTGTTGAATTGATCACTTGGCCCAAGACCATTTGGGGGAACATAGAGAGCTAGAGTCGGAGCTTTTGGGGATGAGAATTCTTGGTTTCATGGAGATGCATGTCAACACTAAGGCTTCATTGTAAATTTCTTCATATTTCTATATTAATGCAAGTTGATTTATGTCCCACATATATTGTTGTTGTTTGATTTCACATGTATGTTATTAGATTCCTTAGTCACTAACATAGATTAGTAGATTATATTCTGGTGGTTTTGATATGTTTGCATGTTAAAGCTTATTATAGGTACACAGGGTAATGATCGAAGCATTACATTCTAGGTATCTACAGCGTCTAGGGAGAGTCTTCAACCTCTGTCCTCTATTTGTTCTGGATTTGAACCATTCAGACCAGTGGAACACCTTGCTATCTGCAGGAGGTGAAATATTCCAGCTAACAAATCTGGTGACTCCATTGGGGAATAGTATATCCGTTGTTCTGATCTTCCTCAGTCTACAACTCTTGTCTAAATCTAGGCTCCTTCTTCAACTCTCTTCAGTTAGATCTACTTTTTGACTTACTTCATTTGGGTTTGAAACTTCCAGATCTATTCAGATCTAAGTCATTTCGATCTTTTATGCTCTGTTTTCATACTCAATCTAACGGTATTCACCTTGATCTAGTATTTTTCTAACTTGATCCATCATTATCTTTTTGTTTTGGTCATCTACAGGGAACTGCGCCTATGCTATGTACGAGGAGCGGTGCCATCGCCTGAAAAAAGTGGGCAGTACATGGTGCCACCACCTGTATCCTGTTGGCGAGAAGTGGTTCTGGGTTAGAAACGCTCTATCAACACCTGAGAAGCATGGTGCCAGGTAGGAATCATTCCAAAGCCTTATTTTTTCCTCATTATTTTTTTATAAAAATTTGGGTTTTGTTGCTTTCAGTCCTACTTATCAGACTTGTGTTATAGAATCTGATGTTTGTGGCTCGATAATTTTATGGTTTAAGATTGATTTGAGTGGAATTTCAAAAGTTTGATTAGGTCTTTTGATAGTTCATCCGCTTCCATGCTTTTTGGTTGTGTTTACGAAGGGATTTCTTGTTTTCTTAAAAGCTTAGGGTGTTATTAAAATCTCTTTTTGTTTCTATTGCATAGACTAAAAGAAGAACACTAGATTAGCTTCTAGGTTTCATTTCTTATTTGCATAGTAAACTTCTTTTTCCTTCCTTTAAAAAAGAAAATTTTTGACTGAGACTAGGATATCATCATTGAGCGTTGAAAATTGGTTGTCTAATTGGATTTACAAGCTTTTAGGACCTTCTCTTATGCATTTAGAACTATCTCGATCAAAATAATAATAAAAATGGTAGTTTTAAGTTAGATTTGCTTATGTTTTGAGAGAATTGAAAAAATAGAGTGCATTTGCATATAGGTGTGCTTCTTGTTTTTCTTTTAGGAAAAGAGATTCTTCCCCTTCTCATTTGCTTTTAGAAAGGAAAAATCAGTTTGGAAAAGTTATTGCTTGTCTTTGATTTGGTTTTCATGACTGTTGCTTGGAGATATTTTTGGTTTTGAAACAAAAAGAAAACACTCTCTTTCCCTCCCGTAAGTAGGCATAATGAACGGTAAAGTGAACATTTGCACAAGCATATTGCATGGTTTTACTTTTCTGTCAAAACATCATGCATTCACCTAACCGTCCACTTTAAAATTAACGGCAGTTGTATGTTAAAATTTACGTAGCAATTGAGTGATAGGTTAGAGACGTGTTCGGGCGTCGTTAGGCATAGGAGCTGTCGTTATTTGCCATCATTACATCCAAGGACTTGTGCGGTTCTTCCACGTACCATCATGATATCGAATGGCCTTTCATGTACCCTTGAGGTATATAGAAAGGTACTTCATGTAATCGATTGTATATCAGAAAGCCCCTTGTGTACGGTTATGCATTAGACAGCACTACTACCAATTCGAGCTCCCACGTACCTTGAGTATATCGGGAGACCCCACTAGGATACCTTATCCATCTGAGAAAATCCCTTTGATCCTCTTGTTTGGAGCCATACACTGAAAAAAACATTCAGGGAGATTACTACGCACGTACCCTCGAGGTATATCGCGAGTGGCACCTTCTTGACAATCCTGGTGAGAGACCTGACTTTTGAACTCCTCCTATCATTTTAAGTGTGCTTGTTTTGACCTATAGCTTGTGTAGGGACATTTTTTGGTGTGTTTTCTAGATTTTCAGACCCTAGGTTAGATAGGAACTGTACAGACTGGATAAGTTAAGACAGTCCAGAAGAGTACGGGGCTTGCCACCTGATTTTATTCCTTGTTCAAGAGAAAATCCTATGGAAGCTATCGACCAAGGAGCTGCTACCACCTCCCAAGTGGGAGAAAATGTGGTTGCGGAAAGTGGAGTACCATATTATTCACTCTCACCTCCCTTGGTCCAACAACCTTCTCGAGGAAATGCATCATTCCATTCTCCCATGGAAGGTCATGTTGATGATACAACCCATTTGGATTTTGTTCCCAATGCTCCATTTTGGGATACACATGTAGGACAGGCCATTGCCTCATTTGGCACCCATGTAAACTCTTATGAAGATGAAGAAGAATGTAGGCAATACTATGTTTCCATTATTTGTGCATAGGATATTGATAAGTAGATAGGTGAAATATTAGGACCAACACCATCATGTTCTAGATCTCTTCCTGTGGGATATCGTTCACTTGCCAATTATATGAGACCCAATGAACCGATTATATATCATGTAGTAACACCACACAACCCAGGTCAAATTACCACCCCTATCACCTCTCATGTTATGTTTGTTCCTAATCCTCCCAGGTCTTTTGCACCTGGGGCCCAACCTTCAATTCCCATTTTGTCAGTACCTTCTAGTGCCAGGGGACAACCCCCAGAACGACCTATGTTATCTGTGGTCAGAATTGTACCTATTCAAGGGCAGACCTCTAACATAGAACCATCTATAGTTTATGTCCCTCCCACCCATACTACTATGGTTAATCCACCATCTTGTTCAGGTCAGCCCTTAGGAGCACAACTTGTAATCGTTCAGTCTTATGGAGGTTATGGTTATCAAATACCTGTAGGTAATCATCCACCCAATCCTACAGGAATGCCTTATGCTGGAATCCCATAATCTAGTAACACTATTACGCCATGGGGGAAACCCAACTAGTCTTACATGCCAGCTATGGGGGGGATACCTATACATACTGCGGGAGGTGCCGGAGGACCGCCTTATGGAGGTCCTCCCCCTGGGGGGCCTAATGGTCTCGGAGGATCTGGAAAATTTCCTCCTTATGGTCCTAGAGGTCCTAGTGGTCCTAGGGGGGCTGGTGACTTTCCTCCTTATGGATCTGGAGGGTCTGGTGTCCCTCCACCTAGTGGTTCTAGAGGCTCTGGAGGATTACCTCCTGGTGGATCTAGAGGGTCTAGTGGTCCACCTCCTAGTGGTCCTAGTGGTCTTGGTGGTCCTAGTGGCCCTGGTGGTCCTCCTCCTGGAGGCCCTAGTGGTCCTAACAGTCCTGATCTCATAAATCAACCCCCTACGGGGGGATTTTCCAGTAGTTCTTCATCGCAGCAACCTGTTTTTCAGTCAAATTATGGTCCTACTGGTAATTATATGCCATATCAATATTACCAATATGTGAAACCCAACCGACAGTTACCTTTCCTAGCAAATTTGGACTTACCTAATTTGTCCAAGTTGATTAATGACCCCATTCAACACAATCCCTCGTGGCCTCCCATTCCGATAAAGTTACCATCGGATATTCCAAAATTCGATGGGAAGCAGGGAGAATATTTGAAGAACCATGTTATGACATTCCATTTATGGTGTTCTTCCAACTCCCTCATGGATGACTCCATTCAGTTACGACTCTTTCAACAAACTTTGACCAGTACGATTGCGAAGTGGTACATTGAACTCCCACAACATTCGTTTGTGGATTTTGGCTCGTCGGAAATAGTGTTTCTTACACACTTTTAGCTTCCTATTCGTTATGAAACAGGTATTGATATTTTAACCTCTCTACGATAGAACACCTCCACCCACATTTTTAGCATATTCATGAGTGGAGAAGGCAGAGAAGGCTTATGAAGGCCCTTATTCTGGATCAGTTACTAGCTGATTGGTTCACTAAATCCTTGTTGTCTCCTACTACTCGAGATGTGGCTATGGGCGGTGCAGTTACCGAAGAGAGGGCTATTAGTCGGGCTCAATAACTAGACTTGGTCTATTCCCAGTCTGGAACTCTTTATGACCTAATTCCTCAAGCTCCTCGCCCCAGCATTGATCCTGCCAAGCCACCAGTAGAAGTACCTGTTGATGGGATTGTTGGTTCAATCTAGTCCCCGTCCGCAGCGAAACTTTCCAAGCAAACCCAAACAGCCAACCCTACTCCTTCGACTCCTAAGGTTTCCGCCGAGGTCAATTCTATTCAAATTACTCAAACCTCGGGTAATAATAAAAAGAAAGGTAAAAATAGAAATAAAAAACATGGAAACCAACCAAAGAATCCAAGACCAACCAACAATGATAATGACAAAGGGAAAAGGAAGGAAAAATATCCATGTCTGTTATGTGGTGGTGACCATTTTTCAAAGGAGTGTCCTTGTCAGGATTAAATCTCCTAGTTTCTGAAGTCCAATCCCGCACTTATAGTACTTACGGATCCTTTTCCCTCTCAACAACAATTGATAGACCACATGTCTAATCAGGGTAACTCTAGTTCATCAGAGGAAATTTGTATGATGTCCTCAGATACCATCCATCTGCAAACTCAAAGTCAGAATTATGATAAACCTGCAGATAAGAAATAAGATCAATCTTCTTCAGCGAAAGTCCCCTCTACTAGTTCTCTTGAATCCTCGTCTATTGTCCCCTTATCTATCGAGAAGCCTACTCTCGACATGATTTTGCACCCACCTAAGAGTACTCTTCACAAGGCTGTCTTTAATCCCAATGCCCAAGCTGCCCAATTTTATAATTTGGTTGAAGATCTCACTCAAGCACCTTGTGCGATGTCTATTATGGAGAAAATTTCCTATGGCTTGGGGTACCACAATAGATAGCTTGACTCCATAAATCAATCCTTTCCAATATGCGAGAGAAATCAAATATCTAACACTAAAGGATCAAAACTCGTACCTTATTTCAGATGGTTGAATTAAATCTCCGTTGAGCTTTCCAACTTCAGCTTGAATTGATGAATCACTTCCTCAACAATAAGTAAACAAGACAAGCATACTATATATATTGGTGTTAGATCTACTCTAGCATATATAATCAACAACGTATAAGCATTTGAAATCACCCATGGATAAAATATTCATTCAAACATACATTATTGGACAGGAAAAGATATTTCTATTAATATAAAATCAGAGATTACAATGAATACAACCTCTGTCGACATGTCTACGAATAGGAGAAACTGAATCCCCCACTTGGGCCTCCACCACCTCAATCCTCCATCTCTCAATAGCAAGCTCACAAGCAAAAGGAAAGCTTGGGAAGAACACAAAAGTGCTCCAAGGGACAAAGGGATGCAGACTCAAGCACAAGTTCCAGCAACAATGGACTATAGTTTCTTTGCTCTCAATTCTCTTATGCCTTCAATGTATCCAAAGGGTTCCTTATATAGCTTTTCAATGGGGTAATGAAAGGTCGAATCCAAGCGATCTCAAGGCATATGGAAGGCCAAGAGACAAGTGAGTCGGATCCATGTCAAGGAAAATTCCAAAAGGATTTGGATTTTTGTACACATCCCGATGTACGCGGTTTTAGAGGTCAAACCCACGTATATACGCAATCAAAGGTTTAAAAGTAATGTATATAAATTTCCACATGTTTTTAGGGATGGTCTAGGAAACATCAAAGGACAAAAAATGGTCCAAGGGGTCTAAGGAGTCTACAGAGTGACAAGGGAAGGAAATACAAGTGTGATTCACCTGGTGTGGTAAAATCTGCTATAACAGATGCCCCCTAATGTGTGAGGTTAGAGGGGTCATACAATGGCCGAAATACATTATAATTCCATCCCAGAAGTGGAGTGATGAAGAATCCCAAATGGAAGACCAGCCACCCTATCATCATAGTACAATGATACAACTCTGCACATAATTGCAAATACATATAGCAGTCCCAGATACATAAGAGTACAATGGCCATGAATAGGCATGATACAAAATATGACATAAGTGGTCATCGCCATGTACAATATACATAGATCAGAATCTCCATGATGAAGATATACAAAGGATCATGATCTCCATGAAAGCTGAAGATATATAACAGATCAAGATCTCCATAATGGCTGGAAATGTCTGACACACACTGGAATCAATTCACGAGAGCTCAAATCTCATGAACACTGGCACAATCAAGGAGGTAGCATATAAGAGATGCCACCAATCTGGAAGGTCTTCTACACAAACTGCTACGAGTACAAGTCCTACTATGTGAATAGAGGTGTCGAGGTCAAACATAGTAGTCCATCATCTTATTACTAGTCATTGATGTATACCATTAACAGGCGTGAGATCACCCACTGATAATGATAATGGGAATCAAGGTACTAGAGTGAAAATGAACAAGTGTGAATAAATGTGTTGAGGTCGAACACTTGAGAGAATCCATCGATCAGGGGACATTGATGTATTCCCAAAGAATTGTCGATGGTGAGAGAACTTGCCACTGATGACTGCAAGTCTCAAGGCACTCAAAAATGACTCTAGATTCCAATCCCAAAATAAATGATCTGAAGTCAATGGGATGAAATCTGCTGGAAGGAGGGAATTAAGGCATCCCCCATCATCCAACACGAGGTACTTAGCAAATCTGTATAATGTGGAAGGACTCGATCATAAGGTGCATGAACCAGTAACTGTACCGGGAATGGCTGACATGCAAAGTCAAGATAACTGAGGA
Source organism: Pseudotsuga menziesii (assembly GCA_001517045.1). Classification (NCBI taxonomy): domain Eukaryota; kingdom Viridiplantae; phylum Streptophyta; class Pinopsida; order Pinales; family Pinaceae; genus Pseudotsuga; species Pseudotsuga menziesii. The sequence goes on from LPNX010446700.1 coordinate 36,722, forward strand.
ATGGCCAACTCAGGTTTCAACTTCCTTCAAACAAGAGCATAACAACGAATGGTGACTGAATGTAGGCAGCATAAACTCGATATACAAAACTCGGACATCTCTGTGACACAGGAGGCATCGACAGAGGCTCCATAGGGACTGGAAGCTTAACCATTTGGTGGAGATAAACTCAGATACATGAGTACATCTCCTAAAGTAAAACTATAAACCCAACCAGTGGATGTGATATACAGTGCTCTGTTCGAAGGTGACACGACTCGACAGCTGCCAAAGATAACATATTTCCTTGTCCAGATTTTTGGTTTTTTTAATTTTTTTGGACTTTTTCAAATATTTAAAAAGCTTGAAAAAGAATAAAACTGCTTTATAGTTACAGACTAGGAGGAGACAAGTGTCATATTGGAAAACAAACTAGTTCCAAGCAGTGGAACATACCTATGCTCAATGCAAGGATACATGTGTAGGATAGCGACACTCGGGGGAAAGTCCCCTCTCTGTAAAATAGGGAATCAAGCTGCAAAGGATATAAAATATGGCTCTACATGGCTAGACATGAGACAAGCTCAAGCTATATGGCTGAAACTCAAAGTCAAGGAAGCCGGCGTAAGGCTCAATAAGGGAGGAAAAGCTCATGATAATGCAATTACAACTTGACATAAGGGAGTCCCGGGGAAATGGCCAGCATAAAGTTCAAGAGGAGTATGAAGCTCTTGCTCAAGGATATGGCAGGACTAAAGGGGGACTCTCGGACCTAAGAGAGGACTCACAGCATGGGTACCAAATGCAAAAGTGAGCTAGCTAGGACACCCATGTATAGGAAAGCTCTACCATTCACATAGTAACACTTCTAACAACAGCATGAAGGTTCCGTGATACCATGGAATGGGTTTGTACCTAAGGTTAAAATGAAACAGTCATAAGGTCATGCAAAATGCAAGCGGATGTGAAATCCTAACCTATATGCCAGTTTAGACATGATACATGTGATAGGAACAAACGGGTCGAAACCTCAAAGAGAGTGTACAAAAACTTGACCCTACATGACAACCATATTAGTCCAAAACAACCCAAAATAGTCAATAAAGAATCCAAACTATAGGATATAGGGAGGAATTATCATGACAACTGCTCCCAAAGGAAAAAATGCGGTGAACAATTTGACATAAAAAGGAAAGTAAGGTGTAGACCCAACATTCACGCATCCACTACCACCCCCATGAAGGTGACCACCGGTGTAAAGACCGAGAGAAGGGAGTCAACATCCTCCACAAATGGAGTAGAGGGAAGAATGTGACCACTTCAAATATATGAGCAAGGTAAGGGGTTGTGATGCCCCCAAGTCTGACACTAGGGTCCGTACTAGGACCAAGGATGGGTGATAGGATACCAAGCATGCCGAAAATAAAAGGACCCAAACTCAAGAGAGCATAAATATACTCAAGTAACCACGATCCCAAAGGCCAACTAACGCACAAAGAGCACACTCCTAAGAAAATCTACAGCCAAAATATAAGCAAACCAAGGGGAGGATATGTGAGCTCCCGAATGTAGTAGGTATGTCTCGCCTAGGAGAGGCTCGAAACTCCCATACACTACAAGCGGAGGTACGTAACCAATTATAGTGGCCCTCTGCTTCAACACATAAAGCAACTGTGCTATCCAACCTCTACCTGGCCGGGACATCTACAGAATAACCTCTGCAAGTACCCCCTGTGATACCTAGGTAAGGCAACTAAGATCACCCCAATATAACCAATGCTCAGGAAGATAGTCGCAGGCAGGATCGACCGTATGGGTAGGGTAGCAAAGCCCAAAACTCCTGAAAGAGCCCCCATATACGAATACAATCTTGGAAATATCTCTGATGCTACTCAGTTATGACTAGGGGTCATCCCAACCAATAACCGCTCACACTACCTCGTGCTTAACTCCCTTTTGAGAGGAGGATCCTGAGAAACACCAATTATACAAAGGAATTTCACACTCTCACAAGGACAGACACATACATGTTGTTGTTTAGTGGTCTTGGAGAATTGACTCACAATGAACTATTCCAAGACCCTAAAACCTAATCTTGTTGGTGAACCCTATAAAAGAAAAAGGTGTAATCCATTTTAATTAAGTGTTGATTTTATTTGGCTGTAATTACTCCAAGGGAGATGGCCATGCAACTAATGACATTATGACTCAGCAGTGAAATAAATATGCACACCATAACAAACAATGCTAAGTGCAATCTTTGTCAAATGAAAAATAGGGTATGCCACTACATGAGATGCATAAATATATATTCCTTTTTGAATGCCAATGCAATCCTTCCTATATGAAAGCCTAAACACAACTCTCATCCAAGCAATCCAATGCAAGTACCTCCTCAAATCCATATGCAAAAAAATGCAACTACCTTGTATTTTTCAATATAAAAGAATGAAAAATGCAATAAAAGTCATCTAAAACTCTCACTCTCTGCAGCAAGTATAAAACACAAGCCCAGCAAGACACCGAGACAAAAAGAGTAATGCACTAATGGAAAAACAAAAAGGAAAAATGTTTAAAACTACTTTCAAAGAAAACACAATGAAAAAGCGGTCTCTGGTCACAAAAGTCACGTACATATGCAAATTTTTGGCCAAAAGTCACATATACACACAGGTTTTTGGCCAAAATCCGCATATACATGCAACTGTTCTTTAAACAGTCACGTACATCCTCCCTTTTGGTGAGTTTGATGTTGTGGGAAGTTCTTAGGTGGCTTGTGAGTGTGGTTGGGTCTTCCTTGGGTCTGATGTTGTCTGTTGTGGTACCCCAAGCCATAGGAATTTCTCTCCGTAATAGAATTGGCGACTCTGTGGGGGAAATATTCCAATATGGAAGAGAAATCAAATATCTAACACTAAAGGATCAAAACTCGTACCTTATTCCAGATGGTTGAAGTAGATCCCCGTTGAGCTTTCCAACTTCAGCTTGAATTGATGAATCACTTCCTCAACAATAAGTAAACAAGACAAGCATACTATATATATTGGTGTTAGATCTACTCTAGCATATATAATCAACAACGTATAAGCATTTGAAATCATCCATGGATAAAATATTCATTCAAACATAAATTATTGGATAGGAAAAGATATTTCTATTAATATAAAATTAGAGATTACAATGAATACAACCTCTGTCGGCACGTCTGCGAATCAGAGAAACTGAATCCCCCACTTGGGCCTCCACCACCTCAATCCTCCATCTCTCAATAGTAAGCTCACAAGAAAAAGGCAAGCTTGGGAAGAACACCAAAGTGATCCAAGGGACAAAGGGATGCAGACTCAAGCATAAGTTCCAGCAACAATGGACTATAGGTACCCCAAGCCATAGGAATTTCTCTCCATAACAAAATTGGCGACTCTGCTGGGGAAATATTCCAATATGCAAGAGAAATCAAATATCTAACACTAAAGGATCAAAACTCGTACCTTATTCCGGATGGTTGAAGTAGATCCCCGTTGAGCTTTCCAACTTCAGCTTGAATTGATGAATCACTTCCTCAACAATAAGTAAACAAGACAAGCATACTATATATATTGGTGTTAGATCTACTATAGCATATATAATCAACAACGTATAAGCATTTGAAATCATCCATGGATAAAATATTCATTCAAACATACATTATTGGACAGGAAAAGATATTTCTATTAATATAAAATTAGAGATTACAATGAATACAACCTCTGTCGGCACGTCTGCGAATCGGAGAAACTAAATCCCCCACTTGGGCCTCCACCACCTCAATCCTCCATCTCTCGATAGAAAGCTCACAAGAAAAAGACAAGCTTGGGAAGAATACCAAAGTGCTCCAAGGGACAAAGGGATGCAGACTCAAGCACAAGTTCCGGCAACAATGGACTATAGGTACCCCAAGCCATAGGAATTTCTCTCCGTAACAGAATTGGCAACTCCGCTGGGGAAATATTCCAATATGAAAGAGAAATCAAATATCTAACACTAAAGGATCAAAACTTGTACCTTATTCCGGATGGTTGAAGTAGATCCCCGTTGAGCTTTCCAACTTCAACTTGAATTGATGAATCACTTCCTCAACAATAAGTAAACAAGACAAGCATACTATATATATTGGTGTTAGATCTACTCTAGCATATATAATCAACAACGTATAAGCATTTGAAATCATCCATGGATAAAATATTCATTCAAACATACATTATTGGACAGGAAAAGATATTTCTATTATGGTGGATTATATATGCTAGAGTAGATCTAACACCAGTATATATAGTATGCTTGTCTTGTTTACTTATTGTTGAGAAAGTGATTCATCAATTCAAGCTGAAGTTGGAAAGCTCAACGGTACGAGTTTTGATCCTTCAGTGTTATATATTTGATTTCTCTTACATATTGGAAAGGATTGATTTCTGGAGTCAAGCTGTCTATTGTGGTATCCCAAGCCATAGGAATTTCTCTCCGTAACAAAATTGGCGACTCCGCTAGGGAAATATTCCACAATGCAAGAGAAATCAAATATCTAACACTAAAGGATCAAACTTCATACCTTATTCCAGACGGTTGAAGTAGATCCCCGTTGAGCTTTCCAACTTCAGCTTGAATTGATGAATCACTTCCTCAACAATAAGTAAACAAGACAAAAATACTATATATATTAGTGTTAGATCTACTCTAGCATATATAATCAACAATGTATAAGCATTTGAAATCATCCATGGATGAAATATTCATTCAAACATACATTATTGGACAGGAAAAGATATTTCTATTAATATAAAATTAGAGATTACAATGAATACAACCTCTGTTAGCACGTCTACGAATTGGAGAAATTGAATCCCCCACTTGGGCCTCCACCACCTCAATCCTCCATCTCTTGATAGCAAGCTCACAAGAAAAAGGCACCTTATGGATGATTTCAAATTCTTATACATTGTTGATTATATATGCTAGAGTAGATCTAACACCAATATATATAGTATGCTTGTCTTGTTTACTTATTGTTGAGGAAGTGATTCATCAATTCAAGTTGAAGTTGGAAAGCTCAATGGGGATCTACTTTAATCGTCCGGAATAAGGTACGAGTTTTGATCCTTTAGTGTTATATACTTGATTTCTCTTGCATATTGGAATATTTCCCCAGCGGAGTCACCAATTCTGTTACGGAGAGAAATTCCTATGGCTTGGGGTACCACAACAGACAGCTTGACTCTAGAAATCAATCCTTTCCAATATGCAAGAGAAATCAAATATCTAACACTAAAGGATCAAAACTCGTACCTTATTCTGGATGGTTGAAGTAGATCCCCATTGAGCTTTCCAACTTTAGCTTGAATTGATGAATCACTTCCTCAACAATAAGTAAAAAAGACAAGCATACTATATATATTGGTGTTAGATCTACTCTAGCATATATAATCAACAACGTATAAGCATTTGAAATCATCCATGGATAAAATATTCATTCAAACATACATTATTGGACAGGAAAATATATTTCTATTCATATAAAATCAGAGATTACAATGAATACAACCTCTGTCGGCATGCCTACAAATCAGAGAAACTGAATCCCCCACTTGGGCCTCCACTACCTCAATCCTCCATCTCTCGATAGCAAGCTCACAAGCAAAAGGAAAGCTTGGAAAGAACACCAAAGTGCTCCAAGGGACAAAGGGATGCAGACTCAAGCACAAGTTCTGGCAACAAAGGACTATAGTTTCTTTTCTCTCAATTCTCGTATGCCTTCAATGTATCCAAAGTGTTCCTTATATAGCTTTTCAATGGGGTAATGAAAGGCCGAACCCAAGCAATCTCAAGGCATATGGAAGGGTAGGAGACAAGTGAGTCGGATCCATGTCAAGGAAAATTACAAAAGGATTTGTATTTTTGTACACATCCCAATGTACGTGGTTTTAGAGGTCAAACCCCCGTATATACGCGATAAAAGGTTTAAAATTCGCATATATCAATTTTCACATGTTTTTAGGGATGGTCTAGGAAACATCAAATGACAAAAAATGGTCCAAGGGGTCTAAGGAGTCTGCAGAGGAATAGGGGAAGGCCATACAAGTGTGATTCACCTGGTGTGGTAAAATCTGCTATAACAATGTCTACCCTAGAAGTGCTCCAAATTTTCCCCACATAGCGCAAGAACTTGTTGACATCATTAGGAGCTTTAGACTTAGATAATACTAGCTTGATTCATTTCAATGTTGAGAACTACAAGCCTAGATTACTGTATAAACTTTATTTTCAGATCATTATGAAAGTAGTGGGAAATAAATTCTTTCGAACAGTACTAGATGAAGGAGCTTCGATCTCAGTGTTATCTCTGACTTGTTGGAGGGCTCTGGGCTCTCCCAAGCTTGTCACATCACCTACGACCCTTAAAGCCTTTGACAAATGGGGTTTCCAACCCCATGGTCTCATATCAGCCCTAGCGATCAAACTGGGGGTAAAAACCATTTCCATCCAAGTAGAAGTGGTAGATGCCCCTTTAGATTACAACCTCCTTCTAGAAGAAATTGGTTCTATGCCATGACTACTGTTGCTTCAACAGTATTCCTAACAGTCCAATTCCTGCATCTAGGGAGAATTGTTACTATTGATCAGCTTGATTTATGTATGTCGGATGTTACTACCTCCATGGCTAATAACATCCCCATGTTAGGCCATTCCCCTCCTCCTTACCATTCGATTGGGGTAGGCATGTTGAAGTATTCATCCCTTATGGGGATTTTTCCATCTACCCCTCCTAGCACGGATACTGTTATAGTCCATATGATCACCTCATTTGATTATGAGCCTAAGGGAAAACATGTTGTTGAGTCCACCTCATTGAGCCCACACGAAGCTATATATGACACCATTCAAACCTTTTCCGATGATCACACTGATGACCTTCATCTAGTGGCTTCGGATCCTTACCATTTACCATACTGGTTAGAACCTTCTCTTCCTGTTCTAGATTATCTCTCTGAGACTTTTCCTTCCAATGAGTCCATTATGGAGATCATGAATACAGATGAGCCCATTTGGGAGGATCACCATCATAGATCCATGTTCCTCCCCAATACCAGTTAGGGCAGCCATGATTTTGCATCCTTGTTTCCTTCTGATATTGTCAACATTCCCCGAAGTCCTATATTGTTGCAAGATACAGATTCTGAAGGAAACCTTTGCAACATTACTCAAACGAACCTGATTGACATATCAGCCAAGCCTGATGTTATCGAGCATGTTCATGTTGGGAAGAACTGCTCGGCAGATGAATCTGAAGCATACAAGGCACTTTTTAAGGAATTCCGTGATATTTTTGCCTAGTCCTATGAAGAGATGCCGAGGATTGACCCATCCATTGTGGTACATGAGATTAAAACCTATCCCACGGCTAAACCTATTAGGCAGAAACTTAGGCAAGTGCATCCTCAGAAGGCTGCAGTTATTAAAGCTGAAATTGAGAAACTTCTCAAAGCAAGGTTTATTTATCTTGTACCTCTGATGGAATGGGTATCAAATGTTGTCCCTGTCAATAAAAAGCAGGGCACCATTAGAGTATGCATCGACTTTAGGGATTTAAATAAAGCTTGTCCCAAGGACAAATTTCCTACCCCACACATTGATCATATTATCGACAACTGTGCCGAAAGTGTCATCTTTTCATTCATGGATGGCTTCTCTGGCTATAATCAGATTGAGATATTACCCTCTGATTAGCATAAGACGACATTCATTTTCCCATGGGGAACCTTTGCATATAAGAAGTTACCTTTTGGATTGAAAAATGTTGGATCCATGTTCCAGCGTGCGATGTCCTATGCATTTCACGACATTAAACATATTGTTGAACCATACCTTGACGACCTCCCTTCTCATTCATAGCGACGGGAGGACCATCCTAGTCATCTTAGAGACATATTCCTGAGATGCCATCATTATAATATATGGCTCAATCCGCATAAATGTGTTTTTTGCGTTGAGAAGCATTAGAGGAATTTTGGGGTCTAAAATGGGCCTCCTAAGGAAAATAATAAAATAATAGTTAAAATAATAAAATAATATTGATTAATTTTGGAGGAAGAAAGAAAAAAACTACTTTTTGTGTTCGTATTTTTGACATATCTCCTTGTGTTTTTACTCAAATTTTGATCAGGAGAGCTCATTGGATGTGGAATTTGATTCCGCATCCAACGAGTACCCACACTGCATACTTTTGATGGACCCCGCTACCCCAAAAACAAGAAATACCTGAAAAATGTGATGATGATGTCATCATCACATTTTTCAGGTATTTCTTGTTTTTGGGGTATCGGGGTCCATCAAAAGTATGCAGTGTGGGTACTCGTTGGATGCGGAATCAAATTCCGCATCCAATGAGCTCTCCTGATCGAAATTTGAGTAAAAACACAATGAGATATGTCAAAAATACGAACAAAAAAAGTAGGTTTTTTTAATGACAAATATGTCAATTCAACCATTATGGTTGACTTATTTTATTGAAATTCTATTGGTTCTTGAATTCCAACTCACAAAAACTTATTTTGGCATGTTTTCTTATAAGGCCCATTTTAGACCCCAAATTTCCTCTAATGGGACATCTGCTAGGATTTGTGGTATCCAAAGATGGCATCCAGATCGATCCTTTGAAGATTGCCGCTATCTTAGATCTACCAGCCCCAACTAACCTTCTTGAACTCCAAAGTTTGCAAGGGAAGGCAAACTTTCTCTGCAGTTTCATGTGAAATTTCGCAGAGAAAACGCACGGTTATATGCGTCTCCTCAAGAATAACACTTCATTCTTCTGGGATGACCAAGCCCAATGTGCCTTTATTAATCTTAAACACACTCTGACTCATTCACCCATGATACACCCCCTAGATTATTTAAAGGACTTTCTCTTGTATATTGCTACCTCCGCTACTACCATCACCATGGTTTTAGTGCAGGGCAATCTCCATCGTCAGGAGCACGTGATTTATTACGCCAATAAGAATCTTATGGATTCCAAAACTTGTTATTCACGTGTGGAAAAGTTATCATTGGCCACAGTCATTGCTGTACAAAAGTTTTGCCACTACATTTTGCTCTGCACTAGCACCGTATTGGCAGACCAGAACCTGATGTACTACATCCTGACTCGTTAGGCACTCGGGGGCATGTAATCCCGTTGGATTGTCATCCTTCAGGAGTTTGATCTGGAGTTTTCCAAGGCCACATCAAAGAAATCCTTGGTCTTTTCTGAGCTTATGTGTGATCTTCCCTATGCTTAGATGGAATCTGAGCCCAGTGATTCATTTCTGGATGAATTCCTGTTCCTGATTAGCACTATTGATCCTTGGTATGGATATTTGTTGATTTATCTCAAAACACAGCGATTTCAGCCACATTTATCCCGCGATGATCACCGCCGTATTCGTCACCATGTGAAATACTATCTCATCTTGAATGATACTTTGTATAGACATGGGATCGACTCTATTCTCCAGCGATGCCTCACCCATGAGGAGGCTGAACACGTGTTGAATGATTTCCACTCTGGCACATGTGGCGTTCATTTATATGGGATGGCTACAGCCCAGAAAATCCTTCGCACTAGCTATTTCTGGCCTTCTGTCTTCAAAGACTGTCATGAGGCTATTAAGAAATGCCCACCTTGTCAACACTTTTATACTAAAAAGTGCACCCATCCTGCTCCACTAAACCTCGTCGTTGTCATTGGCCCATTCGCCAAATGGGGGATTGACTTCATGCATTGTAAGCCTACCTCATCTGGGGGGCATGGTTACATCATCGTAGCCGTTGATTATTTCACAAAATGGGCTGATGCCATGCCTACATATGCATAAGATGGTAAGACTGCCGCTCTCTTATTGTTCAGTCATATCACAGCTAGACTTGGAGTTTCGCAGTCCATCGTCACTAATCACGGATCTCATTTTCATAATCAAATGATGGAGGAAGTGAGTGCCAAGCTAGGTTTTCACCATGAAAACTCTATGTCGTATTATCCGCAAGCTAATGGTCAGGTAGAGGCCATCAACAAAGTTTTGAAAACTATGCTTCATCGGATGGTTGGAGATCATAAATCCAACTGGCACCACATTCTTTTCTCCACTCTTTGGGTTTATCGGACTTCTGTGAAAATAGCTATTGGTTTCATGCCATTCCAGCTTGTCTATGGAATCAAATTTGTCTTGTCGATCTAATGTCAGATTCTATATTTACAACTTGTCATCAAACTTCTCCCAGACACTTCCGCAGAGGAAGAAAGATTTTTGTACTTGAGTAACCTTAACGAGACTCGCAAAGATGTTGCCTTGGATAATGAGGCACATAAGAAATGCGTCAAGGCGCAGTATGATAAATCTGTCCAGCCTCGTGCCTTTAATGAGGGTGACCTAGTATTGACTTATGACCAGAGATATGACAAACTCGGGAAGGGTAAGTTCGAGTCCATGTGGTACGGACCTTTCGTTATTTCTAAGGTGTTAGAGAAAGGAGCTTATGAGATCATTGATTATGATGGAATCCCTTTGGGGAAAACTCGCAATGGGTTGTACCTGAAAAGGTACTATTCCTAGGTATTTCTTGGGTAGTATCTTGTATATATGTATATTGATTTAGTTTCAGTGTTCTTTTAGTATTTTCAATATAGTTTTGATTTTTAGTGTCCGCATCTGTTTATACCATGTTTTGGTCATGCAGATGGCTTTCTACGGCTTCGCTGATGGTGCTTGCTGCCACACCTTGAATCTCACCTCGGCTGCTTGGGTCCTCTATTCCCCAGCTAAAGATTTGGTTAGTTCCGAAGCGGTTTGCATAGGTCCCACTACTAATAACATCACCGAGTATGAAGCGGTCATTGGTATTCTAACTGAAGCTGCCTCCCAAGATGTTCATGATCTAGTAGTCTTGATGGGCTCATAGCTCGTGGTTTGTCATTTAAACCATGTTTACACCATTATAAACCCTCTGCTCCTCTGCCTCTTCCGGAGAGTACGTTTGCTGGAAAGGTCATTTGAAACTATTACCTATAGGCATATCCTTAGGGAACATAATGTAGTTGCTAATTCATTGGCTAATTACATCCTATATAGGCATATTTCCCATTCATGACGTCAAATCAAACATGGTACATTGTAAATAAACATTCAAAGACACATAAAACTCATAGAAAATACATTTTTCCATTTGAAACATATAAACACGGTGTAAAAGTATGTATATATATATATATACGAAAAATTTTACAAAAATAGGCCCTGAGACCTCATCTAAAGCACGTAGGCTTTTAGGAAAAATCATCATACAAAATCTTGAATCTATTAGCTTTCAGTACATATCTCATACACTAGTGGTGCTTGTGATAGCAAATCACTGCTCAAGCTACCCTATGTAGCAGCCTACTGAATCGACCCAGTACTCCCACTGTGGATCTCTGATATCTCATCAGGAGGTCATCAATGTCAGCATCTGGGATGTCCAAGGTCAACCTCTACAGGTTTTCCTCCAGCTCCCCAGTGATATCATCACCCTGTGGTACAAAGAGGGCTCCCGCCTTCCTATCTAATGGAGATGCTCCTCCAAGTCACACTGCTCCGACATCTGCATGAGAATATATAGGTCTCGTCACTTAACATAAAAAATATAAAACTTTAAAAAACATAAAAACGTTTCATCCATTTTAGGGTTTCTTTATTCTTACCGATATCTCCCCACTGTCTGCCAGGTGGGAGTGGTAGGTCAGGATCTCCAGTGAAGTTTGTGCCTACGTAAGCATAATCCTCAACCATGAGGATCTGATCTTGGAGCCATCTGAATAACGGGTCACCGAACTTCACCCTTCCCCTACCCGCTCCTGTGTGAGCCATGACCTGGACCCACCTCAGCATATGGGAGTCCTGTGCTCTCAGAATCTGTAAGACCACCTAAGGTCTCATATGTGGAACCCACTCGAAGAAGAAGTAGGATAAAATGGAACCAAAGCCAAACTGCTTTATCTCTCCCTACCAACACTTAGTCAGCTGATCTTTGAAGATCGGAAGGATGGCTTCCACCCAATTTAACACCGTGGGTGCCATGGCCTGTATGTGGTGCCATGGCCTCTATGGCATATAGAATGTGTGCCCTAGAAGCATGGTTCACACCTTGACTCCCAGCCACCCTCTGCATGATAAATAAGACGGTCCGTAAGGCCCTATCTGTCACTACTTTGATGGGGATATTCTTCCCCAATGTACCTGTCCCTGGTGCACAGTGTCGATCTATAAGATCTCAAGTGGTAATATCCCCTCCATGAGATCCTGTCAGTGAGATGGGGGCACTCCGTCTCGAGAGACTTGTCAAGAAGTAGATGTCCTCTACTTCCACCGTAAGGATATGGGGCCCCACCTCAAAGTACTGCTGCTCTGGATTCCAAATCTACAGTATGTGTTCTAGTAACCGCTCATGTGACACCATGCTTGGGGTTCGGAAGAACTTCAGGATCCCACAGTCCCATAATGCAGCAATGCAACCCGCATTTCTCTCAGCAGCAGCATCCTCATTTTCATGCACTCTTTCTTTCCATATCACCATGTTTTGAGTCACCTAGACCTTCCAAAAACAATAATGGTATGCATTAGAATCATCCTTAAATCATTAAAAATCAAAGGAATGAATTTATATTTCCCATGCTATCAATTTAAGTTCTCCATGGTCGACACCTCCTGTGCACCGTTGGAGATAGGTGGTGGCACCGCCTGTCCACTATGTTATTGGTGCGGTTCTTGGGTGGTACCGCGTATCCCGCAAGGGGTATTTGCGGTGCCCACTTTTAAGTTTTTAGGGCTTGCAATATAATCCCAAAACCCCACCAAATCTCAAAATAAATGCTATGAAATGAAAGAGAAGGGTCATAGCTGTTACCTGCAACTGACGATGCTGAAAATGGACGATGGAAACTCCCGGTATCAACTGTGGAATATCTGGCTAAGAAAATGCTCCAAGTACTCTATGTTATAGGTAAATAATGAAATGATTTGGTTTTTTACTATTTACATGACTTATATAGGAATTTTTGGGTCTGACATACTATAGTTTTGATGTAAAATCATATTTTAGTCAAAGTTTATCTGTCATAACCCCTTAATGCTAGTCTTAAATGCATTTAACACTTGTTTCTGAGTCATTTGCAGGATAAAAGAACTTTAGTAAGAAGCTTTGAAAGTTTGTTTATAGATTTTTCGCACTTTCATAAAATGGAAAAGGTCATTGAGCGTTTATTACGACACTTTGTCATGCTCATTAAAATCTAGTATCAAAGGTCCAAGTCCATTTCAAGTTTATTTCCAGGCTTGTAAAAATCAACATCGTGTAAAGAAGCATCATGGAGTCCTCTTTTCACCTCTTTTTCAGGCTCCTTAAACACAAAAAGGTCATCGATTTCATTTCCAATTCTTTCCAGGATCATAAAAAATATGGCATTGTGTAAAGAAACCTCATGGAGTTCTCTTTAAACTCTTTTTAGGCTCCCTAAATATGAAAATATCATCAAGAGATCTTGTCTTCTTCACGCTCGTTAAAGTATTTGAAGAGTCATCCGTCTGACGGTAGGTTATCTCTTTTTCGGTTCGGATAGGACTATTTATGTAAAAGGAACACTCCAGCCAATCATGACTGGAAGAGTTCTCTAAGGTATAATTTTACTCTTTTTCGAGCCTTAGAGACTAAATCATATGAAAAAGGACCCCTTTGGAGTCTTCTTTTGTATTCGGTCAGACTCTCTAAACATGAACGATACCGAGTTTTATTTCAGTGGACTCGTTAAATTAAACATTGAGAGACCCGCTTTGGGAATGAACCCCTCCTCTCTCAGGTTCGTAAAACATATGAGTCTGTAATCTTCAGACAAGCTATATTGAGTGTTTGTTAACCTCTTTGAAATCGTAAAACTGAAAAGAGGCACTCATCGATCATGATGGGGGAAATGGGAAGGGAATCATTTTGCAAATAATGGCAGTTGTTTGTTGTAACCTTTGAACATGGCACTTGTCTACACAATCATGTCAGTCAATTGGGTATTCAGCTGATCTCTGTGATGATCCACTTTCATGAGTCATGTCAAACCTTTGAGTCTTTCAAAATAATGCATTGTCCACTATCGCATTCTATGTTTGTCCTGTTCAGTCATGCTGCCAAGTGTTTTTGTCATGGCGCCCGATGTTCAAAGGGGATTTGAAGAATTTTTACCTCTACAGTCTACACAGTCTTTGTTTCAGTATCTTTGAGTCAATCATATGGTTACTACATTCACATCATTCCATAACTATGTTCCAAGTTTCATGTCATCAATGTGGGACTCATCATGGCCCTCCTTCGACGAGACTATTCCCGTCTACATCAGCTCATCATCTGGGAAATAGTCTTAGAAACAATATTTGGTACCTTGAGATCTGTATGCCTTAATGATAGATTCTCTCACTCTCAACATAGGTTCACATCATTGACCTTTGATCGATAGAATCGACTGGGTGTTCGACATCAGGACATCTATTCACATTCAGTAAATTGTACTAGGGTACCTTGGGAATCATTGACATCAATGGTGATCTCCCTCGCACTTGTTAACGGTTCACATCATTGGCTGGTAATCAAGTGGTTTCTACCATGTTCTACTTCAGATCATTTTAATCACATGAATAGAATCGTACTTAGTGCAAGACGAGATGAAGACCCTAGGTATTTGTTTAAAGCATTCATTGCTTTTCCCCAAGCTGCGATGGAGTTTTGTATATCTAGCATGGGTCCACAATTCAATGGTTGTGGCTATGCTCAAATTTGCATCTGTATGACATAGATCTACATTGTATGTCTTTTAGCTATGTCCAAGTTTGAGTCCTCTATCACATGGATCTACGTTGTATTCTAGTAGCCATGCTTGTTTATTCCTCTCATGGATCTGCCTTGTATTGGTCTGTAGCCATGAGTTTGGTTACTTGTGTCTATGAGTCAACATATTGATGTACTACAGATGCCTACTTGACGACATGCTCTGATCGAGCCAACATTTTCATCTCATGGCAACAACTTGTTCTCTCAAAGTTATCATTTATCGTATCCCTTTAAGACTCATGCTTTGGGGGGCATCCTGTTACACCAAAATCCTGTCACCATCATGTGATAAGAACTTTGACATACCTACTTGCCCTGAATCCCATCTCTTGGAGTGGAAACTCATGGTTATTATCAATCTTCCATGAAAATTCCCAGCACTGAACTTCCTCTATTGTCTAGAAGTGGTACCTTGTTCACACAGCCTATCCCTTGTTGTTCACAAGTGGTGCCACCGCTTATGGCCCTTAGTCCATAAGCATTTCCTACCAGAACCGCTCTATCATTTAAGGAGAAATGTGGTACCCTGGGTAAAAAGGGAAAAAGAGAAGTTTCTCAAGGCTTCTATATGATAAGCCTCGTGTCCTCCCTTATCCCTACTGTTGTGGGTCAGTTGAGCTTAAGATCCCTCATCCTAGGATCTTAGAGGCCACCTCACCCACTAATATATCAACCATCCCTATCCATTAAGACTTATATATATGAGCTCATAGCCATGGTTGAGGGGAGAACTCTTAAGGTATTGTTATGCTGTTGGATTGATCACTTGGCCCAAGACCATTTGGGGGAGCATAGAGAGCTAGAGTCGGAGCTTTTGGGGATGAGAATTCTTGGTTTCATGGAGATGCATGTCAACACTAAGGCTTGGCTGTAAACTTCTTCAGTTGTTGTTGAAGAACTAAGGAAGATCAAAATGACTGATACACAATTCCCCAGTGGAGTCACCTCTAAGATCCTAGGATGAGGGAGCTCGAGCTCAACTGACCCACAACAATAGGGATAAGGGAGGAAATGAGGCTTATCATCAAGAAGCCTTGAGAAACTTCTATGTTTTCCAGAAGTGGTACCTTGTTCACACTGCCTATCCCGTGTTGTCCACAAGAGGTGCCACCGCTTATGGCCCTTAGTCCGTAAGCATTTCTTACTAGAACCACTCTGTCATTTAAGGAGAAATGCGGTACCCTGGGTAAAAAGGGAAAAAGAGAAGTTTCTCGAGGCTTCTAGATGATAAGCCTCGTGTCCTCCCTTATCCCTACTGTTGTGGGTCAGTTGAGCTCGAGATCCCTCATCCTAGGATATTAGAGACCACCTCACCCACTAATCTCTCAACCATCCCTATCTATTAAGCCTTATAAATATGATCTCATAGCCATGGTTGAGGGGATAACTCTTAAGGTATTGTTATGCTGTTGGATTGATCACTTGGCCCAAGACCATTTGGGGGAGCATAGAGAGCTAGAGTCGAATGCTTGGTTTCATGGAGATGCATGTCAACACTAAGGCTTGGTTGTAAACTTCTTCATATTTCTATAATAATGCAAGATGATTTCTATCCCACATATATTGTTGTTGTTTGATTTCATGTGTATGTTGTTAGATTCCTTAGTCACTAACATAGATTAGTAGATTATATTCTGGTGGTTTCAATATGTTTGCGTGTTAAAGCTTATTGCAGGTAAACATGGTAACGATCGAAGCATTGCATTCCAGGTATCTACGACGTCTAGGAAGATTCTTCAACCTCTGTCCTATATTTGTTCTGGATCTGAACCATTCAGACCAATGGAACACATTGTTGTCCGTAGGAGGTGAAATATTCCAGTTAACAACATGATAAGACTAGGAAAGGGAAGTTTGCATCCATGTGATATGCCCCTTATGTCATCCATCGATGTCTCAACAAGGGGGCATATCTCCTTGTTGACTCTAATGGTCACCTATTGAAGAATCCCCACAATGGGCTCTACCTCAAGAGGTTATATGCCTGAAGTTGCTCACCATGAGTACCCTTGTGTCATAGTTTTTATTTTTGTTTTGTATCATTTTTACCATGATTCAGTGACCACATCAAGGATTCACTCCACATCTAGCCATATTAAGTCTAATGTCTCACTCCGTCACCTCCTCTGACCATGAGCGGGTGGATCTAACCCCTCCACCCTACCCCTGCTCTGTTGGTACCCCAATGGAGTGTTGAAATATTGTAACTTTGAAGAATATTCTATATGTATCTTTTGTGGTCCCCGATGGTCCTACCGGGAGAACCACTTGTATTATATTGTACCCCAATGCTTCTAATCGGAAGAACTAATAAGAGTCATGAGGTTATCCCCTCTAATTGTAAAGGTGGGTCATTAGCACCCCAGTGTGGTTACTTGAGCCTACATGTGTAACTCAATCCTACATGATTGACTCGATCCTACATGTCGGATGAGTTAATTGAAGTGAACAGATGAATATAAATAGAGGTGTAGCTCTCCTCATTTGAGCACACACTCTCACTTGTGTAGCGCATTAGTGGAGAAGAGAGGTAGCTAGAGAAGGAGGAGGATCAGGCTTTGATCTCCTTGCTGGTTTTATCTTTTATCTTTTTGGGGACATCTATATTGAGGAAGATTTTGCTGGGTTTTTCCATTTAGGGTTTTCACAGGATAAATCTTTGTGTTCCTTTTGTATGGTTGTGCTTGTCTATCTTTCAGTGATCCTGTTTATATGCTTTTGTTATGAAAATGAAATGAAATACTGATGTCTTAGTTAAGCATATGAAAATTTAACATGGTCTCGGAGCCACCCTAAAAGAAGATATTGTGTAGCTACAGAAGCTAGGGATTCTTAATTTTTGGTTCTCTCTCCACAATCTATCAGTAAAAGAAGGCTAGGTTGACTCTCCATTGAAGGGTGCATCTTTCTGTCGAAGAGGAATTCGATTCCGAGCATTTTCAGTTTTTGGTGCAGGAAATTAGGACTTCTTGCAAAAGAGGAATTTTTGAGTGAGCCCAGCATAGGATTTCTCTCCTCATCAAAATCAAAGTTTAGAGACCTGGATCAATATTTTTGGTTGGGTGAAACTTCGGGAAAGTCAAACCCTAGTTTGACCCCGAGCTAGAAAAACCCTAAATACTAAAACTGCTAAGTTTTGGTAATTTTGCTATATTCCGATATTGGTGAAGACTCAGGAGATAAAAATTTCCTAGGCTGAAGATAAACTCCTAATGTACATTGTGTCCAAAATTCAGCCTTATATTTGCTATATTCTTGGTGATATGATCCCTCCACGTTAGGGTTCCAGCCTCTTCCAGAATTCATCCATAAACACGACACCTGGGGAGAACTGCTGTAGCTTGGGATACAGATCTCCAAATGGAATTCCTAAATATGTTCCAAAAAAATCATGGACTTTAATTTCTTTGGTCCGAATTTCAGAACCAGAAGATAAAACAGTGACACGTGGCAGGCCGTACAACTTCACTGTTCTGAACAGTCCTGTAATAGGTCACCTTGGGAAAAGGATCATAAATACAAATTGGTGAAACCTGTGGTGTTGGATCAGGGACATATGAGGTTACCTCAGTGTGAAATTTCAGACACAAAGGGGCAGCAATTTTAGAGATATCACAGAAATAGTGACATGCATTTCTGCAGAAGCTGAATCATCTGATTTGAAAGATTGAGATTTCCAGAATCCAAGTACATCAGTCAACTCACCTCATTCAATCACATCTCCTGGTAAGGTCAATTTATCATTCCACAAAATTTCATTTTTTTTTTTAATTCTCTAGCAAGATGACTTCAAGCACTAAGTATGGAAATACAGGATTGGTCTCATTCTCCAAGAGAATGATCTTGATAAGTATGTCAAAGAAGAAGTGTCAGAACCTAAAGAAGCTGAAGCCAAGGAGAAGCATAGAAAGGATATGATTAGGGCACAAATAATTATTGCTGACTCCATTAAGGATCAATTGATTCCTCAAGTGTCATCCAAGAAGACTCCAAAATAAATGTGTGATGCCCTTTCCAGAATGTTTGAGGGAAGAAACATCAACAGGAAGATGAATCTAAGAGCTCAACTGAAGAGCATCAAAATGATTCATGAAGAATCCATCCAAGACTACTTTTCAAGGGTTTCCCAGATCAAAGAGAAACTAGAATCTATTGGAGATAATATTGATGAATATGAAATGGTCATGACTGCTCTCAATGGTCCCACTAGACCCTGGGAGTCTTTTATTCAGATGATGTGTGCCAAAAAAGAAAGCATGAAGTTTGATATTGTATGGGAAGACTGCATTCAAGAGGAGACTAGAGTGGAAAATAGAGAAGCCTTACTAAAAGCAAATGGTCAAGCCCTAGCCACTCACACTAAAATAAGAAGAGGCCAATCAAACTTCAAGAGAAGAAATTTCGAGTCTCATCCTCCCAAAAGAATCCAAAGGGTAAGAGAAAATCCTTCCTTTAAAGACTATTCTGATTTTGAATGTTTTCATTGTAACAAGATAGGACACATTGCCCGAAATTGTCCTAAATAGGGGAAAGAATATAGAAAGAGGATCAACAACAACAAAAGGCACCATGCCCATCTAGCAAATGAAGAAGAAGGTCCCCCAAGAAAACAAGCAAGAGAAGAAGATGCGGAAGAGTATGTGCTATTCTCTGCACTCTCTGGATCTGTAACTCCTAGAGAAGACACCTGGCTTATTGATAGTGGTGCTTCAAAGCACGTGACGGGACAAAACAAAACTTTGTCCAAACTTGAAGAAAAGATCTCTCCTTAGAAGGTATCCTTAGGAGATGACTATCAATATCCGATCAAAAGTGTTGGTGAAGGAAGCTACAAACTTGATTCAAGTAATCCCCTTAAAATGAAGGATGTATTATATGTACCTGGTCTAAAGAGGAATTTACTTTCTATCTCAGATTTAGATAAGAAAGGTTTCAGAGTTGCTTTCATAGATGTCCAAGTAGTCATGTGGCCCAAAGGAAAGAATATTGAAGATGCAATCATTATTGGTGAAGAAGAAGGAGGCTTGTATAAACTAAAGGGGCACTCAGAAACAACCCTAGTGCATGAATCCACTAACCCTAGTGAACTATGGCATAGAAGGCTTGCCCATATCAATTACAAGGCTCTACCTCATGTGAACAAAGTAGTGACGGGATTATCAGACATGAAGATCAAGCATGAAGGCATTTGCAAAGGATGTGCAAAGGGAAAGAACATCAAGAATCCATTTGCGAAAAGTGAAACAAAGACAAAAGGTATGTTGGAATTGATTCATTCAGATGTATGTGGTCCAATGTCTTCTACATATTTAAGTGGCTTTGAATATTATATCACATTTATTGATGACTTTTCAAGAAATACTTGGATATACTTCCTGAAAGCAAAGAGTGAAGTGTTTGAAAAATTCAAGGAGTTCAAAGCCTTGATAGAGAATCTCTCAGATAAGAAAATAAAGACACTCCGATCGGACAATGGTGGAGAGTATACCTCAAAAGAGTTTGAAGCCTTTTGCAAAGACTCTAGAATCAAAAGGGAACTAACCTCTCCCTACAATCCTCAACAGAATGGGGTTGCGGAAAGAAAGAACAGAACCATCATGGAGGCAGTAAAGACAATGATTTATGATCAAGATCTTCCAATGCATCTATGTGCAGAAGTGGCAAGAACAGCTGTGTATGTATAGAATAGAATATCCCACAGTGCTCTTGGGTTCAAGACTCTAGAAGAGGTATTCACAGGAAAGAAGCCCAAGGTAAGTCACCTCAAGATATTTGGTTGTCCGGTATATATTCATATACCAAAAGAGAAAAGAACCAAATTAGATCCATCCGGAAAGAAGGGGATATTTGTTGGATACTGTGAGGTATCCAAAGCATTCAGAATATACATTCTTGGATTCCATCACATGGAAATCAGTCGAGATGTGACATTTGATGAAGAGGCATCCCTTAAGAGATCTAGGAAATGCCAACATGAAGAAGTGTATGAAGAAGAGACATCTCCCAGAAATAAAGAATCTACATGTCTCCCTGAAGATGAAGCTCCTGAAGAACATGACATAGCAGAACCTCAAGAACCTCCCATAATGGAAATAACAAGAAAGAGAAAGCCTTCTTGGACAAGAGAAATTATACGAGAAGCAAAAAGGTATGGAGCCCCTGTAGGCTCCACAAGGGAAAGAAAGAAACCTAAGACCTTCTCCAACTATGTAGCCTTGATGTGTGATCTTGTAGATCAAGAACCTACAAACTTTGAAGAAGCGGTCCAGAAGAAAGAATGGGTATAAGCAATGACTGAAGAATATCAATCAATAATTAAGAATGATGTATGGGATATAGTTCCCAGACTAGAAGGAAAGAGTATAGTATCCTCCAAATGGATATACAAAGTAAAGCATGCAGCTAACAGAAGTATCGAGAAATATAAAGCAAGATTTGTAGTCAGAGGTTTCTCTTAGAAAGAAGGAATTGATTATGAAGAGACATTTGCCCCAGTAGCACGGTATACTTCGATTAGAACTATCATGGCACTTGCATCCATGATGAAGTGGGATTTACACCAAATGGATGTGAAAACAGCTTTCCTAAATGGAGTGATCGAAGAAGAAGTATACTTAGAACAGCCTCAAGGATTTGAAGTTGAAGATAGACATACACATGTATGCAAGTTGAAGAAGGCATTATATGGTCTTAAATAAGCTCCTAGAGCTTGGTATGAAAGAATAGATGGTTTCTTGTCGAGCATGGGCTTTACCAAAAGTACAGCTGATCCTAACCTTTACCTAAAGGTTGTAGAAGATGAGCCTGTCATCCTATTACTATATGTGGATGATTTATTCTTGACAGGGAATGAGAAACAGATTAAGGAAAGTAAGAAGAAACTAGCAGAATAATTTGAGATGAAAGACCTTGGGTTAATGCACTATTTCCTAGGTCTGGAAGTATGGAAAAGTTCGGAAGGAATCTTTCTCAACTAGGGAAAGTATGCAGTAGAGATATTGAAAAGATTCAATATGTTGGAATGCAAAGCCTTGGCCACCCCCATGGATTCCAACCTAAATTTTTTAACTGATGACTCATCAAAGTTAGTGTATGTGACTCTCTATAGATAGATCATTGGGTCATTGATGTACTTAACAAATACAAGACCAGACATTTGTTTTGATGTGAACACTTTAAGCCAATATCTAGTTCAACCTAGACGGGTTCACTTGGTAGCCGCCAAACATGTGATGAGATATTTGAAAGGGACTATAGACTTTGAGCTATACTATGATAATAGCCATGAGTACAGATTATATGGATATACAGATGCAGATTGGGCTGGAAGTATCTCAGATAGAAAAAGCACATCAGGCGGTTGTTATAGTCTGGGATCTGCTATGATTTCATGGTTTAGCAGAAAGCAATACAGTCTCTAAGCACTGCCGAAGCAAAATATATAGAATCTTGCTCTGCTAGTTGTGAAGCCATATGGCTTTAGAAGTTGCTGTCAGGATTATTCAATCTAGAGTTGGACACTACCGTAATTCTATGTGACAACCAAAGTTGTATAAAGATGACAGAGAACCCTGTGTTCCATGACAGATAAAAGCACATAGAAATTAGGTATTTCTACATTCAAGACATGATGCAGAAAGGAGCCATAAAGCTCCAGTATGTGAGTATTGATGAACAGGTTGCTAATGTGTTGATGAAACCTTTGTCCCAAGTGAAGTTCGAATACTTTCGAGACAAGCTTGGTGTGGTTCGAAAGGGTCTTCCTCGAAAGGGGGAGTAATGATGTTGCAGTGGGATTGTATCATCCCTGGGCACTTGCCCAAAAGTGACCCAGAGACCTCGGTCTTCGAGAATGAAGAGGGATTGTATCATCCCAGGACATATGTACAGAAGTGATCCGGTGATTTCGGTCATCGAGAATGTGGTAGGATTGTATCATCCTTGAACTTCGGTTCAGAACGGATCCGGTGAACTTCGGTCATCGAGAAGGTGGTAGGATTGTATCATCCTTGAACTTCGGTTCAGAACAGATTTGGTGACTTCGGTACTTGAGAACGTGTGTTGATCCTGTAATTCCTAGAGGAAGGATTGTCTGAGTTCCACAACTGTGTTGATCCCGTAATTTCGAAAGGAAGGATCATTAGTAACTCCGTAAAGACCTAAATCCCATAATTCTGAAAGGAAGGATCATTGAATTGATCCCGTAATTCCAATAGGAAGGATTGTCTGAGTTCCACAGATGTGTTGATCCCATAATTCTGAAAGGAAGGATCATTGAATTGATCCCGTAATTCCAATAGGAAGGATTGTCTGAGTTCCACAGATGTGTTGATCCTGTAATTCCTAAAGGAAGAATCGTTAGTAACTCCGTAAAGACCTAAATCCCGTAATTCCGAAAGGAAGGATCGTTGGTAGCTCCGTAAAGACTTGATCCCATAATTCCAACAGGAAGGATTGTCTGAGTTCTACAGATGTGTTGATCCCATAATTCCAATAGGAAGGATTGTCTGAGTTTCACAAATGTGTTGATCCCGTAATTCTGAAAGGAAGGATCGTTAGCAACTCCGTAAAGACCTAAATCCTGTAATTTCGAAAGGAAGGATCATTAGTAGCTCCGTAAATACTTGATCCCGTAATTCCGAAAGGAAGGATCGTCTGAGCTCCACAGATGTGTTGATCCCGTAATTCCGAAAGGAAGGATCGTTAGTAACTCCGTAAAGACCTAAATCCCGTAATTTCGACAGGAAGGATCGTCTGAGTACCACAGACATGTTGATCCCGTAATTCTGAAAGGAAGGATCATGTTGATGTTTTGATGATGTTTATGTTTTGATGATAATGATGTTTTGGTGATGATGATATTTTCATGATGATGTTTCTGATCAAAATATCAGAGTATGATGATGATGTTGTTGCTGATCGAAAGTGCTGAAGATGATGTTGCTGATCGAAAGGTCAAAGTGCTGAAGATGATGTTTCTGATTGAAAGGTCAAAATGCTGAAGATGATGTTGCTGATCTAAAGGTCAAAGTGATGAAGATGATTTTGCTGATCGAAAGGTCAAAGTGCTGAAGATGTTGTTGATCGAAGCAATCAAAGTATTAATGATGATGAAGACTGAAGATTGAAGATGAAGACTACATAATGTTGAAAAGCTTCCAATGATTTATAGATGTATTAACCTGATGATGTTGATGATGTCCTCTATCTCTCTCCTACTATTGTTGTTGTTGATGTTGTTGTAGAATACCCTTCTCGTTAAGGGGGAGTGTTGAAATATTGTAACTTCGAAGAATATTCTATATGTATCTTTTGTGGTCCCCGATGGTCCTACTGGGAGAACCACTTGTATTATCTTGTACCCCGATGCTTCTAATTGGAAGAAATAATAAGAGTCATGAGGTTGTCCCCTCTAATTGTAAAGGTGGGTCATTAGCACCCTAGTGTGGTTACTTGAGCCTACATGTGTAACTCGAGCCTACATGATTAACTCGAGCCTACATGTCAGATGAGTTAATTGAAGTGAACGGATGAATATAAATAGAGGTGTAGCTCTCCTCATTTGAGCACACGCTCTCACTTATGTAGCGCATTAGTGGAGAAGAGAAGTAGCTGGAGAAGGAGGAGGATCAGGCTTTGATCTCCTTGCTGGTTTTATCTTTTATCTTTTTGGGGACATCTATATTGAGGAAGCTTTTGCTGGGTTTTTCCCTTTAGGGTTTTCCTAGGATAAATATTTGTGTTCCTTTTTTATGGTTGTGCTTGTCTATCTTTCATTGATCCTGTTTATATGCTTTTGTTATGAAAATGAAATGAAATACTGATGTCTTAGTTAAGCATATGAAAATTTAACATGGAGGGTGCAGTCCCACATCTGCACATGCACATAGTATGTCATTAGTATCTATCACATGTATGATCTAGTTACCCCTATGCTAGCATACCGTTAGGTCCCTAAACCTATACTGGAGGTTAAGGAATCTCCAGATCTCCCCAACAATCCATGCCCATATATGGATAGTCCTCTATAAGGATAGGAATCTACCGCCACCATGCAAAACTCTATCGGGTGAAGAAACTTTTAAATTGCTTCCCTCCCTACTTTCTTCATGTCATTTCTTGGAGTCACCTTGATTTGTGTGTCACCACACGAATCAAACCTTGTACGTATTGACATGTTCATGAGCCATCCACTCCATCTATACTACAAACTTGGCCTTATTTTAATTCCATCCATATTCTCGCAAGGAGGCCTCATCTGTGTTCCACTGTTATTCATATTAACCATGTTCACATCATCACCCTGTGTGGTACATCTAACAATTCTTCCTTGTTTGAATGACCATTAGGGAATTTCTGTTAAGCCATTTTATGACTCCCAAAAGAATGAAAAGATTTTCGAGCACGCTTGCTTCCTTTCACCCTCATTAAAGTATTTGAAAGGGAGTCTATGTGGCCTCGTTTATCTCCTTTTTTAGACTACATAGACTATTAAATGAAAAGGACCACCCTGGAACTTTCCAGCTAGGAATGTTTCCCTTTGTATCCTTTTATGCTTTGTCAGACATTGGGACTGTAGCTTATGAAAAAAATCATTTATGGATTGTATTTAAGGTATTTTCTAACCCTCTCATAAAAAAAATATCGTTGATCAATATTGGTTTCATTCATGCTCATAAAATTATGTCAATGAATGCCTAATCAGTATAGGTTTAACATTTTTTAGCCTGGTTAGACTACCATTGAAAAAGAAGTCTCTCTACCCCTTTCGGTTGGGAGATATCTCCTTCGTACACTTTTATCCTTTTTTGGACTTAGGAGACTACTATACGAAAAATATAACCACTGGAATCTTCTTCCTATTTTCAGACTTTCTAAACATGAAAACACCATCGAGCATTTACTATTTCAGGATCGACAAAAATCCACAAGATAGTATCATATTGAGAATACTTCTATCCCTTCTTCGTGCTCCTTAAACTATGAAGAAATCCCAAATGATGTCTCTAGACACCCACACACATCACATATGGTCTCACATTATGGCAGCTTCCCTCCATTGGGTCTCTTTTTTTAGAGTACTCTTTGATGAGTCTACTTTGTATCCCCTGGATATCAATAGTCCAATTACTTCCCCAAGTATTCCTCATTATGGTTATCTCCCCTGTTTCACAGCTATGATCACTTCCCCATGAGTCGGTATCATTTGCTTCCAGTTCATCCCTGCCATCATACTCTGAACAAAGAAAGTTTGAGTCCCCCGTACTCCCCTTCCCCTATTCCCCATTCAGTTTTTGAGTCCCTTAATTGTTCCACATCTCTAGTTATACCCCTCACACTTCTATCAACGAAACCTAATTTCCTTGGTAGTTTTAGGTCTCCCTATTTCGACATCAACACATCTATTCCAAAGGATAGACCTAGAGGTCCCTCTATCCTGGTTTCATCCACCTCATTGATGAGTTCCTTGGACCACTTGAAAGGAGTCCTTAGTTCATTTAGGGTTGGTTGTGTCTCATGTGCTCGACTTCAACTACACTATCACACCCTTGAGATTCGTACAGGGTATTGGTTCCTTCCTTATTTGGTCGAATACCTCGGTTGTCACTTGACTCTAGCACATTGGTGAGTCTATTTTGGGAGCCATATAGTTTCATGTCCCTTGTGATTAAGGGCTGCATTGGTGACAGTGTTCAGAATCCCCTTAGTGTCATGCTTTTATGTATCTGTAGTACTTAATGTTGTTTATTGTATGTCAAAGATTCCAACTCTCAGTCATTGAGTTCATACAGACGTGGACTCCTCTAGATCCAGTAAAGCAACAAGAGTTGTGATATTGCATTCCATGAGAATGACATTGTTCCTATGTACCATTTCTTTAGATCATTATTTGTATTCATCCTCCCATTCAGGACACCATTATGTAACACCTGTTGTATGTATGTGTTAATCGAATCCCATTGTTTGATCCTTGATCGCCGTTTTTTTATATTGTGACATTGTTACGAGCACTGGTATGCCTGCCTTGTCCATACACATGTATGAGATTATATGTACCTCATCCATTTTGAGAAGAAATACAAAGCAAAATCCACTATAGTTTGAATGAGGAGACTCCACTCCTCCACGGACTTCTCCAGTCTCTCCATTGTTGTCACCATTTCCCTTGATCCTATGATGTCTATCAGTCATGCGATGAGCTCTTTTCCTCATACATCAAAGGGAAATATGTTAACACCAAAAAAATGTTCATCTATCTCTCTATGGTCCAAACCATAACTATACATCATATTCCCACCATTATTTACTCCATTTTTTTACCTTCACAACTAAAATTCCACCAAATATGGTCCAAAACATTATTATTCCTTCCCTATAAATGAAGGGAAGTTGAGCATTTATTATTATACCCTCTCTCTCCAAAACTGACCAAAAATACCTAAAAATGAGAATGGGCCAAAATACCATAGATAAATACCATGCACAATAAAATACCATGGGTCAAAAAACCTTGGACCATCCTATATATACATTATGAAGGTCTCCCCAAAAACACTTTCAGTCATTCACTCTTAGTCACATTTTTCACCTTTCACCATTATCATCACACTTTTCCATATCACTCCCATGGTTTATGTTGAGCTTTATCCATACCCATTTGGATCCATTTCCCCTATTTGACAACCACTAGAGGATTATACTGGAGACCAAAACCGTGGAGCTGCGACACCATTTCCTCAAACGACTGCAGTGGCACAACTTCAAAATAAAGGTATTTTTGTTCTTGTTTTGCATTAGTTAGTTGAGTATATATTAAAAATAAAAAATATTTTTATTATTGTTATCATTTATTGCTTTTAGTCAAAGTCGATTAATCCTTTGCACCATTGAACTCTACCCTGTGATCTGGACAATCTAGGGTATGTGATTTTGCACGTAGTAGGGGAGAAATACCCACTACAGTTAAAAAAATATTAACCATGCCAAATTAAAGTAAATTAAGTCTAATAATATTCCCCATACTCCATTTGACAAGTTGGGAGGCTCACATAGGATTTGGAGAGACATTTTCGCTCACACCCTAGGGGGAATGCACCATAAATTACTAGTAATTTTACCATTTTTTCCAATGTTCCCAAATCAAGTTGAAGATGTCTATAACCTCTCATAAAGTTATTATATATTCCTACTCCCCATATTAGTCCCTACCAAATTTGAGACCCTCTTGTGCCATTCGAATCCCCTAGAGTCAAGACTAGTCAAGACAATTTTTCCCCAAATTCTTCATTTGTTGGGAATTTTCTAATTGGGTCATTAAAAACCTGGGACTAATGAAAGTAACCACTATGAAACATATTGGTCGACTTATTTTCTAGCAATGCATACTCCTGGATTTTATTGTATCGGTTTAGAATTAATTTGTGTTGTTCTTTTAGGAGTGTTGTTGTCTGTTGTTCGTCCTGCTAGTTCTTTTGAGATGAGGCCTCTTATAGAAATGTTGTCAGGGACCCAAAGAGATCACAGTATGATATAAGGATTTTTTGTTAGAGTTCCACATAGTTTTGGTTTTATCTTCCATATAATGCTATCACAATTCTGGAGTACTTCAAGTTGCTGGTCTTCGACATCAAGCTTATTTTTATCTTTTGACGATGTTTTCTTCTAGTCCTTGATTATGTTCTAAATAAAAGTCTCTAATTTGTGGTATTTGGCATCTATAAAAGACTAGAATGAGATTTGTAATTTTTTTTCTTTTTATTATTTTTGGATTCCTTGTTATCTTTTATTTGACTTGGTGGTTGAGCTCCGGTGAAGGAAGAGGCATCGTCGTGGTATTTAGAGCAGTGGTAATCAATGGTGTAGTTGTTGGTACGAATGTGGTGATTGAAATTTTTGACATAGGTAATGATGTGGTAATAGAATTCATCAACATAGGAATAGTCGAAACTAAATCTACATGGGTGGTCGGACTAGTTGTTGTGGTTAGCTGAAAAGGAATGGTGGACGAAAGTTGTAGAGCAGTCGGTACATACATCATTTGGGTAGGAACGGTAGTAGCAGATGGAAGGGATGGTTGGTTAACAGCCAATGATGTAGTTGTTGATTCTGAGAAAAGTATTGACTCATGTGGGTTTTCTTCCATTATCATTGTGTGGTATCCTAGGTTATGACATAACTTTGGCAGCTTAAAAGGATTTTTAGGGATATTTGTTCCTAGATGGGTAAGAAATGGGTTTTTGTTGGGGAGGTTCATTCAATGATTAGTCATTTGATTATGTATTTTTGTATCTTAGGAAATTAATTGGGATAATTGTCAAGTAATTTTTGGAAGTTTGGGTATTGGATGGTCGAAAGGAGGGATTGTTCTGCTTCAATTTATTTGGGGTTTTACTTAGCAATGGTTTCAATGACAAGAGTCGGTGATGGAAACATGGTATTGTCAAGGACATTCATATTATTTTCAAGTTGTTCCTTTGATTTAAGTTTTAACTTTGTAACAAGAGGATAATTTACCTTTGCACGCTCCTCTGCTTTAGTCATATTTTTCTCTATTTCTTGCTCAATGGTAACCTTTTTTATAATGGCATCTAGGATGACTTGTTCTGATTCCTTGTGTAACTCTTGGAGTTAGATTTTAGTGGGTGCAATAAGTATCATCTTCCTCTTTTTCGAGTGTCTCTTCTTCAATGTCTACTGCATTGTATATATATTTTTTTCTATGATGTTGATTTTTTCTATGGACAGGTCAAGAGGAGACTGCGAATATGCTTATGGTTCTGTCGTTTCTCTTGACGGTTATTTTTATTCCATAGACTTGGGTTGATTATTTGACAAAACTATAGCTAGCAGGTTTTCTTCTTCATGAGGGACAAAAAATTCTAAGTACAACCCTACTTTGAAAGCTTCTTCCTTCTTGTTGTTGGTGAGTGGTTCTTCTAGAGGTAAAATATTTTCATGCAATTTTTGGTATCATGTGGGATGTGTTCGAATGAACTACAAGATCCTTGAAATTGTTTTTGATTGGTGGGTAATATTCAAGTTCTTTTGTGTTTCCATCTATGCCTTGCATGAACCAAAATTTGGTGAAGTCAATTTCAAGATGAATATGTGCAATCAGAGGTAGACTTCATAGGATGGGATGAGGGACCCTCCACCTCGATGATATAGTTTTTAAGACCTTAAACCAATTTTCAAGACAAAATTTGGCAATTTTATAGCCTTGGGTGCATCCCTAGGGTTGAAAATATTTACATTTGTTCATTTGTTGTGATGACTTTGCTGTAAATACAGGATCTCCAACTAGGGTTGTTCTAGAAATCACCAACCATGTTAATAGCAAAGGGAATCTGATAGGGGATCTTGTATCCTAGAATTTTTTACACGTCGACCAGATGATCACAGCCAAATATTCTTCCCAGTGGAATATTTTGGCTTCTGTGGTGAAGACTTTGACAACTTCCAACATGTCTAGTTAGAGGTCGGATGGTCTAGCGGTGCTTGTTAGATAGATGGATACTATGATTGCAACATAATTATAATTTTGGTACATGATTTTATTGATGACTAACCCTCTGGAGTTCTTTATATTGTGGGATCCTATGAATTCTTTGACAAGGTTCATCTTGATGTCGATTGGTACTGTGGACCTTGGTTTGGTAGGTCAGTGACAACAGCTATAACGGTGGCATTGAATTATACTAGTTCATCAAACCAGATCTTTCCTCTATGGTATCTGCTAATGATATACTGTGCAGTTAGGTATTTCAACCCGTTAAAGCTATCCAGTAGGGGTGCACTTAGATAGTGTTAAATATTAGCTACGGCTAACTTGCTAGATTCTTTTGTCCATTTATCATTATTGATACCACGTTCTCTATCTTCTTTCTAGTATCTCTACCATTGATGTTCTTCTTTTCATGCCTTTCATATCCTGGCTAAGCAGGATTTTAATGGAATCATGGCAACATATTCTTCTTCCTGACTTTTTTTTCTACTACTTTCATGGATCTGGTCACAACGACTTTCTTTGGGGGCATTTGTTTTTATATTGGCAATGAAGAAATAGGGTTTGGTATATCTGGAATTTCTGATTTTATGTGTGATTTCTCTAGTTCTTTACAAAACTTCTCCTAGCTCTTCTCGAGGTATTCATTTAAGGGTCATTTATAGGTCATTTATAGGCTACTTACGAAGCACTCCATCTATCCAGGTAGGTGACAATATTAAATGTGTATTTCATACTAAACAACTAATTCATACATGTGAAGAATATTGTGATTCATGCCTTGGTAATCTATCATCATAGCTTCTTTGTCAGGGTCTATGGAAGTAGGTTGTTCATTGGGAAGGTTGACTTGTTTTCTTATGGATTGAGTGGTCCTTAGGTCGTCATTGGTCGGCTTCCTGTTGTTGGTTTTCTTTGGGTGCATATTTCTATTCCATTCCTCTAGCTTGGTTTTTCTCACTCTCCAATTTCCATCCTATCGTGATTGCATTACCTGCCATTATCCATGTCTTACAATCTTCTTATATATTATTGGTGTTTAATTTAGTTTTTATAACTACTTTTTCTTTTAATTGACTATTGTTAAGCTAGCTAATATACAACTTATTAAATTTTTACAAATGTTGGGACACGACGTTTGACCAAATGGTGATACAACCATTCAGTCAATGTCAATCCACCTTTATGCTATGTATCTATTGATTCTTGTGTCCCTATCATTGATTAGGGTAAGAGGTAATCCAAATCTTTAAATAATATTTTCATATATAAATTTTGTTGCTACTTCACTAGTGCATGCTTTGACAGGTTCAGCTTCTTCCCATTTGGTTACATATTCGACTATAGTAAAATATATTTTGTTCCATTCTG
This sequence comes from Pseudotsuga menziesii, assembly GCA_001517045.1. Taxonomy (NCBI): domain Eukaryota; kingdom Viridiplantae; phylum Streptophyta; class Pinopsida; order Pinales; family Pinaceae; genus Pseudotsuga; species Pseudotsuga menziesii. Next base: position 68,490 of record LPNX010446700.1, read on the forward strand.
TCGACCAGGAATTGGAAATGGACCAATAAAATCGATCTCCAAGATTTCAAAATTTAATCTTGGATTGATAGATATTAAAGGCATCTCATTACTTGGTAGTGGTCGCCCTAACCTTTGACATATGTCGCATTTATTTACTTGAGATTTGCAATCTTTATGTATATATTGATTCTTGTGCCATTGACCACTTTGTTGAAAATATTCCCTTATAGTGTTTTTAGCCCGGTTGATCCATTATTATGTAAATATTCGACTATACAGGGCGCTATCCAAGATGCCTGTAATTTCTTCGATTTTCCTTTCATTCGATTGTCGTATAATAGTACCATGTCACTGTTGGGCACCATTTTGACCTCTTTTTGTCATCTAAATATCTTCCAAATCCCTCCATAAAACCTTTATACTGATTTATAAATCCTTAATTTCACCCACAAACTTTGGTCAAAGGTATAAATGCCATTGTTTTTTAACAAATTGAATTTTGAGATTTTTAAGGCATTTAAACTAAGGTTTTTATTCAGAATTACAGGATGTGCTAACTTCCCGTAATGTCTCCTAGGTTGGATACTTGCAGGCCAGCTCGGCGTGAACTGAAAGATGGGGAAAAGATCCTCAGTGTCCAAGGATGGTTAAAATTCCAATGAATAGATGATGTGGCTCTCACAAGTGTCAAGTCAATGCCAGTCAAAGATGACCACTTGTGCTACCACTCAACACAAAAGCAGGGCAGTTCCAATTTTATCTATTTTCATGGATCTAATAGAGGATCTCGAGGATTGTATTTCATAATTAGCTTCCAGATTAATAGCATTTCTAGTTTTTTTTTTAAAGGGTGTATATAAGTATTTCATAAGATAGAGGAGAAAGGGATCGCTATCAAAGGGGAGAAAACACATAACTGTTTTGGACTGCGTTGTTTTATTACTGTGTATGCTCGATTTTGCTATGGTGAATATACTTGAAGTTTAAGCTCTATGATTTTCTCTCTGGAGGGCCCCCTTTGTCAAGTCTGCACACATTTCAATTTCCAGTAAACGATTTGGATTGTTGTCATAAACGATTTGGATTTTTGCCAGTGGTATGTTTTTAATTCCTGTAGAATTCAATTTCCTTATTGCAAAACAAGTTAGATTGTTTTAAATCAATTTTATAAGCTCTGTTATTGCATTAGTTATATATTGAAGGAATGTTTTAGACTATTATCTCACATTGTTGTACATTTCTTGCCTATTTAATGATGGAGTATTAAAAGTAGTTACACATTGCGAATGCTTTCCTGTAAGGGAAATTAATGTTTGATTGTTTATTCAATGTAGAGATAATAGGCAGAGTCTTGTAATCCATAGTTTAGGGTTAGGTTTAATTTATTTATTTTTATCTCAGAGATTTTACATGTAAACTGCTGTGTAACTGAAAGATCAAATGAAGCTGCTTCTGTAAGGGAGTTTTTTTGTTTTCAAGTCACAGTATCTTAATCTTTTAATAGGTTTATTTCATAAGTAAACTAGATTTCCAGTTAAGTCTAGTTTTGATTCCTTATACTTGGATATGACTCTAAGTCTACAAACTCCGGATTGACATAAACTCAAGGTTCAATCTACATTAGTGGATCAAAGCCCAACATTTGGCGCCATTGCCAGGGAGGCATTTTAGAAGCAAACTTAGGAACTTTAGTTCTCTAATAAAAACAAAATTTTCAAACAAAACATAGAGTAGATTTTAGTTTTATGTCAAGACAAAGAGACGAGAAAGGAAGATTTATCAAAAACCCCCCCAAAATAGAAGTAACGGGACCTTCTTTTCCAAAAGGATTCATCACAACAGTTGGTACTTTTAAAATGGCTGAGGAAGAAACATCAAGAGGGCCAACTGTAGAACAGAGAAGGGAGTATGAGAGAATGTTAGAAATAGAAAATAAAAGAAGACAAGAGAGAAGAGAAGAATAGAGGCGACATGAAAGGGAAGAAGAAAGGAGACAAGAGAGGGATGAAAGAACAGAAGAAGATCAGGAAGCCACCTTTAAATTTCCCATCTTGGACACTAGCATTACCCTAGGGGAAGAGGTAAAAATGAAGAATATTCCACCATCTGTCCTACCAAATTTCTATGGTATGACTTCTGAAGATCCGGATTCTTTCCTATTTGATTTTGATATCTTGTGTCAAACTTATGGACACACTGATGATACCCATAAGCTTCGTCTTTTCCCTGCTACCCTTAAAGCAGCTGCCTTGAAATGGTTCATGGGCTTAGGAGAGAATTCTATAACTAGCTGGGATGAGATGAGGAAAATATTTCTTAGAAAATATCAAGCATATTGCAGATCAAAGGATTCAAAAGATGACATTTTCAGAATGTCTCAACAGGAAGATGACAGCTTGGAGGAGTACCTAGAAAGATTCTCATACAACTTGCAGAAATCCAAATACAATTCTTTGACACCTGAGATCATTCGGATAATATTTTTAAAAGGAATAAGAGAAGAATATTTGGATATTTTGAATGTTATGGGTAAAGGTGACATCTCCTACTTACCCTTCGATGAGATACAAGACTTGTGTCAGAAGTATTCAAGAGGAAAAGCTAAAACTGGAAAAAAGGATGCCACTACTAAAGTAACTAAATCTGCAAACAGTGGTATCTCCAGAGCTGAGCTAGGGAATCTGTCAGAAGACTTTAAGACTGATTTATTGAGTACCTTAGGCACACAAATCGAAACATCAAAAACCAAGAAAAGACAAGAACAACAGGACCAACAAGATCAAGCCTTGTCTATTTTTTGTCCTAAATGTAGAAAGAAACACCCACTAAAAGAATGTCCTTTAAATACTATTGAAATTTGTGGCTTATGTACTTCAAATCACAAAACTAATGATTGCCCCATATTGAAAGAATTGCAGGTAGTTCGAATGGAGGAGAATCAAAGCATGGAGTCTCTCTACTTTATGGGACAACGAAGACCTTGGCAGCCACAATTTTTAGGTATGTCTCAAGATCCTATGCAGCAATTTCATACAAATTATCAAACTCCTATTCTGAATTCATGGAGTGCACCTATGCCCTGGAAAACTTGGTCTCCTCCATTAGCCCAATATGCTCCAAATTGGAGAGGATATACCCATGGTAACCAGACATATCAGCAAGCCTATTTACAACCCTATCAGCAACCTTCTGCATATCCCCAATACCAGCAGAATCAAGTCCAAGTCCCATCTTTCCAACAACCCAATATGGTTCCTCAATTGGGTCCACAACCTCAATAGCTTCAATTTTCATCCAATCATCCTCCACCTCGGCCTACACAATTGCCTGCTCAGCCAATTCCAAATCCAAATAATAAAATAGACAAACCCATGTATAATGTTGATGATGGAATGGCACTCCCCTACTCAATCCTCCCACTTCAAAATATCAATTTAAGATCTGGGAAAACCTTACAAAAATAATCTCCTGTTATCTTAGAAGAACAAATAGAAAATGAGAAAACTCCAAAAAAATTAAATACATAAAAATCACAGTCAGAAAATCACAGTCAAAAAGGGAAAACATTAGTATCTTATACACCTCCTTTTCCAGGAAGGTTGGTCAAAGAAAAAATTTCAATCTCCCTACCTGATTTTGATGTTTTGAATGAGTTAACTAATGTATGTGTCAAAATTCCCCTACTGCAGGCTATAAAGGATATTCCAATTTACACTAAAGCAGTTAAGGAATTATGTCTTAATAAAAGAAGGAAGGATCCATAAAAAATTCATGTGGTAGGCAATCTAGCAAGATTAATGTCTAACACTGTTTTTATTGAAAAGTATGTAGATCCTAGAATCCCAATGGTTACAATTACTGTTAACAATTTTTCAATTCCAAAAACATTGATTGATCTAGGTGCTGCCATTAATGTCATGACACTAGAGACAATGGAATACCTTCATTTGACAAATCTCAGACCTACCACAACAGTTTTGGAATTAGCTGATAGGTCTAAAATTACACCTGAAGGGATCTTAGAAGATATCATTGTTTCTTTAGAATCCTGGGAATATCCTGTCGATTTTATAGTGCTACAACCAAATTCTAATGTAGGAGGTCACCCATTGATTCTTGGCAGACCCTGGTTGGCAACAGCGGATGCTTTCATAGGATGTAGGTTGGGAAGTATGCTCATTTCACATGGGACAGAGAGAAAACAAATTGTACTTTATCCTTTTGCCCAAAGACCTTCTACATTAGATCAGCTATCATGGATTAATGAGACAAAGGAACAAGAAGAAGAAGTGATTCATCCTGTTCAGAGAATTAATCAGTTCTTTGATTTTCAGGAAGAAAACAATGAAGATTTGTTAGATTATTTTATTGTTGAACTTGATATTTCTGAAGAATTAAGAGACATACAGTATGCTGGAACAGATCAAGTTTTAGGCTATAATTTTCAGGAAAATTGTACAGTACATTCTCTAGCATTGGAACTTCACGATATTTTTAATGTCCATTCAATCACAGATATTCAAAGCAAAATAGTTGAAATCAGTCCCGGAAAACATTTGAATATAAGTGCACATCTTACTACATCACAGGAATAACAATTAATTACTTTGTTGAATAAATATTCCCATGCATTTGCTTGGGAGTACACTGATATGCCAGGTATTCATCATGAAACATGCACTCACCACATTTACACAGATGATAAAATCAGACCTCTTAGACAACCTCAACGTAGAATGAACCCCATACTAAAAGAGATAGTCAAGGAAGAGTTGCAGAAGTTGTTAAAAGTAGGATTTATTTACCCCATCTCTGACAGCCAATGGGTTTCTCCCTTGGTTGTTGTTCCTAAAAAAATTGGTAAATGGCGCATATGTGTAGATTACAGGGAGTTAAATAAGGCAACCTTAAAAGATTATTTTCCATTGCCTTTTATTGATCAAGTGTTGGATACCTTAGCTGGAAAAGAATATTTTTCATTTTTAGATGGTTTCAGTGGGTATAATCAAATTAGTATTGCAACAGAAGACCAAGACAAAACCACCTTTACATGTCCTTGGGGCACATATGCCTACAAGGTTTTCCCTTTTGGCTTATGTAATGCCCTAGCTACCTTTCAGAGAGCAGTCTTGGCCATTTTTGCAGATCTAATTCATGAATGTGTTGAAATCTATATGGATGATTTTTCTGTGTATGGAAGTACCTTTGAGGATTCCTTGGCAAAGCTAGAGAAAATTTTAAAAAGGTGTGTTGACTCAAATCTTTCCCTTAGTAACGAAAAGTGTTTTATGATGATGACTGAAGGGATAGTTTTAGGACATCACATTTCTTCATCTGGAATAAAAGTAGATCCTGCTAAAATTCAAATCATTGAAAATTTATCTAAACCAACAACTCAAACCGATGTAAGAATCTTTTTAGGGTATGCAGGCTATTATCGTCGATTTATTGCAAATTTTAGTAAGATAGCTCTGCCATTGTTTAAATTGCTTTCAAAGGATGTGCATTTTAATTGGGATACTGACTGTCAATCTGCATTTCAGACACTTAAAGAGAAGCTCTCAACTGCTCCCATTTTAAGGGGACCAAATTGGATATTGCCTTTCCATATTTCTACAGATGCCTCTGCTACTGCAATAGGGGCCTCATTGGGACAAAAAGAGCATACCATGACTTATGCTATCTATTTTATTAGTAAAAATCTGACACCTGCAGAGTTGAATTATACAGTCACTGAAAAGAAGATGTTGGCGGTAGTTCATGCTGGAAACAAATTCCGTCATTACATTACTGGTTACAAAATTTTTGTCCACACAAATCATTCAGCTTTATGATATTTAATGAATAAATCTATCACTAACGGTCGGATAACCAGATGGTTACTATTAATGCAGGAATTCAATATCACTGTTTTAGATCAACCTGGATGAGAAAATCAAGTGGCAGATTTCCTGTCTCGCTTACACAATACTGGTGAGGTTGTTCCTGTTTCAGATAGTTTTCCAGATGAACACTTATTTACAATTTCTGTTATCACTCCTTGGTATGCTGACATTGCTAACTATTTATCATCAGGACAACTACCACCATCTATGTCATCTAAAGAAAAGAAAAAGATTATTAAACAAAGTGCTAGGCTTATATGGGTTAATGGTGATCTCTTTTACACAGGATATGATCTAATTATCAGGAGATGTGTACGACAAGATGAAGTTTTAGATATTTTGAAAGCATGTCATGATGAACCGTGTGGTGGTCATTTTGTAGAGAAAAGAACAGCATACAAGATACTCAATTTGGGGTATTACTGGCCTTCTATTTTCAAAGATGCTAAGAAGTATGTTAGAAGCTGTGATACTTGTCAACGGATGGGACGGCCAGTCTGGTCTGATGAAATGCCACTCCAACCACAAATCCTCATAGAACCATTTGAAAAGTGGGCTCTTGAATTCATTGGTCCAATTCATCCACCATCACAAGGGAAGAAGTACATTTTAGTATGTACAGACTATGTTACCAAGTGGGTAGAGGCCAAACCATTACCAAGAGCCACCGAACAGACCGTGGTAAACTTTATTTTTGAGGAGATATTTGTCAGATTCGGGGTGCCTAGAGAGATTGTAACTGATCAAGGTGCCCAGTTTACTTCCAAACTAGTGCAGGAGATAGCAGAAAAGTACAATATTAAGCACAGAAAATCTACCCCTTACCATCCACAAGCAAATGGCCAAGTGGAATCTACAAACAAGACTTTAGAAGGAATCATCACCAAAACTGTCCAAATGCATAGGAAGGATTGGTCAGCTAAGCTTACTGAATCTTTATGGGCATACCGCATCACTTGGAAAAATAGTACTGGTTTTTCTCCTTATTAGCTTGTTTACAGTAAGCAAGTCCTCCTACCTATAGAGTTTCAAATTCATACCTTCAAGTTAGCAGCAGATTTGGGTATGGATCATTATGAGGCACGGCAAGAAAGAATACTTCAATTGAATCAACTAGATGAGATGAAACAGGCTGCCATAGAACACAATATTTTGATACAACAACAGAGAGCTCAATGGCATGACAAGTTTATTAAAAAGAAACAGTTTCACATCGATGACTGGGAACTATTGTTTGACTCAAATTTCAAAGACTTCAAAGCCAAATTCACAACTCATTGGCTTGGTCCATATGAGATTGTAGAGGTATATGTAATGGCTCAGTCAAACTTCAAACAATCGATGATGAAGCACGTATATTTGTGGTCAATGGCCATCGGCTCAAACTGTATACCAAGCCTATTAACAAGGAAGATTTCATACAGAAAATTTCACAGCAACAGGAAATGGAGGTGTTGGATAGACACATTGGTGTTTCTCCTTCACTTGCTTCTTAGCTGATCTAATATAAAAAAACAATGAAAATATTTTTTTTTTAAAAAGAGAAAAAAATAAATAAATAAATAATAAAAAAAAATACAAACAAGAAAAAAGGGAGGTTAGTTGTGAAACCAGGCCACTGGCACAACATAAACTTGAATTTTCCATGGAAAACTAGGTTCGCTTGGCCATTGAAAATTCAAAAAAATATTTTTTCCAAATTTCATGTCTTTTACATAGTTTTATTTCCAAATAATGAAGTTTTTGTTTGACTTGAGGACAAGTCAATAAGTAGGCATGTGAGGGGGATAAGCATTTTTATGCTTTCTTGGAACCCTCCAAGTCTTTTTCATATGCAGAGGGACCTGACTTCCAGCAAAGCAAAAGGAATCTGAGATGGCAAACATTTTTAAAAGAAGACATCAGAAGGACAGATATGAATCAGAAATAAATGCAAACTAGCTACATCAGGCAGCAAGCTCATCATAAAGGGATATCAAGCAAAGTCTATAAGAATTTTAGTTTTTGTGCTTTAAAAGTTGCATGATTCTTTCTTTCTAAGTAATGACATAACTATCTATCCTCGTAAGCTTGACTGCCTATTCCATCATCCTCACAATCTCTGCCAGCATTCCATTTACTTTTCATTATCCTACCCTAGGGGTCAAAATGGTGATCAGAATCGAACCCAGAAGTAAATTTTTAAATGGTCAAAATCTATACTGCATTCTACAGGCAGGGTTTTCTTCTCAGCAGAAAATAAAGTGTTTTAAGAAAAATAAAAATATATATAATAAACTAGAAAATGGAGTTTCAAATGCTTTTTTTATTTGTATTTAGTGCATCATGCATTAAACAAACATATATATAGAATTTAGAACATTGATGGTCATGTGTATCTTCAAAAGGAAAAAGAGTCCACTTTAAGAGAAGAAATCCCTTTATTACAGCTCGTTCATTAAATATTGGGGCATGCAAAGAAACTAAAGTGTATAGTATGGAGAAGAGTTGGTTTTAAAAACCTTACCTTTAATTTCTTTCCTGAGCAAATAATTGAATGAAAAGTGGCATGTTCATGAAATGATGACAAGAAACGTGGTTATATGCCCCATGACATAATAGAATTGTGCCTGAAAATTGCATGAACTGGTGATATAGGGGATTACGATTTGGTCATTTTTCTTGGGACCAAATCTAACTCTTTTTCTCTGCAAAATCCAATAGTTGTGGGTGATAGTTTATAGTAAAAGGAAGGCGTGAGTTACAGGAAGAACGCAGGCACTGTTTTGCTGTGGAAGTATCGCGCAGGAAGAATTGAAGGCAATTATACCAGGAGGGAGGTAAATCTTAAACCTTTTTGCCAAAGAAACTGATGGACCAACAGCAATTCCAATTTCATAGTGTCGTTTTGGGGATAAGAAAACATTTATAGAGTTAAAAATTGTAAGGTTGAAGCGTCCTGTGCATATTTATTTTCCCATCACAGTTCAAAATGACATCTAGACTAGAACTAGAGAAATTCAACCCCACTGATATTCATGAGAAATGCATGGAAATTTTTGAAAAGAAACAGTGGGTAACTTTTTTTGAAAAGTTTGATGGGCATAATGATAATGTTAGCCTAGCTTTTGTTGAATCATTTGATCGAGAAAGGGCTATAGTGGGAAACTTGAACTTCAGACTGTCTGAAGACATCTTGGCACAAATTGTTGGTTTACCACAGCAAGGAGAGATATTTTTCAAAACTAAACAATTCAAGGAGAAGGCATGGATACCCTTTTTGTGCAGATCAAGAGTAGGATCAGTGAACTGGAAGAAAGGAATACCATGGAGCTAGTTGGTTCATCCCTGGGATGAAGTAGTCTATATTGTCCAAAAATTCATTACCTGTGAAGGCCGATTTAGTATTGTATATCTTTATCACATCAAGCTATTGCAGCATTTAAAAGGTGATTGTGAGATTAATATGCCCCATTTCCTATTGCAGAGTCTATCCAAGATGACTAAGGATGTTCAAAGGCATGCAAAAGATAAAATGACAAGTCTTTTTCACTGTGGACTCATCAAAATTATCATCAAGCATGAGTTACAGAAGAAAAATTTAACATGGGCAGAATTTTTAATTCATAATCAGTTTGAAGGACAAGAAGATTTGCCTGAAGAAGACAAAATTACTGATGATAACATACCCCAAAGATGGAGAACAAAACCCTGAAGCAACAAGCTCCAAACTGCCAAAGGGGAAAAAGAAAAAGAAAGAGGTGTTGTTAATCACAGATGATGAAGACAACTCTGAGGCGGTAAGTTCAAAACAGCCTCAGAGAAGGATACGAACCAGGAGTGTGATAAGAAAAGAAAAACAGTTTCAAAAGCAAGACCAGATTTTCACCACTTACCAGAGAAAGCCAAGAAAGTATCAGCAAGTTCGAAATAAGTCAGCACTGGAAGAAGATGATGAAATTCAGCAGAAACAGTATGAATATATACAGGCCTTAGAAAGTCAAGAAGAATATCTAGTAGGTGAGATAGGGCAGGATATCCAAGAAACTGATGAAGTGATAAGACAGACAAAAAGAATCAATCTCTTCTTGGATCAGCAAGAGAAAGAAAAGAAAAAGCAATCAAGACAGGAAATAATAAAAGACTCAGCTTCTCCTTTCTTAGAGCAGCAAACTATGGAAAGAGAAAAGAAAGAAGATTCAGTACAAGAGAATGAAGAACTAGGGATGGATACCAATTCTGTACAGCTTCCAATGAAGATGAAAAAGAGGAAAACTTCTAAAAATAGTAAAGAGATTAGGAGGTTGAAGCTTGAAATAAAGGAATTGGAGCTAAGGAATGAAAATTTAAAAGAAATCAACTGGAAGCTTAAAGTTCAAAGGACACGAATCTCCAAGCATGCATATAGATGGTATAAACAAAAGAAGATTTATAAAACCAAGTATGAGAGACTGAAAGTTCTTTATGCATCTCGAGCTTCAACAGATGCATCATCTCAGACAGGAGATTAAAAGCAAGAGGGTCGGCAACAAAATTTTGGTTTTGATATAAACAGGGTCAAATATTTTTGGGCATGAGGACATGCAACAGCTTCCTCTTGGGGGAGATGTTGGGCACCATTTTGACCTCTTTTTGTCATCTAAATATCTTCCAAATCCCTCCATAAAACCTTTATACTGATTTATAAAGCCTTAATTTCACCCACAAACTTTGGTCAATGGTATAAATGTCATTGTTTTTTAACAAATTGAATTTTGAGATTTTTAAGGCATTTAAACTAAGGTTTTTATTCAGAATTACAGGATGTGCTAACTTCCCGTAATGTCTCCTAGGTTGGATACTTGCAGGCTAACTAGGCATGAACTGAAATATGGGGAAAATATCCTTAGTGTCCAAGGATGGTTAAATTTCCAACGAATATATGATGTGGCTCTCACAGGTGTCAAGTCAATGCCGGTCAAAGACGACCACTTGTGCTACCACTCAGCACAAAAGCAGGGCAGTTCCGATTTTATCTATTTTCATGGATCTGATAGAGGATCTCGAGGATTGTATTTCATAATTAGCTTCCAGATTAATAGCATTTCTAGTTTTTTTTTAAAAGGGTGTATAAGTATTTCATAAGACAGAGGAGAAAGGGATCGCTATCAAAGGGGAGAAAACGCATAACTATTCTAGAATGCATTGTTTTATTACTATGTATGCTCGATTTTACTATGGTGAATATACTTGAAGTTTAAGCTCTATGATTTTCTCTCTACGTGTGTAAACGAGTCATTGGAGGGCCCCCTTTCTCAAGTCTGCACACATCTCAATTGCCAGTAAACGATTTGGATTGTTATCATAAATGATTTGGATTGTTGCCAGTGGTATGTTTTTAATTCCTGTAGAATTCGATTTCCTTATTGCAGAACAAGTTAGATTGTTTTAAATCAGTTTTATAAGCTCTGTTATTGCATTAGTTATATATTGAAGGAATGGTTCAGACTATTATCTCACATTGATGTACATTGCTTTCCTATTTAATGATGGAGTATTAAAAACAGTTACAAATTGCGAATGCTTTCCTGTAAGGGAAATTGATGTTTGATTGTTTATTCAACGTAGAGATAATAGGTAGAGTCTTGTAATCCATAGTTTAGGGTTAGGTTTAATTTATTTTTTTTATCTCAGAGATTTTACATGTAAACTGCTTTGTAACTGAAAGATCAAATGAAGTTGCTTCTGTAATGGAGTTTTTGTGTTTTCAAGTCACAGTATCTTAATCTTTTAATAGGTTTATTTCATAAGTAAACTAGATTTCCAGTTAAGTCTAGCTTTGAGTCCTTATACTTGGATATGCCTCTAAGTCTACAAACTCCAGATTGACATAAACTCAAGGTTCAATCTACATTAGTGGATCGAAGCCCAATAGTCACCGACTGATACATCCTTCCTTTTTATATTTCGTTCATGTCAATATTTTTTATATTGTTTTTGGATTTCTTAGTGATAAATTTTTCTCTTTCGTTGTTCCTCTAACTTTGTTGGATCAAAATTTCTATCTTCAACTGCTTTTACACTATCGATATTAAATATGTATACAATTATTGGTTTTTTTCTTCTAAAGTGTAGAGGCATGACCGCTTCCTGCACGTAGACTAATTTAAAGGGAATATTCCCAATTGATTGTTTATAAGTTGTACGATAGGCCCATAAAATAGCGGGTTTCATGTCATACCAGTCGTCCTTGTCAACACTACGTAACTTTGTTAATCCTTTAGTTAATTTTTTGTCAAACAACTCAATGGCTCTGTTTGACTGTGGCTGATAGGTTGTACTCTATTGATTACTGATCGTGAATTCCTTCAGTAGTACAAGAATAGTTTTGTTAACAAAGTGTGTGTCCCTATCATTGATTAGGGTAAGAGGTAATCCAAATCTTTAAATAATATTTTCATATATAAATTTTGTTGCTACTTCACTAGAGCATGCTTCGACAGGTTCAGCTTCTTCCCATTTGGTTACATATTCGACTATAGTAAAATATATTTTGTTCCATTCTGTCGACCATGAATTGGAAATGGACCAATAAAATCGATCTCCAAGATTTCAAAATTTAATCTTGAATTGATAGATATTAAAGGCATCTCATTACTTCGTAGTGGTCACCCTAACCTTTGACATATGTCGCATTTATTTACTTGAGCTTTGCAATCTTTATGTATCTATTGATTCTTGTGTCATTGACCACTTTGTTGAAAATATTCCCTTATAGTGTTTTTAGCCCGGTTGATCCATTATTATGTAAATATTCGACTATACAGGGCGCTATCCAAGCTGCTTGTAATTTCTTCGATTTTCCTTTGATTCGATTGTCATATAATAGTACCAAGTCACCGACTGATACATCCTTCCTTTTTATATTTCGTTCATGTCAATATTTTTTATATTGTTTCTGGATTTCTTAGTGATTAATTTCTCTCTTTCGTTGTTCCTCTAACTTTGTTGGATCAAAATTTCTATCTTCAACTGCTTTTAAACTATCGAGATTAAATATGTCTACAATTATTGGTGTTTTTCTTCTAAAGTGTAGAGGCACAACCGCTTCCTGCACATAGACTAATTTAAAGGGAATATTCCCAATTGATTGTTTATAAGTTGTGTGATAGGCCCATAAAATAGTGGGTGTCATGTCATACCAGTCGTCCTTGTCAACACTATGTAACTTTGTTAATCCTTTAGTTAAATTTTTGTCAAACAACTCAATGGCTCCGTCCGACTGTGGCTGATAGGTTGTACTCTATTGATTACCGATCGTGAATTCCTTCAGTAGTACAAGAATAGTTTTGTTAACAAAGTGTGTGTCCCTATCATTGATTAGGGTAAGAGGTAATCCAAATCTTTAAATAATATTTTCATATGTAAATTTTGTTGCTACTTCACTAGAGCATGCTTCAACAGGTTCAGCTTCTTCCCATTTGGTTACATATTCAACTATAGTAAAATATATTTTGTTCCATTATGTCGACCAGGAATTAGAAATGGACCAATAAAATCGATCTCCAAGATTTCAAAATTTAATCTTGGATTGATAGATATTAAAGGCATCTCATTACTTGGTAGTGGTTGCCCTAACCTTTGACATATGTCGCATTTATTTACTTGAGCTTTGCAATATTTATGTAGTGTTGGCCACCATAATATTGATTGTAAAAATTTTCTAGTCGTCGTATCATCTTAATAGTGACCTCCAATAAGGCCCTTCGTTTTCTTCGTCGAATACGGATTGCCATTCGTGTCCAAGGGAATGACTCCTGAGTACTTCATCTAGTCTGAGTTTATATACAAATCAATTTATCATTTTGTATGGTGCAATTTTCATTGCAAGTATTTTATTTTTCTTTTTAAACATCCCTTCTAAGGCTTGTCCTTGATCTAAAAATTATGTTATATCTGCATGTTTTGTCAGTACGCCTTCGACTCTAAATAGGTTTGCATCAGGTAATTCATCGTCGATTCCGACAACGTATTCCCCTGTTTCTATTCTTGAAAAATGGTTGGGTTCGACAACACTTTTACCTGGTTGGACAGATATTTCGAATTCGAATTCCTCGAACAAAAGAAGCCATCTACATAGTCATCCATGATGGAGCGGTTTATTTACTAGATACTTGAGTGATTGGTGGTGTGTATAAAATATGAACAGATTATCTAGTAAAGAATGTTAGTACTTTTGTCAAGCAAAAATCATTCCTATAGCTTTGTGTTCTGTTTTCGAGTATTTCTTTTCTGCTTTGTTTAGCTTCCTAATAGCGTATGCATTTGGGTAATCCATTCCATTTTCTCATGGTTGTGTGTGTATCTCACTGACTGCTATCCCTGAAGCATCAATATGGGAATGTAACTTGATCAACCAATTTGGGAATCGTAATATTGGATATTCGACGAGTTTTATTTTTAGAAACTCAAATGATTTTGCACATTCTTGGGACCAGATAAACTCTTTATTTTCCTTCAATAATTCTTCTAATGGGTATGTCATGTCAGAGTAATGTCTTATAGATATTTTTTAATATCTTGTATGACCAAGGATTATTCTGAACCGATTTTGGTTTACAGGTGGTGTAAGATCAATAATGACTTTAATTTTGGTGAATTCATCGTTAATACCTTCTTTACAGACAACATGGCTCAATAGAATACCAATTGGTGTAGCGAATATGCATTTATTTATGTTCAAGAATAGTTTGATCTATCAGCATTGCTCTATAATAAGTCGAATATAGTGAATCTGGTATTTGGGTAATGAGTATATCATCCAATCATAGAAGTATACTTCCATTTTTTTGTATAAGTATTCCTGAAATGATTTTACTACTATTTTGGAGAATACTGCTGGTGCATTCTTTATAACAAAATTACTTTGTAAGAAAAAGACCCAAATTCACATACAAATTCTTTTTATGTTGATCTTCTTTTGCAATAGGAACTTGGTTATATCTTGAAAATCCATCGATAAATCAATAACATTCATGTCCTGCAACTTCGTTGATAATTTCATCGGCAAAGGGAACCAGAAAAGGGTCAGTTAGTGTTACTTTATTGAGCCATCTGAAGTCGATACAAATTCTCAGTCTTTTCAGGTCTCTTTTTTTGGCTGGACTACCATGGGACTGGACCATTTTGATTGGTCTAATGGGTATATGATTCATGTTGCTAGAATTTTTTCGATCTCTTTCTTTACTAATTCTTTGTACTTGTGTGATAATTTATATGGTAGCTTATTAACTGGTTGGGCATCTAGTTTTATATCGATTTTCATTTCTCCCATTTCTTGAATTAATTCTTTCAAATATTTATAATCTCTTATAAATACATCTTGGTATTATTTCAGTATAATAGTTATGTATACTATTTGTTGTTCTGACCAGTAGTCTCCCATTTTATCCATTTTCAATCAGTCATCATTTAGAGATATATCAACTTCTTTTATTTTAATTTTCGTGTCCATCCATTTTTGTGATTTTGTTTCATTTATAGACCGATTTCCTTCCTTAAAGTTTGTAAATTCTTGAGGGAAATCACTAGGTGTTAGCCTTTCTGGTTCTGATTTTTACTCGGAGCTAACTTTCATCACAGCCTTAATAGTTTTTCCAACAATTGTGTGGTGCTTTTTCCAACTAAATTATATTTGGTATGTCCTTCTTGTGAGCATGTAGAGCACCATAGATCACTGTGCCACATTGTTAGATGTTGTAGTGATATTTGTATGTTCTCAACTTTTTCTTATAGTCGATGGTAAACTAGACCAATCATATAGTTTGTATTTGATTCGACACATAATGATTTCTTCAAGACATCCTCGTTCATTAGTATTGGTGTCTTGATTCTTTGTTGCAGCCCATCAACAAAAAAATGTTTTACCAATGCAGGATCTAATTTAGAAGGCATTTGGATCAGGATATGTTTAAATCTTATATCATATTCTATGACAGATTCTCCAATATTTTGTTTGATTTTCTTTAGCTTGTGTCCCACCATGTGTCTGGTATCGTCGATCTTAAAAAATTCTAGAAATTTGTGTTTTATCTGTTTCTTTGTCTTAGGTTCTTCTTCCAGAAAGTTCATATACCATGTTAGTGCTCTATTTCAAATTCCTCCTACAAACTGGTTAACTTCCTTATTTTCATCATCAATTAGATTAGCTTCCCATAATGCTTCACAAACAAACTAATTCCTTTTAGGATCACCAACCCCATAAAAAATAGGGGTATTAATAGGAAGTCGATAAGCCATCATGTTAGAATTTTCTGTACTTGCCACAGAAGATGGACTAAAAGACACACTTACTATTTGGTGACTATTGCTTACCTCTTGCGACTTCGAATCGTACCACGACATACATACTTCTTCTATAGGATCCTCGTCGCTAAGCCAAATTTCTGACGATTGGAGAGACTCTATTAATAATGTTACTGGCAGGGGGTAACTCCAAGTGTTAGAAATAAAATAAGTTAAATGAGTGTCCACTGGATTCTAAGGTGAAAGTAATCCAGTTACCTTAATCTGGGTGTTGGATCATTAATCAATTGATAACTCATCCACTTTGGTCTAATCGGATCAATGTACTAGATTCGCATGGCATTAATCCCATGTCATGCTCGACTATTTTTCTAATGGTCTATACATTCGTCATTATCATAGGCACTACATAGACAGGGGAAAACCTTTTAGGATTGTAATACACAGGTTTTGTGGGTCAGCACCATCATGTGTTACCATTCTTCGGGCGTCAACATCTCACCTTCTTTCTCATCTGGTTGACTTTCCCTCGAATCAGGTAGGACTTTTGGTTTCTATACCATTCACTCATTTTCCTTAAACTTATTTTTACATGTAATGGGATGGAAAACTCTCTTAGTTGTTCACACCACTTGCACCTCTTTTCTCTTTTTATATTTTTTGTATATGTTATTTGTTTAAGATTAGTTGGATATTTGTTTCGTCAGAATGGACTTGAATTTTTACAAAGCTTTATTTTTTTCTTCTTTCTGACTAGCCTTTATACCTTTTTATTCATAACACATGACCCACCCATTGCTGACTTGACTTTTACAGCTTGATAGATGTGGGACTGACAATGGTCACCATTTTCTTAGAAGGTATTCCCACCATCATCCTTTGAGAAATCGTTCCCACTCTTTTTTTTTTTTGCTTCCAATTAGATAAGGTAGGTGTGCTCAGCAGTGATCGTGGCTCGACTATATGACTAGGGCCATTCTTGATCAAGAATTTATAAAAAAAATTGTGGTATAGTGCATAGGAATCCTTTATGAAGGTAGGTATAAAATTTTCGCTTGACTTGTTCAAGAGATGATCTTTCTTCTATAGCTTGTTCTTCACAAAATTTGCCGCATACTTTCCCAAGCCACTCATACAAATTTTTTCTTTCGCCATTATAGATTTTGTGTAACATCAACAATATTTCATTATTTTTGTCCAACCTGGGGATGAATAGTGTCTAGGTACTTTATTTCATGTGGAACAGATTCAACGAATTTTTCATGTGCTTCAATGAAGAATTTCTCCCTTGCTTGTGCAATTGTCAATTTATTGTGTCTTGCATAGTTATGAATGTAATTCATTACTTTCTCATCCCACCACTCTCAAATTTCTCTTTCGTTTATCATTTAATCATGCTCATCTGATCATTCTGATTATGTACTACCAACAACAGAACCAATGTTGTAGTCTAAGGGTTGGTAGGGTTACCAACAATACATAATTATAACTTAATAGCAATCACATGATCATAATACAAAAGATAATAAAGAGTAAGTAAGATAACATCAACTCAAGTTTATATTATAAATGCAAGAATAATGTACAAAAGATCAAACATCAATTCCCTTTATGGTTTTGGCTCACCGGCCTATTTATACTTGTTACAAACAGTTAATTAGTTACAATAGATGGGTCATTCGACTAACTGACCAAATGAACCAAATAGACCATAGTCGGTTGGAGGACCTAGTTGGACAGTTGACTAGGTTCCTCTAACAACAACAATAAACCAGATAAAGAAGACACTATCTTTCGATTGAACTTCAAGTAATAGAATGAGTTAGGCAATCAATTAAAGAACCTAAAATCATACCCAAGAATTGGTCACACCAAAAGAATAATATACGAAGAATAGAAAGTGGTGGTCAACAAGGTTTAAACATTTAGAGGGGGGGAACAAACCCTAGTGCCTAGGTTAGTTTAGGGACTAAAAGTCAAGTTAGTGAAGAGATATCTACTTACAAAGGTGGTGATAGAAATAACGTAAGATTTAGAACCATCATGGTTAGTGGCCTCTTTGCCAAGCTATTTAGCACCATTTTATAGAGAAAAATTAGTAAATGGGAAAAATAAAACAATACCAAAGCCCCTTTGGAAGCAAGTTTTCATCCTAATCATTCAACCATTGACCACTTGGTAACTTTTTGAGTTGTTGTTGAGAAATCATGAGGGAAAGGAAATCATATTTATCTTTCCTAATTTGTTAATTTTGTTAAAACCTTCTATATTGTCCATTGAATTTTTTTTTATGAAAGAATGAAGAAAGTAGGAAGTCTTCTTGAGTGAAGAGAAACTACATTATTCTTATATGGAAAAGGTTATTCTAGAATTGGGGGTACTTATAAGTGATCAAAATAGAAGAAAGGAAGTCAAATTCAATAGAGATATTGGGGTTAAACCAGGATTTCCCTTGTCTCCATCATTCTTTGGCATATTTATAGATCAGTTAAAAGGTTAAATAAGAAGAATGGGGGAGTTGAATACACATAATATTTTATTATTTTTTGTTGATGATTTATGTAGATGATGTTGTGTTAATGGAAAATCATAAAGATAGCCTATAAATACATCTTATCCCCTAGACAATTTTCACAATTACTCTGAAATGAATGTTAATTAAACAAAATAAAGGTAATGATAATAAGAACTTGCAATAAGAATAATCCATTGCATTTAATGGTGCCAATATGTGGGTCCTTCTTACAAGTACCTAAGCCTTTAACTATCATAGTTATAATTGGAAGACATGTATGAAAAAATGAGTAATAGGGGAATGAAAGTCCTCTAATATGCAAAACAAATGTAGAAAAAGTAGCGGTGAAGTTGGAAATTTTATACATCTCTCTTCAAACCATTGGTACAAATAATGAATGGTTGTCCTATTCAAGTTTGAGCCTCTCCAAAGAATCTTGGAAGAAAGTTCAGAGAGTTCTGAAATAGTTTGTATTTGAAGAACCATGAGTTGATATAAAAACAACTTGCTTTATAATATTAACAGAAACATGATTGTTCCTTTAAAAAGGAAAAAAAATTATATCAATTTATTGTATATGTTACCAAAATAAAACATATGCATATGAATAAATGTAAGAAACGATTGCATCTCGAATTTGGGGTTGCTACCATGATGATATGCAATGGATTAAATAAATAGGGAATAGAAAGAAAAAAATGCACGATGAAATTGATACAAAAGACCGTAATAAATAAGCCTAGGGGTGTAGAATAGACAATGAATGGGTGTACTATTAAGCCACGCCTTGCCTAAAGTCACCGGTTTGAAACTTTGTGGGTACTAGCTTACAAAATTAAAGGTAGTAATAAAGAAGCTATCACAAGGACTTGTGAGAAAATGATATTCTATCAACTTAAGATCAACACAATGATTATCTATATGCATAAAATGCATGTAATTTGTTAATTCATGCTAAGTTTTCATTATCTAATAGTTGAAACAAGAACATCTAATCTTACTTTGTCAAATAAAAAAAATGAGTACATGATGCATGTGATGATATATTGTCCTACATATGAAACATACTTGAGATAAAAGACTCAAAAGTGACATTTTTTTTTTAATTCTTGATCCATAAATATGAAAACATGCATGTCAATTATAGTAATTTTGATTGATATGAAATTTTGAAGTAAAAGATGAGTCTAAAAACAAAACAAAAAAATATTTTCAAAAACAACTTTAAGATAAGCAATCATATTTTTTTTTAAATCATATTTTAAAAGATGGCATCATCTCTTGTGGTTGAGTTGGCATTATTGAGTTAAAGATACTTATTTGTGTTCATTTAAATACAAAATGATAACCCATAATTAATTATTGTAATATTGTAAGTAAAATACTCATAATAACAAAAGTACTCACACATTTCTTTTAAATATAATATAAATATACTCATAAAATCCTCCTACAAATAAAAAAATACTTGTACTTTTACTTTAAAAATACTTTATATACAAACATAATGTTACACATTCCTATGTAAAAAATGTCTAAATAAAGTTAGGTTGAGGAGCTCTAAATTTAAATCCCTAAAAAGAATCTAACAAATATTCCTATAAAAACATATGTCACAATAAACATGGTTTAAATATATCCACTCGCACCCACATATATTCTACTACATGTATCCCCACATAAAAAGTAAATATGATTTAAACTTTCCGTACACTAAATTCCCTATCCCACTAAAAGCAAAAAATAACTATGATTTATATCAAACATAATGCCGTGTATATATATATATATATAAAGTTGGGGTTGACGAACTTTAGGTTCAAATGCCTAAGAGGGGTCTAACACATATTCCCATAAAAACATATGTCACAATAAACATGGTTTAAATATATCTGCTACTACCCACATATATTTTACTCTATGTATCCCCCACATAACTCACTAAAAGTAAATTCCCTCTCTCACTAAAAGTAAACAATAGATATGGTTTATATTTGTTGTTATCATGTTGATGTACTTATATTTATATGAATGATATAATTTATTCATAAAGGAATACTTATATTTATATGAATGATATAAATTATTCCAGAGTCTTGCCCAATGCCAAAAGTATGGCTTTTAGCCCTAAAATCATAATAGCGTTTGTCGAGATTTGACTCTGAATCTTCTCCGTATCCAGAAAGCAGTACACAACTATGTACTCATCTATGGTCAGTCTGCCTCCTGGCCCACAGGATCGGAGATTCACCACCTCCCCTCGTCGGGACAAACTTGTAATGAAATATATGTCCTCAACCTCATTGCTGAGCGACATCCCATCTATCTGAAATGTTTCAGACTCTGGATCCCAATAGTCTACCAGCAGCTGAAGTAGTCTTGGTTTGGCCCTCAAGCTTCCAAGACACCAAAACTTGTATAAACTACATGCCCGTAATTCTTATTGAGCCATGAGATTAGCTTGAATAGCTTCCTCAACGTCACCATGTTCTCTCTCTCATCACTCTAGTACCATCCTACACAAAAAATCAAGTTTTTGATCATTATTTGCCCATTAAATCCTTGTTTGCAGCCATGTATGCGACTGTTTGCAAAACACCCACATATGTACGTGAGTTTTGGTGCATTTTCCACGTATGGAGAGCCCTATACGCGGAAAAAAGCCTGATTTCCGCGTGGGCCAAAACGCTCAATTTAGGGTGGCTCAAAAAATTAAATTGACCATGAAAATTTAAAAAAATTGCATCAAAATGAAAGAGATGAGCATGAGAGTCTACCTGGATCAAACGGGGAGGGATTCCGCCGGACGATGCTCCTGAAATTCGCTTCTGAAGTTCTGAGCTCAAATGCACTATGTTGGGTAAAAAATTCAAATGGTATGGAAAATTTTAAAATTTTCACTATTTATAGAAAAAATTTGAAATTTTTACCCACTTTCTATAGTTTTTTTCCGTTTCTGACCGTTTTGGACCGTTTGAACTATTTGATGTTGTAGGAGCCCCTTTTGAGTGCGTTTTGATCGTGGCTTTGACCCTAGTTAGATCTTGTTTTGCATTTGGTGCCCATGCCGACATTTCTCCTTTAGGGTGTGGGATTCCTTTGTATAGTACCGCCATGACTTTGAGCAAGAGCTTCATACTCCTCTTGAAATTTATGCTGGCATTTTCCCCGTGGACTCCCCTTGTATATGTCAAGTTGTAATTACATTATCATGAGTTTTGCTTGCCTTATTGAGCCTTACGTCAGCTTCCCTGACTTTGATTATCGGCCATATAGCTCGAGCTTGTCTCATGTCTAGCCAAGCAGAGCCTTTTTATATATCTTTTGCAGCTTGATACCCCATTTTTTACCGGGAAGGGACATTCCCCCGAGTGTCGTTATCCTGCACATGTTTCCTTGCATTGAGCATAAGTATGTTCCACTGCTTGGAAATAGCTTGTTTAACCCCTGACACTCGTATCCTCCTAGATTTGTAACTATAAAGCACTTTTATTGTTTTTCAAGCTTTTCAAAATATCTGAAAAAGTCCAAAAAAAAAATCAAAAAACCAAAAAGCCAGACAGGAAAAGATGTTATCTTTGGTAGCAGTCGAGTCATGTCGCCTTCGAACAGAGCACTGCATATCACAACCGTTGGTTGGGTTAATAGTTTGACTTTAGGCCCCTCATTTCTCTGAGTTTATCTCCACCGACTGGTTAAGCTTCCAGTCCCTATGGAGCCTCTGTTGATGCCTCCTATGTTGCAGAGATGTCCGAGTTTTGCATATCGATTCTATGTTGCCTACATTTAGTCACCATTCGCCTTTATGCTCTTGTTCAAAGGAAGTTGAAGCCTGAGTCGGCCATTCCTTAGTTGTCTTGACTTTAAATGTCGACCATTCCCGGTACTATTGCTGGTTTGTGCACATATTGTTCGAGTCCTTCCACATTATACAACGTTGTTGAGTACCCCATGTTGGTTGATGGGGGATTCCTTAATGCCCTCCTTCTAGCGGATTCCATCTTGTCGGCTTCATATCATTTATTCTAGGATAGGAGTCTAGAGTCAGTTGAGTGCCTTGAGACTTACAGTCATCAATGGTAGGTTCTCTCGCCATCAACAGTTTTAGGAATACATCAATGTCCCCAAATCGATGGATTCTTTCAAGTGTTTGACCTCAACACATCTATTCCCACTTGTTAGATTGCACTCTAGTACCTTGATTCCAATTTTCATTATCGGTGGGTGATCTTGCATCTATTAATGGTATACATCAATGACCAGTAATCAGATGATGGACTACTATGTTCGATCTCGACACCTATATTCACATAGTAGGACATGTACTTGTAGCAGTTTGTGTAGAAGACTTTCCAGATTGGTGGCATTCCACATATGCTACCTCCTTGATCATGGCAGTGTTCATGAGATTTCAGCTCTCGTGACTTGATTCCAGTGTCTGTCAGATATCTTCAGCCAATATGGAGATCTTGATCCTTTGTATATCTTCGTCATGGATATTCTGATCTATTATATATTGTACATGGTGATGACCACACATGTCACATTTTGTATGCCTATTCATGGCCATTGTACTCTTATGTATCCGGGACTGCTATATGTATTTGCAGTCATGTGAAGAGATTGATTATTGTACTATACTGATGGATGGCTGGTTCTTCCACCTGGTTCTTCATCACTTCACTTTTGGGATGGATTTATAATGTATTTCTACCATCATGTTACCCCTTTGACCTCACACATTAGGGGGCATCTGTTACAATTGATTTTACCACACATGGTTGATCACACATTTATGGCCTTCTCTGCCCCTCTACAGACTCTTTGGACCCCATGGACCAATATTGTACCTTTGATGTTTCCAAGATCATCCCTAAAAACACCTGTTATTTGATGTATGTGACTTTTAATCCCTTTCTCGCGTATATACGTGGATATTGACCTCAAACCCGCGTACATCGGGATGTGTGCATAAGTCCAAATATTTTTTGAGTTTTCCTTGATGTGTGTCTAAACCACTTGACTCTTGACCTTCCATATGCCTCGAGATCGCTCGGATTTGACCCTCCATTAACCCTTTGGAGTGCTATATAAGGAACCCCTTGGATACATTGAAGAGGAGGAATTGAAGAGAAAGGAAATTATAGTCCATTGTTGTCGTAGCTTGCTTATACTTGAGTCTGCATCCTTTTGTCCCTTTGGAGCACTCTGTGTTCTTCCCAAGCTTGCTTTTGCTTGTGAGGTTGCTATTGAGAGATGGAGGATTGAGGTGGGGGAGGCCCAAGTGGAGGACTCAGTTTCTCCGTTTCGCAGACGTGCTGATAGAGGTTTTCACTTGTGTAATCTCTGATTTGATTAATAGAAATATGTTTTCCCGTCCAATAATGTGCATTTAAATGAATATTGAATCCATGGATGTGCTTAATTGCTGATACATTGTTGATTATATATGCTAGAATAGATCTAACACCATATTATATAGCATGCTTTCCTTGTTTACTGTTGTTGAGAGTGAATTGCTAAAGCAAGCGGGATTGGGAAATGCTCAACGTGGATCTACTTCAACCATCCGGAATAAGGTATGATTCGAGATCCTTTAGTGTTAGTTGTTTTATTTCTCTTGCATATTGGGAAGGGATTGATTTCTATGGTTTCTCTGTCTGTTGTGGTACACCCCAAGCCATAGGAAGTTTCTCTCCGTAACACACATGATCATAATACACAAGATAATAAAGAGTAAGTAGGACAACATCAACTCAATTTTATGTTATAAATGAAATAATAATGTACGTAAGATCAAAGATCAATGCCATTTATGGTTTTGGCTCGCCGACCTATTTATACTTGTTACAAACAGTTAATTAGTTACAATAGATGAGTCATTCGGCTAACAGACCAAATGAACCAACTCGACCATAATCAGTTGGAAGACCTAGTTGGACAGTTGACTAGGTTCCGCTAACAACAACAATAAACCTGATAAATAAGACACTATCTTTCAATTGCACTTCAAGTAATAGAATGAGTTAGGCAATCAATTAAAGAACCTAAAATCATACCTAAAAATTGGTCACATCAAAAGCATAGTGTATGAAGAATAGAAAGTGGTGGTCAACAAGGTTTAAACATTTGGAGGGGGGGAACAAACCCTAGTGCCTAGGTTAGTTCAGGGACTAAAAGTCAAGTTAGCGAAGAGATAGCTACTTACAAAGGTGGTGATAGAAATAACTTAAGATTTAGAACCATCATGGTTAGTGGCCTCTTTGCCAAGCTATTTAGCACCATTTTATAGAGAAAAATGAGTAAATGGGAAAAATAAAACAATACCAAAGACCCTTTGGAAGCAATTTTTCATCCTAAGCATTCAACCATTGACCACTTGCTAACTTTTCGAGTTGTTGTTGAGAAATCATGAGGGAAAGGAAATTATATTTATCTTTCCTAATTTGTTGATTTTGTTAAAACCTTCTATATTGTCCATTGAAAAAAAACTTTAAGAAATAATGAAGAAAGTAGGAAATCTTCTTGAGCGAAGAGAAACTGCATTATTCTTATATGGAAAAGGTTATTGTAGAATTGGGGGTACTTATAAGTGATCAAACTATAAGAAATGAAGTCAAATTCAATAGTGATATTGAGGTGAAACAAGGATTTCCCCTATCTCCATCATTCTTTGGCATATGTATAGATCAGTTAAAAGGTTAAATCAAGACGAATGGGGGAGTTGAATACAGATAATAGTTTATTATTTTTTGTTGATGATTTATGTAGATGATGTTGTGTTATTGAAAAATCACAAAGATAGTGTCTAAATACATCTTATCCCCTAGACAATTTTCACAATTACTCTGAAATGAATGTTAATTAAACAAAATAAAGGTAATGATAATAAGAACTTGCAATAAGAATAATCCATTGCATTTAATGATGCCAATATGTGGGTCCTTCTTACAAGTACCTAAGCCTTTAACTATCATAGTTATAATTGGAAGACATGTTTGGAAAAATGAGTAATAGGGGGAATGCAAGTCCTCTAATATGCAAAACAAATGTAGAAAAAGTAGCGGTGAAGTTGGAAATTTCACACATCTATCTTCAAACCATTGGTATAAATAATGAATGGTTATCGTATTCAAGTTTGAGCCTCTCCAAATAATTTTGGAAGAAAGTCGAGAGAGTTCTGAAATAGTTTGTATTTGAAGAACCATGAGTTGATATAAAAACCACTTACTTTATATATTAACAAAAACATGATTGTTCCTTTAAAAAGGAAAAAAATTAAATCAATTTATTGTATATATTACCAAAATAAAACATATGCATATGAATAAATGTAAGAAATGATTGCATCTCAAATTTAGGGTTGTTACCATGATGATATGCAATGGATTAAATAAATAGGGAATAAAAGAAAAAATTGCACAATGAAATAGATACAAAAGACCGTAATAAATAAGCCCAAGGGTGTAGAATAGACAATGAATGGGTGTACTATTAATCCACTCCTTGCCTAAAGTCACTGGTTTGAAACTTTGTGAGTACTAGCTTACAAAATTAAAGGTCGTAATAAAGAAGCTATCACAAGGACTTGTGAGAAAATGATATTCTATCAACTTAAGATCAACACAATGTTTATCTATATGCATAAAATGCATGTACTTTGTCAATTCATGCAAAGTTTTCATTGTCTAATAATTGAAACAAAAACATCTAATCTTACTTTGTCAAATAAAAAAAATGAGTACCCAATGTATGTGATGATATATTGTCCTACCTATGAAACATACTTGAGATAAAAGACTCAAAAGTGATTTTTTTTTTTAATTCTTGATCCATAAATATGAAAACATACAGATCAATTATAGAAATTTTGATTGATATGAAATTTTGAAGTAAAAAATGAGTCTAAAAACAAAACAAAAATGTATTTTCAAAATCAACTTTAAGATAAACAATCATATTTTAAAGGATGACATCATCCCTTCTAGTTGACTTAAAAATACTTATTTATGTTCATTTAAATACAAAATGATAACCATAATTAATCATTGTAATATTGTAAGTAAAATACTCATAATAATAAAATTGCTCACAAATTTCTTTTATATAAATATAAATATACTCATAAAATCCTTTTACATATTAAAAAAATACTTATACCTTTATTTTTAAAATACTTTATATACAGAATACTTATACCTTCACTTTAAAAATACTTTATATACAAACATAATGTTACACATTCCTATGTAAAAAATGTCAAAATAAATTTAGGTTGAGGAGCTCTAAATTTAAATCCAGTGGCACCCACATATATTCTACTACATGTATCCCCACATAGAAAGTAAATATGCTTTAAACTTTCCGTACACTAAATTTCCCTATCCCACTAAAAGCAAACAATAACTATGATTTATATCAAACGTAATGTCATATATATATATATATATGAAGTTGGGGTTGAGGAACTTTGGGTTCAAATCCCTAAGAGGGGTCTAACACATATTCCTATAAAAACATATGTCACAATAAACATGGTTTAAATATATCTGCTACTACCCACATATATTTTACTCTATGTATCCCCACAGAACTCACTAAAAGTAAACAATAGACGTGGTTTATATTTGCTGCTATCGTGTTGGCATTGCTGCTATCGTGTTGGCATTGCTGCTATCATGTTGACGTACTTATATTTATATGAATGATATAATTTATTCATAAAGGAATACTTATATTTATACGAATGATATAAATTATTCATAAAGGAATGGCTAAAGTTATTAAGGATATAATGTATTCATACAGGAATGGCTAAAGTTATTACCTATACCAACTTTATTTTATCACGTTTTAAAATATATTTATAAATGATTTAAATAAGAATTAATAAATAAATAACATCTTATAAAGTATTTATAAATTATTTAAATAAAAATAAGATATTTATAAATCATTTAAATAAGAATTAGGTATTATAAATGATTTAAATCAGAATTAACAAGTAAATGATATGGTGTAAACTAAAGCCTAGACATCGATGGAAAATAAAGTCTAGACATCCATGAATTTTCCACTCAATAAATAAAAAACTTTGGGCAAAATTTTGAGCAATTTAATAAATTCTTGTGTTTGGAGCTGCAGACATCCATGGAAAATAAAGTCTAGATATTTATGAATTTTCCACTTAAAATCAGATTTAAAATTAAAATTAAAAAAACATTGGACAAATTTTTGTGTTTAAATAAGAAAGAATTGCTTTAATGTTAAAGTAACTAGTTGTCTAAAGATAAAGATGAGACTTTTTGACTTCTATTGATTTTTACCAGTTTTTTTTGCTATAAATCTTCACTGAATTTTCAAAACTTTTAAAAACACTGCTAAATATTACAGTGTGGGTGTTTAGGGTTTTCTTGTCACCTAATTTCATTTCTGAAGTCAACAAACAAATTTTGTAGATTAAATTCACCCTATTCCATCAGTCTGAAAGTCAAAAAGTCCCCTAGTTAGACCGCTCCTTAAAGTAATGCAGTAATATGACCTAAATGTATGTGAGAGCAAAGGACTACTATGTCATAACAAAAACTGAGCATACATACATTAAACGCTGATCACATACTCTTTTCATTCTCTATTTTTCAAAGTAATGATTTAATGAAGTTCGTTGGGATTGTTGCTTCTAAGTTTTTGCTTGTGTGTGAACATAAATAATACATAAATCTGTTTTGTGATCAACTGCGAATCGTTTTATAAAAGCTCCTCGTTCTGATCCACAAAAAGAAGGACGCCAATGCCGCGAAGATACAGGCCCCTGACAAGATGAGGAAGGTGAGATTGAAGCAATTGTTTCCCATACACATACACTGCCCAGCAGCTTGCATCCCTTGCCTCTCCGCCTCTTTGTCATATAAATATCCTGCCACCCACACAGAAAGCACATACGATACAAGAGGATTCCCCACTAGCACCACGTTATACAGAGTCCCAAAATGGCGAAGACCAAAGAGCTCAGAAACAGTAGTAGGATTCAGGCACCAGTTTACTCCAACTGAAAGCCCTATAACAATAGATCCTAAGTACAGACTCCCCGGAAAAGCAGAGGCCACTACTACATATCCACACGATAGAATCAATGCAGCTATGGCCGTGAGCAATGGCCTTCCTATTCCAAATCGGTGGAGTAAATAATCAGAAAAAACACCACCGCCGAAGCGGCCTATGAATTGCCATATCGAAACGAGGCTGACGAATATACTTACCTCGTCTTCTAAATAACCGAGGGAAGTTGCTACCTGGTTCATATTGTTCACTGCCACAAATCCAGAGCCTAACGCTATCGCAGAAGTAAATAATACCAACACGAAATTAAGACTGCGCAACGCACCTAGAAGTGGATTATCATCTGTATGATCTGTACATGAGATGAATAACAATATGTCAGTTCAGCTAAATTCAACCAGAAAGATCCAGGAATCTAGATTCTAGAACACTAATCTGATTCCATGACTCCGATTTTGTTTGGTTTCAGTTTGTATTCAGATTCTCGTTACAACATTACCAGAAACAGAAACAGCGATATTGTTTCCACTTTGTATTCTAT
Organism: Pseudotsuga menziesii; assembly: GCA_001517045.1. NCBI lineage: Eukaryota > Viridiplantae > Streptophyta > Pinopsida > Pinales > Pinaceae > Pseudotsuga > Pseudotsuga menziesii. The sequence continues at coordinate 97,735 of LPNX010446700.1, forward strand.
TTCTTCCCAAAAAGTAATATAATAAATTTCAATTGATTTGATAAAGCTAATCAACAAATACTGACCATTCAAATCAGAAAGCTGCACGGAATGGCATATTTGACTTTCCTCTTTGCATTCTCGTGGAGAGCCATCGATGATCAACGGCTCAGCCATTGAACAACTGATTAACATCCTTCTCTTATGTGATGACGCTGTTAATTTCCAAGCAACCAACAATGGCAATGCGAGAATCATAATTTGTACCATACATTCTACTTGATTGGCCAGTGGAATGTCTTGTTTCCAAAACGCACATCCCATCAAAAATATTGCTAATACAGCGACTGGTGCAGAAATGGAAAAGAGCTTTGCTGTGGTCGACTTTTTTGAATTGTTATCACAATCCTTCTCTGTCAAGTTCAATTCAGCAAGGTCTCGTTTATTGAAACTCTCTTCTTGCTTGAAATATGCCAATCCAGAATGTTGGTTCTGATAAAGTACCCTTGTGTCGTAGGAATACTTCCGAACAAAAGGCATAAGCAGAAATGCAACGGCAGAAGGAACCCACGCTGCCATTAACAGAAACGAAGAGCCGTCCCTGCGTTGGGCCGATGGAATAACATGCCAGAATCTTGAGAGTATGGCACTGCTTAAGCCCAGGCAGCCCTTCATCAATCCTACCACAATTCCTCTGTTGGCTGGGAAATTGTTGACACAAGTAACTATAGATGCTGTGTTGTAGTACGTCTGACCGTTTACGGCCAGGCAGATCAATAAACACATTTCCCACAAGGCAGGAGTGGACAATCGCTGTGTGACGAACAGCCATATGAGCATGTATCCGATCACATTCTGCAGACATCCCACAAGCAGAACAAGCCATGGAGGAAAGCTATCATACAAAAGTCCAGAAATTATGCCCACACACTCTCCTATGTCTTTGAAAACTGAGATGGTGTCTAACTGCTCCTGATCATATCCAAAACGGGTTTTGATGGTTCCAGAATAGATGCTGAAACTGTATGACGCACCTGCACAGCATTCGATCCAAATGGTAGCCACAAGAACTGTCCATCTATTCTCCGGTACTAAGCCAGCTAAAAGCCCCACCATCACCATTGTTTTCTCTTCGTTTCAGCTGAACTGCTATTATGCTGTACTTGATTTTGATCAAAACTATTGTGAGGGGATGAAGATATTTGTTTTGTTTTGTGGGAATGGAATGGAATATGTGTGGAAAATGAGCACATATGGTCCAGGGCGCAGTACAAAAGAACGAAGCTTCCTATCTCCTTCGCAAAGGGCCTCGCTGCGTATAACGCCGGTCCTGGAGACGTCCCTTTATGTGGCATTTACCTGGTTCGTTCGTGGGCCTTCCACTGCTGTGGGCAATGAGAGCCCACGCAATAGAGGTCCAATTATGTACGACAATAGTTTAACATCTAGGTTTTTTCTTTTTTCTTTTTTCTTTTCTGGTTTATGTGGCTTTAGGTTGTGAGCAAGACTTATGGTTGACTCAATTCTATTAAGCATTAAGATAAAGCATTCGCATATTTATGTGATTAAGATTTATGTGGAGAGGATTATTTTGAAGATTACAACAGAAAAATATTATTGTTAAAATAAAAATAAATTTTTATTATTTATATAGTGAGTTATTGAATAATTCTTAAAATTTTATGGGATTGAAGAATTTGTCTTTTTTATGATTTTTTTTTGGAGAATTTGTCATCTTTGTGAGATTTGAAGATGAAAATGTTTTTTTGGTTATGTAGCTTTAGGTTGTGAGCAAGAGCAAGACTTATAGTTGACTCAATTCAATTAAGCATTAAGATAAAGCATTCACATATTTATGTGATTAAGGTTTATGTGGAGAGGATTATTTTGAAAACTAATTACAAAAGAAAAATATCATTGTAAAATAAGAGCAAATTCTTATTATTTATATAGTGAGTTATTGAATAATTCCTAAAATTTTGTGGGATTGAAGAATTTGTCATTTTTGTGAAGTTAAGAGATTTGAAAATAAAAATATTTTTTTCTTAAAATGCTTTCTGTACACCCATATTTAATCACAATTTCAAAATATTTGTTATTATATTGATCAATCTAACTCAAGATAATTAAAAAAAAATCTTAAAATATTTTTTTTCTTAAAATGCTTTCTATACACCCACATTTAATCACAATTTCAAAATATTTGTTACTATATTGATCAATCTAACTCACGATAATTAAAAAAAAATCTTAAACTATTTGAATACAAATAAATTTATAAAAATGACCCAATAATTCTTTATTTTTTAAGATTCCATATACCAAGATCCATGTCACTAAATATTACTTAATTACAAATGTACAAAAATAAAAAATTGAATAGCCAAGATAGGTTAAATCATGTCTCATTCATTGCGCGAGAGGTGTAGCATCTTTACGAGTTTTAGTGGCATTTTTCTTGTTAGCGCCAAAAATTGTTCCCAAACTACAAGAGAACAAGCCAACACAATCTCAATAATCACAATAAAATAAAATAGGGTTTTCTAGGGTTTTGAAGGTTTTTTGGTTGAGGAGCTTGAAAACAAGAGGGCAAACATTCATAAAACCAAAATAAACACTAAATCATGAGCATTTGAATGACTAAGATGCATAACATATAAACCATAATCCAACAGAAAACACAATAGTGAGTTTCATCCACAGTTAGCAAGCATTTCAAGCATAAAAACATCAAACAGGAAATGAATATACCAACTGAGTAATTAACACAAATTAGAAATAAAACCAGTAAATAATATGAAGGGCATATAGTGCATATATTTCATAGTTTAGTCTTGAAAAAACACATAAGAGTCTTTACTTAGCTCATAAACAAATCCTGATAGCCTCCCCTTGTCAGCAAAAAAATCGAACCCATTGTCTTCTTTCAGACTTACATTTATCCTATTCCTTCAAAATCAGTAGAATAACTGAACCCTAACCACTTTTGGGCTATTTACCGAATATTTCAATCTAAACTATCATTATAAAAAAATAAAATAACTTTTCAAACTTAACTAATAACTGACTTTCTTGACTAACTTTACAAATCTTTAGCTGCTTCAGCTAGTAAAGCAATTCCCTCCAAGGCCTGAGCTTTCCTTCTTGCTTTCAATTGATCTGTCTCCAAGTATGCAACCCTCCTTGTTAGCTCCTCATTCTGTTGTTGTAGCTCCTGGATGGTTTTCTTTAACTCTGTGAATTGATTCTCTGTTTGCCTTTTCCTTTTAAGTGCTTCTCTTGAAACTATAATCAACTCCTGGTAATGATTGTTAATTTCTTCCAAATTTTCTCTAAGTTTCTTGTTTGTAGTAACTAATCCATCATCTCATTCATGCATATATTCAATTTGAGACTTGTATTGTTTAATGCTTCTTTGTAGGTTTTCTTTTTCAGAATCAATACATTTGTCTCCTAATATTGTTTGCATTCCTTGTGTCCATGGGATTTTCAGTTTCTTACAGATTTCTTCATCCTCTTTCATAAGCTCTCTGGAGGTCATAGGAAGCTTTGGATGTTCTTCATTTTTTAGCATTGCAGTGAACTTTTTCTTCAACCATCTCCTTTTTCTCTAGACAAGAACTCTTTACCTCATTTTGTTGTTGTTCTTGAAACATCTAATTTCGAATCTCCAGAAAATATCAGAGATCTTAGTATCAGTGAAGATAGAATTTTCTTTTGATTCTATTGGTTTCTTACCTTTATTGCCATCTTCACTATCATCCAATTTCTCTTCAGATGATGAATCCTCTATTACTATAAACTTTTCTTTAACCAATTTGGGATTCAGTAGCTTTTTCATGTTTAACCTAAGTTTGTTCTTCGGCCTTGTCTTAGGTCTCCATACGACTGCAACCTCTCCCAACATCTTGAGATCCTTTCCTTGATGAGTTATTGAGGCAAATTCAACAACTTCCATTTTTTTCCTTCTTGACATTGTTTCCTCATCACAATGAGTGTGAATTTCTTGCTTAGCACAAGCCCTAGCTTCATTAGTAACAGGAATTTTAGACTCATCAAATAAGTATTTTTCATCCTCTTCTGATATTACTGTAATAGGGCTTTGCTTCTGCTCCTCAATATCTTCTTTTACATCTTGAATTGATTCTACAGGTAAAACTACTTCAACAGGCTCAGTTTCATTCATCTCTAACTCTACAACTTTGCTTTCCTCATCATTAACTCGATGTCCAAACTCAAAGTTTTCATTTTCCTGATTTGAAGCTTCTCCTGGTTTATCATTTTCTTCATCTTTAATTGTTACCTTTTTTCTAAGCTTCTTAATCAGATTTTGACCTTTATGTACTTGTATTCTCTAAGACTGTTCCTCTTGATCAGTCTTGAAACCTGACCAAAATATGAAGTGCTCCCATGTCTTTTCCCTTTTCTACAATATAGTACTTATGATGAGCTTTATGAACCCATGGTGAAAAACTGATTGTTTTGTATGGTCCTAGTGCTCTCTCACCTTACATGACATCTTCTGTAAGCTTTTCAAAAAGAAGAAAAGAAGGTTCATTTTAGATTCATGACTGAGATGTTGAAGGAATCTAAAATGATATTTGAAAACAAAGGAAAATCTACCCTCACAAGTGACATAGCTTTGCAAGACTTTAATAGGCTCAATTTACTTAGGTTTAAAGTTTTGAATTGGAACACCTTTTCCCCAGTCTACAACTACACCAGGAAGCAAATATCTCCGAGCATCAAAGGTGAAAGGCACCTTTTTGAACCAGAACTCTCCCTCATCCAAAATCCCTGTTGCTTTAGCTAGTAATTCCCTGGTTAATTTGAACTTCCAGGTGTCAAAAGACACTATATCCTTGTCTAAACATTGAGCAAACTTGTAAGAAACCTCTGAATGATAACCTTCAATCTTTTCGAAGAACACTAACCATCCTGCTTCTACAAACAACTGTGCACAATCTAGTAGCTTTTTTACCCAACTTAATTCTGAGGGTTCTACCCTATTGGTCTTTCCACTCTTTTTCATTTTGAACTATGGTTAAACAGCTTCTATCAATACACCACAGTCTGACTGTCTTCAAATTTTAATAAACTGACAGAGAATACAGTATAGGGAAACCCAAAAGACTCTACTCTGAATTCTTCTGTTTGAATGATGAATACTTTAAATCCATTGATTACAAATTCATCATTTAATATGGATTAAGTTCAAAACTAATACTCTACTTTCAATTCTGTCATTAGTCATTTGTTCAGAAAACCCCAAATTAATAAACCTTGGTAATGGTACGCAGACTACCTGTTAAAAATGATTAATTCGACTGCTAGAATCTTGTTATCTCAACTGTCAGGTTTCGAATTGCATGCTCCACTTTTCTTTGACCACGTAGACCACTCTAACCAACCGCTCCTGAAAGCCCTAATTTTCGCTCTGTTTCAAAATCTCGATTACCAAGTGTTTGTGCCAGAAATTGTTTCCAAGGCCAAAGAAACAAGCCAACACAATCTCAAATAAAACTTGATAAAACAAAGTAGGTTTTAGGTTTTCTGGAATGTTTTAATGGTTGTAAACTTTTGGGGAAAGACAGGGAATACACTCATGAGAAAAGTAATAAATAAATCATAAACAAAAGAAGACAAAGATGCATAATACATTCAACAAGATCCAACAGAACACAGTATTGAAGTTCATTCATAAAAGACAAGCATCACCAGCATATAAACATAAACCAGTAATGAGTACATATCAATTAAGCAACTAGACAAGCTGAACAATGAAGCCAACACAAAAACTGAAGGGTAAAAGTGTCATATATCTCATAAGTTTATCATCTAGTGCATACAAGAGCTTTGATACTTAACTCATGAACAAGTCTGAACTCATGAACAAGTATGCAGACCTCCTGAAGCTATCCCAAAAATCGAACCCTTCTTCAGTCCCTTTGTCCCTCTTTTATGATTACAAAGAAGTAGTTCTATCTCCCCTTCATTAGGTTGAAATTGAAACTACCCAGCAGTTACATTAACTAACTAACTCAACTAATTGACTAAAAATAGCAAATCGGATTCCTGGCAAATATGGCGAATTTCTGGAAAATAGGTGTCAAAGAAGCTTCCATATCTCTCCATTCGTGACACTTGTGTAAAAACTGAGAGAGGTTTTTGTAAATGGGTCCGTGATGGACAAAAATATCTCTTGGTTTTTAAAAATTCATCTCCAATCAATCAGAATCTGCCCTGCAAAATGAACACTAAAATAGGAAAATATTAAATATTTAAAATCCCTGAAAAATAGGCTGCAAAGATTAAACTAAATCTTTCAAACCTTGACAACTGTTGCAAAACTGAGAGAGGTTTCTGTAGATGGGTATCTTATGAGCAAAAATTTCCTTTGGTTTTCAAAAATTCCTCTCCATCAGCTCGTGATCTGCATTTGACTTCAATAACTCAAAACAGGAAAAATAGAACAGAATTCTGTTTCTATTGCCTCCTTTTTTTATTCATAAGTGCTGAGACTTTGTTTTCTGCATCTGCTAGCTCACTCTGAAGGGAATGCAAGCTTTGACAGTAATTCTAAAGATATACCATGAACAGTAGGGTTTTCCTGATCAATTGTTTCTGTAGGTGTTGTTTCTTCTTCCAATTGCTGATCTTCAACATAAGGCACTTCAGCTTCTTTTACTTGCTGTTGTTTGAATAATGGGTATGCTTTTAATATGATTTGTGAGTCCATTATTAGGCATGATGAACTTTTAAAATCCTTCAATAATCTATGGGATCAAAAAACAAAAAGTCTAAAGGCAAAAGCTCAAAATTTCACTTGAAAACTAAAAATCTCTTAAAGGAAGCAAAAAAAACCAAACTAAAGCAAATGAGTAACTTGGAATAAAATACAAATCAAACAAAAATTTAAGAAACAAATTACTGACTTAACATCTGGCTCCAGTTGCGGGATGAAGTCCTCCCTGTGAGGCTTCAAGAACCTATAGACTAGTGCCTTCTGTCACCAAAACTGCCTGCTTTTCTGCAAAACATCCATTGGGCTATGGAGTCTTTATTCAATCCTTCACACACTGATATATACAATGAAAATCAAATCTCTTTCTCTGAGAAACCTTCCATCTATTGAATCAAATCGAAATCCCATTTCCAATGTAACCAAGAAAAAATTTGATCAACCCACCAAAACTTGTTTCCAACTCCAAATATATATATAATCAGAAATATTGGAAAACATGAAGAGCAGAGATTTAACAACTTATACCCACTTTCATCAAATAGTGTCTCTGAAATAACAGATTTATAACTTGGTATTGACTCTAAATAATCTGCTACTGGATCATAAAAACTTCCACAAGTTACCTCTTCTTGCTCTATGAAAAAGACAAGTTGTCCATAAGAATATTTTGTTCCATGAATGTCAATCAGGCATTGGCGATAAAAGACATCAAGATCAGCCTGAATTTGCTCCAGAAATTTTTGAATAGTATCACCAAAAATGTCAACACTTTGAACCTCTTTTTCCACACTGTCTTCCAATAAATGACTATCATGCATTGGCTTTTGTTGTTCAGGGATAATAGACTGAATGCATTCTTGAATCTGCTGATCAGATTGTGACATATCACACACCTCACAGATTTCTGAGTCTTTCTTTTCAATTTCATCATCATATTTATTAAAAATTAGAGCATCTTCATAATGATTTTGAACAGCAGATTTATCATAACCATGAATATAAACAACTTCTGAAAAATTTTGAACAGCTTGGCCTTCATCAAATTTAGTATCAAAACCAAAAGGAATAGAATCTAATTCATCACAGAATTCTTGTCTTGGAACCCTAATCTCTTCATCATAACAAGGAGTATTCTGAGAAATTTCAAATGATGATGCTAAAGGTTCATCTTTTCCTTCAATACAAAGTTGATCTTTAACACATTAATGATTTTCAACAGTTTGTTGAACTAGAGATTGATCTTCAAAAGGATTAGCATTCAACCGGTTATTAAGGCTATTGAAATCATTATGAGAATGTTCCAAACTATCTCTGCTGATCTCATCACCTGAATAATCCTCAAACTAACCTAAAACAACAACTTGATTATCATAATGATCATGGCATTCTTCCTTTACTGTAGTATCTGAAAATGTTACCTTTTCATCTTCAACAAATTCTAAAACTTCAACTTCTTCATGACATGTTTTGAACCCTTGATTGCACTCATCATCATGATTTTTTAAATCAGAAATTGTGTTATAAACATCAGCCTGCTCACAACAATCTTTTAAAAAGAGTTCAGCTGAGTACAGATACTTACAACGTTTCCGAAAGCATGTGTGGAATTCTTTCAGTGAAGAAATGCTAGCAGCGGGAAGAGAAAAATACCAATCTCATGCATCTTGGTCAAGTGAATACATGAACATCTTCATGAGCACATCTTCATGCTGGATATTTAACTGGACCATACATTGATGAAATTTGATGAGGTGATCTGATGGATTATCCTATTTGCTTTCTCTAAACTGTGGAAGACAATCTCCCCAAACATCCATAATAGGTACTGGATTTGGAAAACCTGGAATATCAGAAAAATTGAAAGGTTCAAACCTTCGAGCCACAATAGCTTCCATGGACATTGGCCTATGCATCTTGAAATAGTGGAGTCGCCAATTAATTTGTCAAGACAGATTTAGTTTCTTCTTCTTAGAAAGAGAAAGGGGTGACAGTAGTTCAAATTAATTAGGGCTGCATAAAGCTGGGGATGACTGAAACCTTCTAATTCTTCCAACTCCTCTAGTAGCCACTGTGTCAAACTTTGGTGAAAAATTAGCCTTCAAAAGTGCTGGTTTAAGTCCACCTCTTAAACCAGTAAAAAAGATGAGTATCTCAGGGAAGATATGTCTTCAACTTCATCCCTGGCAATGGCGCCAAAGATGTTTGTGCCAAAAATTGTTTCAAAGACCAAAGAAACAAGCCAACACAATCTCAAATAAAACTTGATAAAACAAAGTAGGTTTTAGGTTTTCTGGAATGTTTTAATGGTTGTAAACTTTTGGGGAAAGATAGGGAATACACTCATGAGCAAAGTAATAACTAAATCATAAACAAAAGAAGACAAAGATGCATAATACATTCAATGAGATCCAACAGAACACAGTATTGAAGTTCATTCATAAAAGACAAGCATCACCAACATATAAACATAAACCAGTAATGAGTATATCAATTAAGCAACTAGACATGCTGAAAAATGAAGCCAACACAGAAACTGAAGGGTAAAAGTGTCATATATCTCATAATTTTATCATCAAGTGCATACAAGAGCTTTGATACTTAACTCATGAACAAGTCTGAACTCATGAACAAGTCTGCAGACCTCCTGAAGCTATCCCAAAAATCGAACCCTTCTTCAGTCCCTTTGTCCCTCTTTTATGATTACAAAGAAGTAGTTCTATCTCCCCTTCATTAGGTAGAAATTGAAACTACCCAGCAGTTACATTAACTAACTAACTCAACTAATTGACTAAAAATAACAAATCGGATTCCTGGCAAATATGGCGAATTTCTGGAAAATAGGTGTCAAAGAAGCTTCCATATCTCTCCATTCGTGACACCTGTGTAAAAAATGAGAGAGGTTTTTGTAAATGGGTCCATGATGGACAAAAAAATCTCTTTGTTTTTAAAAATTCATCTCCAATCAATCAGAATCTGCCCCACAAAATGAACACTAAAACAGGAAAATATTAAATATTTAAAATCCCTGAAAAATAGGCTGCAAAGATTAAACTAAATCTTTCAAACCTTGATATATGTGGAAAAACTGAGAGAGGTTTTTGTATATGGGTATCTTATAAACAAAAAATCCTTTTGTTTTCAAAAATTCCTCTCCATCAGCTCGTGATCTACATTTGACTTCAATAACTCAAAACAGGAAAAATAGAACAAAATTTTGTTTCTACTGCCTCCTTTTTTTATTCATAAGTGCTGAGACTTTGTTTTCTGCATCTAAGGGACTGCAAGCTTTGACAGTAATTCTGAAGATATACCATGAACAGTAGGGTTTTCCTGATCAATTGTTTCTGTAGGTGTTGTTTCTTCTTCCAATTGCTGATCTTCAACATAAGGCACTTCAGCTTCTTTTACTTGCTGTTGTTTGAATAATGGGTATGCTTTTAATATGATTTGTGAGTCCATTATTAGACATGATGACCTTTTAAAATCCTTCAATAATCTATGGGATCAAAAAACAAAAAGCCTAAAGGCAAAAGCTCAAAATTTCACTTGAAAACTAAAAATCTCTTAAAGGAAGCAAAAAAAACCAAACTAAAGCAAATGAGTAACTTGGAATAAAATGAAAATCAAACAAAAATTGAAGAAACAAATTACTGACTTAACACCAAGCACTGATTTTTCACCACGATCTTCACTTGTTCTTTGTTAATTTCAGATAAAAACATAATTCCACACACCTTTGTCTCATTATACTCTGCTATCATTATTATATCTTCTCTGCAAGATACCGCGATGATTTCGCCATCATGATGATATTCCACCTGCCTCAGTGATTAAACTACAAAAGACACGTATCAAATCCATCACACAATGTGATTGACATCTCAGGTGTGAGAATCTAGAAGAAATTGAACCAAAAAATGATGATTTTAGCTTGCGCAACTTTCTTGTAGTGCCTCTGTGCATCTGTTTTTGTCTTGAGCTACAAGAAAGTCCAGGTTAATGATTTTCAAAATATTAAGATAGTGATAAGGGTTTAAACTTGGTTTAGGAGTTTCAATTTAACTTCTACGCTATTTTTAGACTTTTTTAATCCATATAAGCCTTATATAAGCCCTTTGATTATAAAATCAAAGCAAAACTTGTAAAAATAAACTAAGAAATCAAAACTCATGAGAATTAAAGGGAAAAAATCATACTATCTCTATCAACAAAATTTTCTAGAAATAAAAAGTAAAAGCAATCTTCAAAATATAAATAAAAGTATCAAAAACAATGGAAAACAAAAACATGACCTAACATCTAGCTCTTGCTGTGGGATGAAGTCCTCCTTGTGAGGCTTTAAGAACCTGTAGACCAGTGCCTTTTGTGCTGCTACCTACTAGTCTGCAAAATTTCCATTGGGTTATGGAGTCCTTATTCTGTTCATTCATACCAGTATATACAATGAAAGTCTAGTATCCATCTCAAAAACTATAAAAATGCTTGAGGAATCGTCCATTAACTGGATTAGACAACTCATCACCCTCCAAGGTTTGTAGAACAAAAGTATTATTTTCCAAAAACTTCGATACAATGAAAGGACCAAACCAAAGGTTATCAAACTTGCCATGCTTTTCTTTCTACTCCTTCCTAGCATCTCATCTCAAAACCATGTCCCCCACTGAAAAAGTATTATCTTTGATCTTCCTATCAAATATTTCTTTGATCTTCAACCTGTACAGCTGTGCCTTTTCTTCCACTTTTTCTCGTTTCTGCTGTAACTCTATCATTGCATAAATTCTTCTTTGCATATCATTAGGTTCCTCCTGAAAATCTTGAAAAAATCTCATCACTGGGATACCCAACTGAACAGGAAAAAATTGCATCTGTACCATATATTAATTGGAAAGGAGAAGTTCCAATTGCTTGCTTAACTGTTATTCTGTCTGCCCATAATGCATACTTTAGCATAGAATCCCATGATCTTTTATTATGCTTCAGCAATTTCCTAATACTCTGAATGATATTTTTATTAGATGACTTAGCTAAACCATTCCACTAAGGATAATAAGGACTTGAGTGTCTCAACAGGATACCATTCTTTTCACAAAATGCCCCCATAGCCTTAGATTTAAAGGCTTTAGCATTATCAGTCAATATTTTCTGTGGACATCCAAATCTACTAAGAATATTTTCTTCAATAAAATCTATGGTCACCTTATCTGTGGCATTCCTTGTGGGAATAGCTTCTACTCACTTAGTAAAGAAATCTATTGCTGTCAAAATCCACTTATGTTGCCCTGAGGAAGATGGATTTATCTCTCCTATGAAGTCCAAACCCCACTGCTAAAAAGGGGCATTTACTGCAATTGGTTTTAAAGGTAATGACAACAAATTTATGACAATGGATACATGCTCTTACCTGCTGATATACATCTAAAAATAAAGAGGGCCAATAGTATCCAGCTCTTAGAATTTTGTATGCTGTTGCCTTCCAATACTTATGACCTCCACAAGCACCTTCATGAGATTCATAAATTACTCTTTCAATTTCAGGTTTATCTAAGCATCTGAGTAGAATACCCCTTGGATCTTTCCAAAACAGTTGCTATTCTACCAAACAATACTTAGTGGTTTTCAACTTCAAAGACCTAGCATCTTTTTTCTCTAAGTGTTCTGGACATTGCAAGTATAAAAGAAAGTATACAATGTCTGCATACCATGTAGATGCTAAATAGAAATCCATAATCTTCTCTTTCTCCAGCTTTGCTTGATTTTCTTCCTGTGCTGGCAATTCTTCCATCAGATGCAGTCCTAAAGCTTGGCAATTTGAATAAGCTAACAGTTTAGCTAGAACTTGTCCCTTTACTAGCTTTGTAGGTCTGATATCCACATCATATTCCATGGTTTTGGCAATCCACTTTCCTCTTTTCCCCTCACTGTCAGGCTGAGTCAAAACATCTTTTATGGCAGCATTAGGCACATAAGCAATAACTTTGGAATGCAAAACATAGATTCTGAAAAATTTCAAAGCTTTAACCAAAGAGTAAACATGTTTCTCTAAAATGTTGCATTTTAACTCTGAATCTCTAAGAGTTTTGTTGAAGAATGCAATAGGATTTTCAAGACCGTCCTTATTCTTCTGTAATAAAACAACAGCTAATGTATCTTCAGATGCAAAAGAAAAGGTTAGAAATGCCTTTGTAAAATCTAGACTTACTAATACTGGAGCTTCAGTAAGAGCCATCTTGATTTTTTCGAATGAATTCTTTGCTTCTGCAGTCCACTTGAATTCTTGATCCTTCTTTAGCATGGCTGTAATCTGTTTGATAGTCTCAGCAAAATTTGGTATAAACCAACGCAGAAAATTTATTTTACCAATGAAAGATTGTACATCCTTTTTTCTCCTTGGCAGACTTATTTTCAGTATTTCTTTCACCCTCTCTGGATCAATCCTTATGCCATCAGATGAAACTAAATGACCCAATAATTTACCTTCCTGTACAACAAAATTTGATTTCTTTGGATTAAGAGATAAACCATATTTTCTGCATTTCAGAAAAGTTTGTTTCAAGTGTTTTAGATGTTCATCATCTGATTTTGAAAAGACTGTAATATCATCTAAGTAAAACACTACAAACTTGTCTCTTTCTCCCACAAAGGCTATATCCATAGCTCTTTGAAAAGTTGCTCCAGCATTCATTAATTCGAAAGGAATTTTATCATACATGAAAGTTCCCTAGGGAGTAGTAAAATCTATTTTTTCTTTATCATCAGGATGCATGGCAATTTGATTATATCCTAAAAAACCATCAACCATATGAATCCTTTGTGCACCAACTACCTTCTGCAATATTTGTTCTATTTTGGGCAAAGGATAATTATCCTTTAATGAAGACCTGTTCGGATTTCTAAAGTCAACACACAGTCTGATTTATCCATTCTTTTTCCTGACAGGAACTAAATTGACAACCCATGAAGAATACCTATGGGGAACAATGATCTTGGCATCTAATAGCTTCTTCACTTCTTTTTCAATAACAGGAAACAAAGCTGGATTTATCCTCCTTAATTTCTGTCGAAAAGGTTTAACATTCGGTTTTAAAGGTATTTTATGTTGTATAATCCCAGTATCATGTCTTCAAGTCTTCATAAGACCATGAAAAAACATCAACATACTCATTTAACAGCTTAATGTACCTGTTTCTCTGTTCTACTGTGAGTGCTTTTGAAATCTTCACCATTCTAGGATGTTCTAGAGTACCAATATTACAGTCCACTACATTTTCTTCTGAAGACTGTACAATAGGTTTTAAAGTGTATCATCTTTTAAAAATATTCTTTCTAATGGCACCAAACCTTTAGGAATCAAAATTACTTTTAAGTTCAATAATCTTGTGGCCAGCAATCTCATTTTCAGCAGTATCTTCAAAATCTTCAACCTCATCATCTTCTTCTCGATCAATCAGGGAATTGGAAAACTCACCTATCAGCTCTAGAAACCTTTTTATTTCAATGCCATCTTCAAAAAATTTCCACTACTTTACATTATCAGGCACAGAAGGTCTGTATCTAACCTCAATAGGATACTTTAGCTGTGTTGTTTTGGGAATTCTAAAATGTGTGGCTGCTAGGGCCAAAGAATCAACAGTTTGGTTATGGTCCCTAGGAATATAAGTAATGTTAAAAGCCACAAAATAATTGTCTATCATATCCCATACTTCATTACGATACACTTTCAGCAAATCTTGTTTCACTTGATAGTTGTTCCTCACCTGCTGAACAACCAACTCGGAGTCACCATATACAGAAATCTGTTGAATGCCTAAATATTTTGCAGCTTTCAAACCTAACAACAAAGCTTCATATTCTGCAGTATTATTGGTGGTAATAAATTCCAATTTATACATTAGCTTTACTGTTTCACCACCAAGAGATATTAAAAGAACCCCTGCTCCAGCACCTTCCTTACAAGATGATCCATCAAAGTATAATTGCCAAAGTTCATCTTCTTGTTCCCTAATGCATTTAACTGGCTTTTCTTTTTCAACCTGTAACAAACCAGCAGTATTATCATCATCACTAAAATGCAACATACAAGTACCCAAATCCTTGTCAACAACATACAATGGATGATTTGTAGGGTTCTTGTCATTTGTCACAATATAGGCAAATTGCAATTCTCTGTATAACCTTCTGTTTTCTCCTCCAAATACAGGAATGGTGGCATATGTTAAATCCATTTGTAAAGTCCCACCAACTTTCTTTGCCCAAGATCTAGAGAGGTGCAGTCCAAATTTAGGTGTAATTTCTGCTACTACCACATCCATAATCACACTCTTCATTGGTAGTTGAGCCAAACTGACAACCATATCTTTTATCACTCCTAAACATTTTACAGCTCGTGAATCAAAAGCATACAAATCATGATAGGGTTTTGTTATACTCAAACCTAGAGCCTCCATGACAGCCTTTGGCATTAGGTTGTGTGATGCTCCTGAATCCAAAAGATAGTTATGTATCATCTATTCATGAATAGTCAGTGTGATGTAAAAAGGAGGTGATGCACCTGCTTCATTCTCAGTTTTTTCAGCTAAAGCTGATCCAATAAAGATTTTAGGGCTTTCTTCTTGTAAATTCACTGTATCAGAAAGAGGCTAACTGTTTGCTGAACCAATCATTTTAAGAACTGAATCTTTGTAAGAAGGATTCTTCATTAACTCAGTAAAAGACATAGGAATCTTAATTTTGCCTAATTCATTTTCTAGATTAAAATTCTGCACACTTTTGTTTACCTCTTCAACTTCCACATTCTTCTTTTGTTTATCCTAAATTTGTTTTTTCTCTAACACAGGATCAGAATGTTGTTTAGTAGGTACAACTACCTTTTTCTTTGGATTTTGAACTACTTTCTTTGGACCCGACCTCAAATTCAAAGTTTTCTTTGGCTTAGTCTGATATGCATCAGCAGTTACAACAGTCACTTCAAAATTTAAATAATTTTCTGTTTCAAACATATCAGCATCATAATATTCTGAGTTTAAAAACTCTTCTTCAGTGACAAAACCCTCAGTTAACTGCTCTCCAAAATAATTCATATCCTGGTCTGTATCCTCAAAGAACACTTCCTCTTCAATTTATTCTTCATCAACAACATTATTCTGAAGTGGGGGTGGTACTCATTGATCCTCAGTTTCTCTCATTTCTCATTGTATATCATTGTTTCTTCTTTCTCTAGGTATGAAATGCGGTGCAAACTATCTTCTGAATTGGTTTTGATTATTAGGGTTTCTCTCACCTTCTTGAACAGGTTTGTTTTTATTCTTTTCTAATTCCAACTTGTTTAATTTTGCAGTCAATATCTTAACTAGCTTGGCCATCTCATCAATTTTACTTTCTGCAGAGTGGGATGTTGAAACCCCTGGAGTTGCCTCTTTCTTACCCTTCCTATCATATATCTGTTGAGATGTATTTCCCTTCAATCTATTAGAAGCTAATATATTAGACTCCACTTCTAATGTTGCATCCTGCATGTTCAGTAAAGTAACATGTCTTCTTTCTCTTAGAAGTAGGGAAAATTCATGATCAAAAGCATTGGCGTATGTGAGTTTTAAAGATGCTTTTGAAGGTTTTATCTCTGGAGGATTTCTGCCATACATTTTATTGAATCTCTTTGAAAAATCAGCTATGGTTTCATCCTTCTTTCTCCTAAGGGCTCCAAACTCAGTTATATAATATGTATGATCCTTGGTGTCACCCCATTGTCTCATGAAAAGGTCCTAAAGCTCTTCTATGATAGTGATAGAATTTGCAGGCAACTCCCTGAACCATTTTATGACATCTCCATCAAGACTTTGTACAAACATCCTCATCCATACATCCTTAGCCTCAATATTCTGATTATCGGCATAACTGAGTAAAGCCTCCCAATGCTCCTCAACTATGGTTTCACCTTGTCCATTAAACCTAGGCATGTATTTATGGTAATCACCTCTAGGAAGTGCATTCAAAGGCTGAGGCAAAACTAAATGTGCATACCTATCTGCAACCATTCGGTCTATCATATCTAATGGCTGATTTTGGGATGCCATCATTAAGTTGACTAGTTTTGGTGATGGAAAGACTTGACTGGAACTTGGCTGGAATGAAGTTTTACCAACTTTTAGATGAAATAGAGGAATTTTTCCAGGAGATATTATCTTTGCTTTCTTGAAGGATTGAGGATCAGAGAAAACTTGAAAATTACTGACAGGAATTATAGGCTTCAACCAAGGTGAATTTTGTTCTTCTCCCTTCAAAACAGATAAAGGTGATGAAATATCTAACTGGTTAGGGTTACATAGGGCTGGTGATGATTGAGACCTTCTAATTTTTCTAGTTGTTTTCAGTATCTGTTCTGGGTCTGAAACACCCAACTGTAAAGGTGAAGTAGGTCTGTTTCTTGTTCCAACTCCCTTAGTAGCCACTGTGAAATACTGGTGAAAAGTAGTCTTTTAGATTTGCTGGTTTAAGTTCACCTCTTAAAACTAGTGAAATGATAAGTATCCCAGGGAAAAATAGATTTTCAACTTCGTTCCCCGGCGATGGCACCAAATATGTTAGTGCCAGAAATTGTTCCCAGACTACAAGAGAACAAGCCAACACAATCACAATAATCACAATAAAATAAAATAGGGTTTTCAAGGTTTTTTGGTTGAGCAGTTTGAAGGCAAGAGGAAAAACATTCATAAAACCACAGTAAACACTAAATCATGAGCATTTGAATGACTGAGATGCATAACATATAAACCATAATCCAACAGAAAACACAATACTGAGTTTCACCCACAATTAGCAAGCATTTTAAGCATAAAAACATTAAACAGTAAATGAATATACCAACTGAGTAATTAACACAAATTAGAAATAAAACTAGTCAATAATCTGAAGGGCATATAGTGCATATATTTCATAATTCAGTCCTCAAAAAAAACATAAGAGTCTTTACTTAGCTCATGAACAAAGCCTGATAGCCTCCCCTTATCAGCAAAAAAATGAACCCATTGTCTTCTTTCAGACTTACATTTATCCTATTCCTTCAAAATCAGTAGAATAACTGAACCCTAACTGCTTTTGGGCTATTTACCGAATATTTCAATCTAAACTATCATTATACAAAAATAAAATAACTTTTCAAACTTAACTAATAACTGACTTTCTTGACTAACTTTACAAATCTTTAGCCGCTTCAGTTAGTAAAGAAATTCCCTCCAAGGCCTGAGCTTTCATTCTCGCTTTCAATTGATCTGTCTCCAAGTCTGCAATCTTCATTGTTAGCTCCTCATTCTGTCGTTGAAGCTCCTGGATGGTTTGCTTTAACTCTGTGAACTGATTCTCTGTTTGCCTTTTCCTTTTAAGTGCTTTTCTTGAAACTGTAATCAACTCCTGGTAATGACTGTTAACTTCTTCCAAATCTTCTCTAAGTTTCATGTTTGCAGTAACTAATCCATCATTTGATTCATGCATATATTCAATTTGAGACTTGTATTGTTTAATGCTTCTTTGTAGGTTTTCTTTTTCAGAATCAATACATTTGTCTCCTGATATTGTTTTCATTCCTTGTGTCCATGGGATTTTTAGTTTCTTATAGATTTCTTCATCGTCTTTCATAAGCTCTGTGGAGGTCACATGAAGCTTTGGATGTTCTTCATTTTCAGTATTGCAGTGAACTTCTTCAACCATCTCCTTTTTCTCTAGAGAATAACTCTTTACCTCATTTTGCTGCTATTCTTGAAACATCTAATTTCGAATCTCCAGAAAAATATCAGAGATCTTAGTATCAGTGAAGACATATTTTTCTTTTGATTCTATTGGTTTTTTACCTTTATTGCCATCTTCACTATCATCCAATTTCTCTTCAGATGATGAATCCTTTATTACTGTAACCTTTTCTTTAGCCAATTTGGGATTTAGTAGTTTTTTCATGTTTAACCTAAGTTTGTTCTTCGGCCTTGTCTTAGGTCTCTAGACTACTGCAACCTCTTCCAACATCTTGAGATCCTTTCCTTGATGAGTTATTGAGGCAAATTCAACAACTTTCATTTTTTTCCTTCTTGACATTGTTTCCTCATCACAATGAGTGTGAATTTCTTACTTAGCACAAACCATAGCTTCATTAGTAACATGAATTCTAGCCTCATCAAATAAGTATTTTTCATCCTCTTCTGATAGTATTGTAATAGGGATTTGCTTCTGCTCCTCAATATCTTCTTTTACATCTTGAATTGATTCTGCAGGTAAAACTTCTTCAACAAGCTCAGTTTCTTTCATCTCTGACTGTAAAAATTTGCTTTCCTCATCATTAACTCGCTGTCCAAACTCAAAGTTTGCATTTTCCTGATTTGAAACTTCTCTTGGTTTATCATTTTCTTCATCTTTAATTGTTACCTTTTTTCTAAGCTTCTTAATCAGAGTTTGACCTTTATGTACTTGTCTTCTCTGAGATTGTTCCTCCTAATCAGTCTTGAAACCTGACCAAAATATGAAGTGCTCCCATGTCTTTTCCCTTTTCTTCAATACAGTACTTATGATGAGATTTATGATCCCATGGTGAAAAACTGATTGTTTTGTATGGTCCTGGTGCTCTCTCACCCTACATGACATCTTTTGTAAGCTTTTCAAAAAGAAGAAAGGAAGGTTCATTTTAGATTCATGACTAAGATGTTGAAGGAATCTAAAATGATATTTGAAAACAAAGGAAAATATACCATCACAGGTGACATAGCTTTGCAAGACTTTAATAGGCTCAATCCACTCAGGTTTAAAGTTTTGAATTGGAACACCTTTTCCCCAGTCTGCACCTACACCAGGAAGCAAATATCTCCGAGCATCAAAGGTGAAAGACACCTTTTTGAACCAGAACTCTCCCTCATCCAGAATCCTTGTTGCTTCAGCTAGTAATTCCCTGGTTAATTTGAACTTCAAGGTGTCAAAATACACTGTATCCTTGTATAAACATTGAGCAAACTTGTAAGAAACCTCTAAATGATAACCTTCAATCCTTTCGAATAACAGTAACCATCCTGCTTCTGCAAACAACTGTACACAATCTGGAAAGCTTTTTTACCCAGCTTAAGTCTGAGGGTTCTGCCCTATTGGTCTTTCCACTCTTTTTCATTTTGAACTATGGTTAAACATCTTCTATCAATACACCATAGTTTGACTATCTCAAATTTTAACAAACTAACAGAGGATACAGTATAGGGAAACCCAAAAGACTCTACTCTAAATTCTTCTGTTTGAATGATGAATACTTTAAATCCATTGATTAACATTTCATCATTTAATATGGATTAAGTTCAAAACTAATACTCTGCCTTCAATTCTGTCATTAGTCATTTGTTAAAAAAAAACCCAAATTAATAAACCTTGGTAATGGTACGCAAACTACCTATTAAAAATGACTAATTCGACTGCTGGAATCTTGTTATCTCAACTGTCAGGTGTCAGATTGCATGCTCCACTTTTCTCTGACCGCTTAGACCACTCCAACCAACCGCTCTTGAAAGCCCTAATTTTCACTCTGTTTCAAAATCCTGATTACCAAGCACTGATTTTTCGCCACGGTCTTCACTTGTTCTTCATGCATTTCAGATAAAAAAGTAATTCCATACACCTTTGTCTCATTATACTCTACTATCATTATTATATCTGCTCTGCAAGATACCGCCACAATTTCACCATCATGATGATATTCCACCTGCCTCAGTGATTAAACTACAAAAGACACATATCAAATCCATCGCACAATGTGATTGACATCTCAAGTGTGAGAATTCCGAAGAAATTGAACCAAAAAATGATGATTTTAGCTTGCGCGACTTTCTTGTAGTGCCTTTGTGCATCTGTTTTTGTCTTGCGCTACAAGAAAGTCCAGGTTAATGATTTTCAAAATATTAAGATAATGATAAGGGTTTAAACTTGGTTTAGGAGTTTCAATTTAACTTTTATGTTGTTTTTAGACTTTTTTAATCCATATAAGCCTTACATAAGCCCTTTGATTATAAAATCAAAGCCAAACTTGTAAAAATAAACTAAGAAATAAAAAATCATGAGAATTAAAGCGAAAAAATCATACTATCTCTATCAACAAAATTTTCTAGAAATAAAAAGTAAAAGCAAGCTTCAAATTATAAATAAAAGTATAAAAAACAATGGAAAACAAAAACATGACCTAACATTTCCCATCAAATATTTCTCAATATTTTGGGAGAAGTCAGATCAAACTAGCAAATAATTTTCAAAAATATATTATTGACTTTTAGGTATTTCTATAAGCAGTCATTAATTTTGTTTTGTTAGTTTTTCTAGAGGCTGAACTTTGAAACCTATATAGATGCTGGTGGGTGTTAATTATTGGTCTGTGTTATTTTTTTAGGTAATTTTGTTAGATTTTTGTGAAGTATATAATAGAAACTAGTTTCTTCATTGCTTAAATTCTTTAATAAAAATTGATTAATAAAAGAATTCTACGCTCATGGTTGAAGGGTAACTCTTTTAATGAAACTTTATGTGACTCGGGAGATAAAAGCTCAAAAAGTCAAAGTTTTTTATTTTGAAAGGTAGAGATGAAATGAATTTCCAACCCTGCTCGTGATAATGAAGTAAAACCTTTTTAATATTTACATGTCCTTCCTTTTCTCCCTCCATTAATCTTTACAGCGATGCTTTTCTTGTTATCGGGCTCTCTGCATCGGAAACAACAAAATCATGTTCGGATGCCTAAATTTTGATCAAATATGGGTCAATTTTATAGCTTTATTTCATTCCGCATTGGGATACAATGGACGATACCTTTATGTATGTATTGGACTGCTCATGATGGAAGAGATGGCTACAACTATGAGAGGTGGCCATGTTCCGTAAATGGATGACGTATTCATAGGATTTGATGGATACACTGCATGAACTGCATTTTGTTGTGTATTTTGTGTGGACTGACATGTCGACGACGGAGGGTAATTCCTGCTTCTGGCTTACAGAATTATTTCTTGTGCCTACAAATTTCGATATTGGAAATTTAAAGCGTATTATTGGGAATTTTAAGCGCATCTTTACGGAAATCAAACTGTGAATCAAAATTGATACCTTTTCTGCAGGCACATCATCATAGACATTAACATTTAGCAACTAAAAAATAGTGAGCTGAGCTCCAAAATACTTAATAGATGAAGAGCTTGAGAAAACATTCTGCTGAGCGATGTGTAGGGGTTGGCTTTCTAACACTGGCAAGTCTGTCTTCCCCAACCACTCCAAATTAACAGTGTCCAAGTCTTTACCATCAA
Organism: Pseudotsuga menziesii; assembly: GCA_001517045.1. Taxonomy (NCBI): domain Eukaryota; kingdom Viridiplantae; phylum Streptophyta; class Pinopsida; order Pinales; family Pinaceae; genus Pseudotsuga; species Pseudotsuga menziesii. The sequence continues at coordinate 119,761 of LPNX010446700.1, forward strand.
AGATAACCTAAACATACATAACAATGAAGACATAAATGTTTAACTTTGGTATACCTAGCCAAATTAAGGGTAATGCCCTATTCTGTAGCTTTAAGCTTGATTAAATACATTGTAAGGAAAAATAAGCCTACCGAATGACTTACAGGCTGTAAACCATAAAGCAAAGAAATGGACGCAGAATCCTTTGAGTTTCCATCTGGATTCAGTCGATTTGTTGTCGCCAATATCTTTTCATCGTTCGGACCAGATTCAAACAATTTATTCAACGAGAGTACCTGCTGAATTGCCTGAGACTTGTTCCATGAAGGCAGTCGCATTCATGTACAAAAATTTAGATTCTGTAACGCATAACATTAAAACGATTTCTGAACAAATGTGCAAAGCTGAACCAATAGCTCGTGATTAGAAAGTAAAATGGAGATAAGATACATGGTTTTGCTCGAGCAGGGAAGACTTGGTTCCAATTCATGAAACCCTCGGCTATAGGAAAACCAGTGTTTTAGTAGCATAAAACATGAATAGATGTAACTTCACGGACACGAAAGACAGGTGGCACATGGACGGTGCAGAGATTAATGCATGGTAGGTTTTTATTCATTTAGGACACGGACTGGCTTATGAGTTATGAATTCTCCTCCGAACTGTGAGCCAAAGGAGGGCTCATCCCTTGCTTCAAGATTTAGAAGGGTCATTTCTGTTGCGGCTATGGCTGAATTTTGGCCATAAGTGTTGAATTTTGGTTGAGCTTTCATCTTTAATTCTTTAATTATGGAAATAATTATTTCTTGAAATCAATAAACCATTCATACAAATAAACATTCAACCATAAAACAAGATGTACCCTACGGAAAACCCTCATTGTTTAGGATGAAAAACCCTAGCAAATATACTAAGTATAATAATGATAGGTAGCAGAGAATGTCTTTTACAATAACAGATTGCTTTTGACACCCCAGGTGCAAGATTAGAGAGAACAAAACACCCTAGGTGTATATATTGAGTAATAGAGGAGAGAGATCAACCATATGAACTTTCCAATGTGTTGAACACACTAATAACTTGCAAAAGTAAGTCCCATTCAAGAAATAGCAAATCATTGCATGGGGAATTAGGCTCCTATGCAAACTATAGTAAATTATCTTCTTGGATAATTTCCGTGTACCTCAGTTCATCAATCGTGCATACACTACACTATATGTGCAATTCCTTTCTTCTTTGATATTAAATAATGCTTAAAAAAATCAAGAGTCGTATTCAGTCATTGAGAGTGAAATGGCTAAACTTGGCAAGGAAATTTACGCTGATTAAATTGGTCCTCTCCTCCATGTCAATTTTTCAATGCTCCACTCACTTGTCTCCTTTTGGAGTCTCAAAATGCCTAAGTAAGGAGTTAAAGCACTTCCTTTGGTAGGGGGGTAAGGAGGGGGACAAAAATTTCAATTGGGAAATTGGGAAATCGTCCAAACTGAAAAGGGGAAAGGAGGATTAGGAATAAGGGAACCAAGGTTAATGAATATAGCTATGGGTGCTAAGATTCTTTGGAGGCTCATTTCAGGTGGGAAATAATGGTGGAAAGAAGTGTTTCAATATATATAGACACAGACTATGTTTCCTTGATATTGACATTTCAAGCCAAGGTTTCAAAATTTGGGGTTTGTGTAAAGCTGCATTGAAGCTGATTAGAGATGATTTTCACTTGATACTAGGGAATGGCAAGAGAATTGATATCTAGGTGGACAACATTTTGAATTTTCCTCCTCTGAGAGAAAAAGATGATCTAAAAGGGATCCGACACTGGTTAAGGGGGAAATTCATCTCTTCTTTGTTTGATCTCTCGGTATGAAATGATTAAGGAGTATGGAGAGGATGGAAAAGGCTCAAGGACCCCACTCACTTTAGAGGGGAATTCAATTCCCTCCTTCTTGAACTGAATGTGAAATTCCCCTCCAATAAAATTTATCAAGACAATAGAGGATGGGGACCGTATGGGAGGTGTAGGGTTAAAGAAGGCTAGGAAATCCTTATGCAGGATCTTCCCTTACCCCCTATGACAGGAGTGTGGAAGAAGGTGTGGAAGTCAGATCCCCCCCACCAAAGTCAACGCTTCTATTGGATTTTAGTCCACCAAAAAATATTGACTGCTAAATATCTAAGGAGAAAGGGGATTGAAGACCCTTAAAGATGCATCCTCTGCAAAAAAGAAGAAGAATCCATCATTCATATCTTCATGGAGTGCTCCTTTTCCAAGGATGTCTGGAATGTCTCGTTAAAGGATATAGAATCCAGTTATCACCTTCCTTCTTAGGTGATAGGCTTCTTTATAGGATGGATTCAAAGTAACAAAAGTATTTTTACATATAAAAACTATTTTAAACCTCTGGTGTGTTATCCTCAAATATGTTAATTGGAAAATATAGCTAGCTAGAAACAAAGAGATATTCTATAGCAAAGAAACACACCCTGGTAGAGTCGTTATGTGATCCAAAACTCAAATGAAGGAATTTTTTATGGCATAGGGTTGGTGAAAACACAAAAGTTGGGAAACAATTGATCGCTAAACAATCTCATATCAAAAAACAACATGGAACCCCATTTTTTTTGTCTCTAGGAATGCCCTAGAGGATTTAGGGAACAATACAACATCCTAGTGCAATTATACATTGAAAGATAATTTTATCGTTCATAGATACGCCTAAGATAATCCTTGCACATTCTTTTTTGTCATTTGGAAGCAGCATACTAAATTACTTCTTATGCATCCCACATTTCATCGAGGATTATGGGAATTATTTTGTGTGCAAGCTTGATAGGTTCTCCGCTTAGTTATGTCACTAACCACACCTTCATCATTTGACAACAATAAAAGCCCAGTGTTAGAGCCATGCATGCTTAAATATTGATAATTGATCCATTGATTTATAATCATAGTCAAATGTGACTCAAATTTTTGTGTAGCCAATGTGGCCATGTGTCGATGTGAGCGAAATGCCCTTCGTCAAATACATAGGTTTACCTAAGAAAAGATCCCAATTAGACTTAGATATTTCTAAGTTATTCTATACTACACCATCCTAACTCTCTCGTGTGGGGGGCACATGGTTTATCTAATCCTTACGCATTAGGCTATTCATTGGGATTATTTAAATGCCTAAAACTGTTTCAATGGCAATTTTTCATTAATGCTCCCATAACCTTATTGCGATAATGGTAGAGGACTCTTTGAAAAGTAAAGGACAATCGAGTACTTCTCAATTGAGTATTTCTAAATAAATTCGTCTATGAAGTATGAGGCAAATTAATAAATTTAGTAGATTCTTGTTCCAAACTTGTGGAGATTTTTTTTAAAGGTAATATTGTACGCAAAACCTTTTGTTGTATGAATTTTCTTTGTACCAATTAACTTCATGTCTCGATCTAAGCTCATACAACTAATTATTACTTGGTTATATGTGAGTTGTGATTATCATATAACACGAACATAAGATGAAAACTTAAACTTTATGGGTTCATCCAACAAAATAACATGGGGTTTAGCGATTAAAATTGATGTGAAAACAACATGTTCCTTCTAACCTCCTGAAATCCTTGCAATTGGGGTGAGATGATTATGGTTGGGAAGTCCAAACTTTCCTAGTTTTGCACATACAACCTCCTGCTTACTAAAACCCTCTTGTTCTAGATGTAACCTAAGAAGATATTGAACATGTGTTTCCTCTGTGGTTAATAAGTCAATCAAGAGTTCAAAATACCTTCCAATTCTGAGTTTCTGACTCCTCCTTACCTCTCCCACTAAAGATTGCAAATCAACATCAATAAGATTAAGTAAAGTATATTTCCCTGCTCTATTGGGCCCAATAATTGCAACTCATGTTCCTATGTCAATACCCACATCGACATTACTAAGTCTGAAAACCTCTCTCCCCTGATAGCTAAAATTAACTTCAATAAGCTAAAGAAGAGGTGGTGTGAGTTTAGTAGGTTCTAGAAAGTGTATCCATCTTTGAAAGTGTTAAGAAAAACCAGATAATCCTTGGGCATCTTTTGTGACTCGTATTTGGTGTCTTGAAACATGAGATCCAATAAGTCTATTACTCTCAGTAAGGTGGGTAGATATTTCAATCGCAGTTCTGTCATCCCTTGAATACAAGAGATGAGTTGGTCATTGGATGGATTGATTACAGGGCTCTTTCTCTTTTGTTCAAATAGTTATCACCAAGGATTAGCCCATGAAAATTTATAGCAGGATAACACTTGTAAATGAAGTTATCAATTATCGGTTAACATCAGATAGGTTGAATGGTTACAAAATTGAGCCAACAATGGCTTGTAATATTCTTGGCTTATGGTAGCGAGGTAGTAATATAATTTTAGTATTGAATATCTCTTTCTCATTGTTTCTACTTTGAAATTATTCTCAAAAGATAATGGGGTTTGCTATTGAAAATCGAGTAAAATTGCGTACCTTATTGGAAATGTAACATTCATCCACCAACAAAGGCATATGGAAATAAGCAAAGAAACCACAAGCACTGAGTGCCTAGAAGGAAACCCTAGGAATACCATATTTGTCGGTGATCTCCTACATAAAAGATCAGACACCATCTGCAACTATGAATGAGACGTTCCATAGTCAAACACATACCATATATTGAAATTATGAAAACTGAGGATGAGACATACCTCTTAAGATTCTCTTAACCTTCATCAGTGTTGTATCTTTCTATTCTACATTCGGATATCGAATTTCTCATAACCTTCATCAATGTTGTATCTTCCTATTCTACAATATGATCTCGAGTTCGTCAAACATCTCCCAGCTATGTACTTGCCTTTGGCATCATATAAACCAAAAGCATAAATCCAGAAAAAGTGTATCTAATTCTACATTGTACTTAAAATTTACACTAAGTTCAGACATAAAATATTTTTTACTAAAACCTACGCACTTAAATAACCCTAAATAAAGAATATTTTATTTTATTCTAAAACCAGACTACATTAAAATTTATTGCCTAGACTACATGAAAATTCATCATTGGATAATCCATGGGATAAGAGATACATCTTTAGTTTATCTTTACCTTCATCAATGACGTTGTATATTTCTATTTTGCTATTGAGTCATGTTTTAAGAAATATACTATGAAATAAATTTAACATATCACCGAACTCCATTGAAATTAAAAGGTGAGATCTATTTTAATTTGATATTTTATGTCGGTATAATTTATCATCATTAGAAGCTCAGATGGCCCACGATTTCCATTAATCCACACCAAAACCTCTGGATGTGTGGTGTGAAAGATGACTCCAAATCTCGGAAAATTTACAATTATAATGAGGACTATGAACAAACAAAAAATTAATTATGCTATCAACACAAAAAAACTCTTCATCCACTAATCAACAAAAAGAGCCAAGGATGTGTAGAATCCAACAAATTTATCATTGTAAAGAACATCCGTCATTATTTTTGGAAAAACAAAAATCTATTGTGACAGCTAAACTGTCTGAAAGTGACAGATGTCGTTCTACAAAATAAATCCAAATATAAAATATTTTGAAACCCATAATTAAAAAGTGAGCTTTCAGAACTCTGCGCTACATTAATTGTTCAATCTCATACGATTTTCTCTGGAATGAGTTGTTGGAAACATGATCGAAAGGAAGTACCTTCACCTCGCAGGGTTTAGGATGAGCTGGTAACTCCATGAGTCCAAGTTTTGAATCTCCCTGTATCTTTCTTTTTCCCTTTAACATTTTGTTTGCCCGCATGAATTTACAGTTGGGAGGTCTCTAATGCCTGGCTAATTTTAATGAGCGAATTAGATTGGTATTTTCATATGTGGTTGTGAAAAATCAAGTGTAAGGGTTTCTCTAATCTGTCGCTCATAAAATCTGTTCAAGGTTAAGGCTTGTTTAATAATTCCGCTAAAATTGTCGTATAAGCTAGGAGCTGGCTGTGTTGTTTTTTCCATGATTTTAAGTAGAATAGTCTGTGAACACAAGGGTTCTAAGAAAGAAATATGATATATTGATGTGCAGGGTTTAAACACTGGTATGATGTTTTATTCGTTTTCCTCTCTCGATGTTGATATTGATGGTGAGGGTAATAGAGTTTGTTTTCATTCATTTTCTTGTCCATGTGTTAAGTAGCGTAAACTTATTTAATTCTGTGCTTGGATGTCCATGCGTTGCAATCTTATCAATGACAGTAATTTAATCTTATCAACTGACCCAGCTAGAAAACCAGTGTGTCAATAAACTGCCTGTTGTTGGTTGTAGGTTTGCTTTCTGTACAGAATGAGCTAAATCGATGGATTACACTGATTCCAGTTGTTTTCTTATTTTAAAAAAGAAACTAATTTGGTTATTTGTTGTACTATTTTGATGTTGCTGGTTAAAAGCAATTATTCTAAGGTTAAAATAAATTATTGTGACACAATGAATTGTTCCAAACTCCTGTGGAGTCTCTCAATTGTATCGTTGAGATGAGTGGATTGCATTTGTTGTTTTCTCTAGGTGGCTGTCTGCAAAGCCTATTGGAGGTATTGATAAAACCAGATGCTCGTTTATGATTTCAATATCCAGTAATACATTATCATTGATCTCAAATATGCATAGCTGGCCTTTGTTCATCAACGATTTTAGCTCTGAGAAGTGGTTGTTGCTCTGAGAAGTGATTGGGCAGCTAAAATTAGCGAAAGAGATGTCATATAACCTCCATAGTTAAAGAATAAGTGGGCCAAATGTATTACACGTTTGGAGGGAATTTAAGAGGTTGGAGGGCATTTAAGCGGATGACGAAAGCCAGAGCAGGGTCCTCCCCTTAATAACACCTTCAGTGTAATTATGGTAATTATGGAGAGGATTTATGTATTGGTATTTTCAATATGAAATAGTTGTTACTTAGACAATTATATTTTGGTAAATAACTATTTTATTTCATAATTAATTAATTAATGCATTTTTTTTCATATTTGTAAGATTTATGTATTAGTATTTAAATTTATAACATGATTCCAAATTAAAATAGTTGATGTCTAGACAATTACAAATGAAAATTATAATAAAGATAAACATTTTTTCAAATTTAGAATATTAAAATGGGTTTGCATAGATAAATATACTTTATTATAACATTGTGGTCTATAAAAATAACTTTATTATAATAATATTATTAAATGTTGAATGAAGTTTCTAAGGTTGGAGAGAGGAGAATGTCTATACAATGGGATTGTGTGACAAACCAAGAACATCGTTATGAAGTAAATTCCATGAGATAGAGATGCGTGAAAAGAAAAATGTTCTTCAACTTTATATATATATTACAAAAGTGTAAAGGTTTAAAGATCCACTAAAGCAAGATTGGTAATGGGTAGATAATAAAAAACATGGACAAAGTGATGTAAAACAAGGGGAGCTGCTAAAGGCAGCAAGTCCCTGCTTTAAGTAATTTAAGTAAAAAATAGGTTTAATAATATTGATGATGGTTATATGATGGGTAATTTATAGCATCAAGAGAGCTATCGTACATTAAATGCTCACACACAACAAGACTATATTCTGAACATGATTTATGTTGGGTAATTTATAGCATAAAGAGAGCTATTGTGCATTCAATGCTCACAAACAACAAGATTCTAAACATGATTAAATTAAACCTCATGGTCCGTCACCCTTTGGATTGCTGGGTTTGAGTGCAGTGTGAACTACTCAATGAACAAATGAACAAGTGTCAGTTCAGGGATCTTTGATAACACAGGCATTTACGTCAGCCACCAAATACATGTTGAGCATTTTCAATGAATTGAATTATCCTTCTTTTCTAGACTTGTTTATTCTCCAACATATATGTGTTTCTTCCCATTATACATTTGATGGGGGATGTAGCATCAAAATGTTGGTTTCCCATATCACTACATAACGATGGTGTGAAAAAGGGAGTCACTTAAAGCTAATTTATCTGGTCAATTGATAAAGATAAAAGATGGCATATGAGACTGGCATATCTAAGTTCTACTTGTAAAAGGGTTATTCGTGCAGGTGGACTACAACAAGTTTATACACTAGATAGATAATTTAATTGATCTATCCATACTACGCCCTTCAATCGTGGGAAATTCACTAATGAAAAGTGACCTGTCCAAGACCTATTGAATCTATCCATGAGGGAAATTTGAGAGTGCAAGCATGGCATATGAAAGGCTAGACCTATTGGACCTTGAAGTGGGAAATTCGCTAATAAAAGGTGGCGTGGCCTATAGTTAAAAGAATCACCTTAACTATAAGGGACTGAGCTATTTCGCTTACTCAAACTGCCCATTCTAAACCTGGATGAAAGTGCCATGTGTCCGAACCCGTCCAAACTGAATTCTTCTTATTAAAATGTGCCTCACTAGATGAATAGTTAATGGGTTTAAACCCATATGGGGGATGTTTTTAGGATCGACGGGAACCACCCAAATAAGGTGCCAAAAACAATATCCAGAATAAAGTATAGGTGGGGTGAGTTAGTATTTAGATATATGCGCTTCTTGAAAGTTATTGTAACACCCCAGTTTTGACCTCGTTGCATTAAACGTACATGATGTACATATTGAAAATAATCATGGTGCAGAGCTAAAGGCCAAGGCCCCACCATTGATTGGTTATGCTATGTTTCAAGTTGAAATTGTCACCGATGGTATATCGGGGCATGCGGCATATATTAAGTTTTTTCATCATGTAAATATGCATCTTTAATTAAAATGAATCCCGACCAGCTACGTTCACCAAAACTAAATTGAGAAGGGGCATGATTTTCACAAGGATAAGGGTGGGGGATGTCAAACCTTGGGAATGGGGGAAAAAGCCATGTGTCACCTTCCCTTGTCTTACCCAACCACCACCATTAAAAACTGCTGCTGTTAGCTGGGGCAATTATGGCTGGGAGTGGAGTGTGGCAGGACTGTCAGTCCTTGCTCACACGCACACTACACCAGCGTGGTTGACCTCACGATGGCAAGCAAACCACTGCCATCACTCCAGCGGACACTCCATTCTCTCCACTAAGGTGCTGAAACACTCACGCACTTCCAATTATGCATCCTCTTCTTTGTCTATTCATCCTCATGCAGGAGCGGAAGTCTTGTTCATTCTCACGCATAGGAGTTTACCTAGTATTACTCACGCAGTTTTCCTCTATGGATTTTGCGGATGGTGTGGTCAGATACTTTCTTCACAGACTAATTTTTGGGTTCGCTGTGGTCTCCCTTACATTACAGTGTGTTTCGTTGGGGCCTTCTTTACATTTTGGGGATGGGAGTCTATTCATTTTCACACACATGCATCTATTCTGGTTGTTCTCACGTAGCCAGGAGGGGAGCCGCTTATCAGTGGTCATTCACGTTTTTCCACAGAGTGGAATCGGGTTTGTTTTCCCTCTATATTTTATGGTTTGGTGCAAGTTTCCCTCACGCACAGGCTGGGGGACTGTATTCTCTTCCCAGTGCAGCTTGTGTAAGTCTTTTCACTTGCTTCGTTGTCCAGGACGGACTGTTGTTTTTCCCCATGTTGTAATTTGTGTTACTGATACGTTTTGGGAACTGTTGTAATTCGCTTGGGAGTCATTTTGGCCACGATAGGGCCAAGAATGACTCAAGAGTTGTTTTCCCTATTTAATTTGTAACTGCTAATTGATTGCATGCATGCAATGGTTGGTCTTCATATTGTGTTGGGAGCAGGGATGGGGGCTTGGTTTGCTTGATAAACTTGGTGTGTTTGGAAACCACACAGACAGAGCCAGAGGGATGGCTTTCTTCTCCACAACCCTTGAATAGCACTGGAAGGGAATGCAGGGCCTGCAGGACTATGTAGCAGAGAAGGGAATGATTCCTTATGTTGGGTGTGTGTGGGTGTCTTAGAAGTTAGGCTAGTTCTGGTGTAGGTGTTCCTGGATCGGTAATGAGCTCACCAGCTTAGCATTTAGCCTTTACCAACTCCTGGATGGCCTGATAAACTCAACTGTGTTGGCTTGGCTGTGTTTTGTGTATCCTTGGCTATGTGTAAGCTTGCTTGTTCCTTATTCCTTGGAGAATCATTCCCAGCTCGGGGGTGGCAGCGTTGCTGAGAGATTGAGGAGCACGCTGGCCTATGGTTGGGTGGAACGTTGCAGCGAAGTAGCTGGTTGCGGAAAGAGTTCTTCATAAGATAAGTAATATTATCTAATTTACTTTTGCAATCATTTTCTGCTAATGAATGTGATGGACATGTTGAATGCTTGTATGAAGTATGTTTTCTTCCGTTGTGTATGATAAATAATTTCATCTGTGTATGTTCTACTTCAATGCATTCTGTTTCAACATTTTTATGAATGCACATGTTCATGGGGCTGGTTGCCCGGATGGTTAACGCCATGGTAGCATCCTCTTCGCCAGTCGGAAGGTCGGGGACATTACAGTGTGGTATCAGAGCTCATGTTGCATCATGGGCCTGAATGGGCCATGACAGATCAGAGTAGAGGCAGGTTGCCTTCTGCCCAGCAGCAATCATAAGTTTATGACATAAAACTTCCACAAATTTGTCTAAGTGTTTGAAATGTCGGTTCGTTGGAACACTTCATGGGAAGGACTTTCGATGTAGTGGAGAACTAGGCAGAAGCACCTCCGGCGGAGGACAGTTGGAAGGAAAATTGCGGGAAATTTTTTCTAAGTGTTCAACGTCCATCGGCGGAAAAGGTTGATCGAGCACCCGCCGTTGCAGATGGCTAGACAACTACACATCCAACGGGTAAGGCCTCCAACCATCAATGTAGTAAAGAAAGTTCAAAATTTTTCTAAGTGACGAAAACAACGGCCATCGAAAGCAGAAAGTGGTTCGTGCACCCGACGTTTCGGAAGCCGGGAGCACTAGCCTTCCGACAAGAAAAGACTGTCGATACTGATCAGGTTATGCCTCAGCAGATTGGGCCACCGATCGGAAGAAGATTGAAGATGATGGGTCGTCATTGCGGCTGTTGATGGAACTACTTCACCCACAAAAGGAAGAGAATTGAGCCGATCAAGCGGCGAAAGGGAAAATTTCAAAAATTTCTCTAAGTCCATGAATCATCGGCCATCGGCGATGGTTAGTTGAACACATTGTCGACACCTAGTTAAATTTAGTTGCTGATGAACTACATCAGATGAAGTTAGTGGATGGAACGTCCACCATTGCGGTTTTCTAATGGACTATCCTTCCGAAGGTTAGAAGACTCGATCGCCAACGCGGTAGTGCTTAGTGGATCCGGTCGTCGATGAACAGCGGAGGAAGCTGGTTGTTCTGACTGCCAAAATGTTGGAATGTTAGTTGGGATGAGACCCAACCCTGTACAAGGAAATTTTGAGTTTTTCTGTGGGATTTCCCAGTAGATTTGACTGTTGAAGACACAAGGGGGCAAACCCCCTTGACCCCCATCGTCCCCCTAAGACAGACGTTCTTGAGGAAGAAAATTCTATGTTTTGGGAAAAATTGTTATTTTATGGTTTTTCCAGGAGAAGGTAAGTAATTTTGATTTATATCAATGTTATGCATCTAATAGTTGTGTTACTAACACGTTTGCAGAATCATAGTCACCTTCAAGGGTAGTATTCCAGGTAGTGTAGTTTGGTAAGTAAGTGGTGGTTCAGTTATGAGAACCCATGACGGATATGATGCTCGGGATTCTTACGCACATGTGCGTGATTCCATGGGAGAAAATGTCCGTAACGGAAATGATGACATTGAATCCAATGGAAGGAGATTCCAAGAGACACCGTCAGATGTTGCAGCCACCATGAGAAGCTTGATCAAAGACTAGGAAGAGCAGCATCAGTTGAATGCTGCCATGTTGCAGAGTTTGACAGACTTGCAGAGAAAGATAGACTCTGGACGAGGTACAGCAAGACCAGAATGCAGTAAGAGTAGTACTAGGAGGAGGAGAAGGACTTCTAGTGGATCATCTGATTCTAAAGAATCTAGTAGGGATTCAAGCTCTTCTTCTCATAAAAGGAAAAGAAAGAGACACCATAGGGATCGCTCTCGGGATGAATTTAAGAAAGCTAAACCTCTTACATTTGATGGTGAGGTAAAGACTAGACAAGAGGCTGAAGCTTGGCTTCTTGGGATAAAGAAGTACTTTCAAGTGCATGACTATTCGGGAAACATGAAGGCAAGAGTTTCCATATTCAATTTGAATGGAAGAGCATCCATTTGGTGGGAACATTTCAAGCAAGCAAAGAGGATCAGTGAAAGGAGACTTAAGTGGAAATAGTTCAAGAAGTATTTCAAGAAGAAATACCTCTCTGACAGGTATTATGATGACAAGATTAAGGAGTTCCATGAGCTGAGATTGGGACAGCAGACCATGGAAGAATATGCAAATAAATTCTTGGAGCTATTGAGGTATGTCCGATACATCAGGGATGAAAAAGTGAAGGTCCAGTGTTTTCTGAGTGGATTACCTCAGTCTTACAAAGATAGAATTGAGTTTTATGAACCTAGAACTCTTGAAGAAGAAATAAGGAAGGCTAAGTATTGCTATGAGAAAAGAAAGGGTAAACCTGATTACCATAAGGCATGGAAGGACAAGAAGAATGAGAAGTTTGACCAAAGAAAAAAAGGTTTCAAACCTTCTAACTTTAGGAATCAGCAGAAGTAGCCATCCCAAGCTGCGAGTAAACCAGTTGGAGTGATAGGAGAAAATCCTAAAGATCCACAATTGAATAGAGGACCACTTCAATGTTGGAAATGTGGACGACCCCACATGCACAAAAATTGTCCACTCGAGAATGAGAGTGCAAGGCTAGCTTACAACATTCAAGAAGCAGAAATAGTGGGTCAAGTTGCAAGGGCAGTCCCTAGGATTTATGCAGCACTGGAGGACCGTCAGGCAGATCACCAGTCAACTGTGGTTGAAGTTGCAGGTAAGATTGTTGAGCAATCTGTTTCTATTTTGATTGACCCTGGTTCTACTCACAGTTACATTACTCCTAGAGTAGTGGAGATTTGTGCTTTTAAGAAAGTAAAGCATAGGAAGTCTTGGTTAGTTCAGCTAGCCACTGGAACTAATAGAAAGGTTAGTTAAGTGGTGGAGAAATTTCCATTGGTTATGGATGGATTGGTCACTTGTGTAGATCTGAATGTTTTACCACTTGGTTCCTATAATGTTCTCATTGGAATGGATTGGTTAGAACCCCACAAGGTAAAGCTTGACTGTTACAATAAGACTTTCGAATGCATGAATGAAGAAGGGAACCTAGTACCTGTGAAAGGAATTCGAAAGGTGATTTTAGTAAGGCAGGTTTCAGCAATGTAGTTAAAGAAGTTCTGTAGGAAGGGTTGCCAGTTGTATGCAGCTCATATTTTGGAGACATCAGGAGATGAAACTCTAAGGATGGAGGACTATCAGGTGTTACAGAAATTTAGGGATGTGTTTCCTGATGAGATTCCAGGGCTTTCTCCAAATAGGGACATTGACTTCACTATTGAACTTGTGCCAGGAGTAGCACCAGTGTCCAAGGCACCCTACAGGATGAGTACACCGAAGATGCTAGAATTCAAGATGCAACTGCAAGAGTTGTTGGAAAATAAGTATATCTGGTTGAGTGTGTCTCCTTGGGGAGCACCAGTTCTATTTGTAAAGAAGAATGATGGTACACTCAAGTTATGTATCGATTACAGATAGTTGAACAAGGTTACTGTGAAGAATAAATATCCCTTGCCTAGGATTGATGGCCTCTTTGATCAAATGAGAGGAACAAAGGTATTTCCAAAGATTGACTTGAGGTCTGGTTACCATCAGGTGAGAATCAAGAATGAAGAAATTCTTAAGACAACCTTCAAAACAAGATATGGACATTATGAGTTTGTAGTGGTACCATTTGGACTCACAAATGCACCAGCTACATTTATATGCCTTATGAATAGTGTCTTCAGTAGGTATCTGGATAAGTTTGTTCTTGTTTTCCTTGATGACATTCTTGTTTATTCTAAGAATGAGGAAGAACATGAAGAGAATTTGAGATTGACATTGAAATTGCTCAGGGAGCATCAAATGTATGCAAAACTAAGCAAGTGTGACTTCTATAGAGATAGAATTCAGTATTTGGGTCACATTATCGTAGAGGAGGGTATATCTATGGACCCTGAAAACATTGAAGCCATTATGAATTGGCCTACTCCAATAAATGTGATGGATGTAAGGTATTTTATGGGACTTGCAGGATACTATAGGAGATTCATTGAAGGATTCTCCAGAGTTGCTCATGCCATCACTTCTTTTCAAAAGAAGGGGATGAATTTCGAATGGACATCAAGGTGTGAAGAAAGTTTCCAGAGGTTGAAGGATCTTCTCACCAGTGCGCCAGTATTGAAGGTTGCATATCCAGAGAAAGACTTTGTGGTGTGTACCGATGCATGCGGACAAGGGCTTGGAGGAGTCCTTATGCAGGAAAACCACGTGATATGTTATGAGTCAAGAAAGCTGAAGGAGCATGATAAGAACTATGCCACTCATGATCTAGAGCTTGCAGACATAGTACATGCCCACAAGATGTGGAGGCATTACTTGATGGGTAGAATATTTGAGCTCAGAACAGATCACTGTGGACTGAAGTATTTGTTTGATCAACCTACTCTAAATGCTAGGCAAGCAAGATGGCTGGAATTTTTATGCGAGTTTGATTTCGAGATCAAGCACATAAAAGGAAAGGAAAATAAGGTAGCTAATGCACTCAACAGGAAGGTGCAAGAAATGCATGTGGTATCTCTTAGTATTTGAATCAGATTTGAGGCAGCAGATTGTTGATCATGTTGCTGAAGATGAATTGTATGAGCAAGTAAAAGACAAATTGCAGCAGCAAGGTCTTGAGATGAGGTACGAGGGATATAAATTGGAAGAAGATGGACTTCTCACTTATAAAGGTAGGATTTATATTTCGAATGTAGCAGATTTGAGGAGAGTTGTCATGGATGAAATCCATCAAGCTCCATATTCTGGTCACCCAGGATATTAGAAGACAATTGCTACAGCTAGAAAGAAGTACTTTTGGCCAAGAATGAAAAGGGATATGGCTAAGTACATTTCGAGGTGTATGAAATGTCAACAGGTAAAGGTTGAGCATCAACATCCTGCAGGTTTGTTTCATCCCTTTCCAGTTCCGGAATGGAAATGGGAAGTTATTTCCATGGATTTTATTACAAGATTGCCAATAACTTGGAGACAACATGATTCCATCATGGTTGTGGTGGACAAGTTGACTAAGGCAATGCATTTTATACTGATGAAGTCTACGCATAAGACGGATGACATTGCAAATATCTTCATGAAGGAGATTTTCAAATTGCATGGATTGCCTAAGGCAATAGTCTCTGACAAAGATGTCAAGTTCACTTCCAACTTTTGGAAGGGGTTGTTTGCAGATTTGGGTACAAAGCTAAACTTCAACACTGCATACCATCCTCAGACAGATGGTCAGACAGAGAGAGTTAATCAGGTGCTTGAATATATGCTTTGCATGTATGTGATGGACAAACCAACCAAGCAGGAAGATTACTTACACTTGGTAGAGTTTACTTATAGCAATGGACAGCAGGCATCCTTGGGGATGATTCCATATGAAGCTTTGTATGGAAGAAGGTGTAGGACACCAGTGACTTGGGATAACCCAGTGAACAGGATTGTGCTTGGACAAAAATTGCTCAAGGAAATGGAGCAAGAGGTTGTAAAGATTAGGCAGAATATGAAAGCAGCACAGGACAGACAAAAAAGCTATGCAAAAAAGCTATGCAGATAAGCATAGCGTGAACAGGGAGTTCAGTGTTGGGGATCATGTTTACCTCAAAGTGAGGGCAAGGAAGAGTTCCTTGAAGCTTGGAAGTTGTGCCAAGTTGTCACCAAGATATTGTGGGCCATTTGAAGTGCTTGAAAGAATAGGGCCAGTTGCATATAGACTTGCATTTCTTGCTAGCACTAGAGCTCATAATGTTTTTCATGTTTCTTTGCTTAAGAGATATGTACATGATCCTAACCATGTGATAAATTGGGATGTGATTCAGGACGAACCCGAGGGAGAGTTCCAAATCGAGCCAATGCGCATCCTCGACAGGAAGGTCACAATGCTCCGGAACCGGGCCATAGGGCAGGTAAAGGTGCAATGGGAGCACTATGGACCTGAAGAGGCTACATGGGAGCTGGAGGGTGCCATGCGATTGGCACATCCATTTTTGTTCAATTCTGTGAAACACTGAGGCGATACCAGTGTAGCATTTTGTTCAATTTTGTAAAAGCACCGAGGACAGTGCTATTGAAGGGGGAGGGGAATGTAACACCCTGGTTTTGACCCCATTGCATTAAACGTACATGATGTACATATTGTAAATAATCATGGTGCAGAGCTAAAGGCCAAGGCCCCACCATTGATTGGTTATGCTATGTTTCTGGTTGAAATTGTCACCGATGGTATATTGGGGCATGCGACATATATTAAGTTTTGTCATCATGTAAATATGCATCTTTAATTAAAATGAACCCCGACTAGCTACGTTCGTGGCAACTAAATTGAGAAGGGGCATGATTTTCACAAGGATAAGGGTGGGGGATGTCAAACCTTGGGAATGGGGGGAAAATCCATGTGTCACCTTCCCTTGTCTTACCCAACCACCACCATTAAAAACTACTGCTGTTAGCTGGTCCAGTTATGGCTGGGAGTGGAGTGTGGTAGGACTGTCAATCCTTTCCCACACGCACACTCCACCAGGGTGGTTGAACTCACGATGGCAAGCAAACCACCACCATCACTCCATCGGACACTCCATTCTCTCCACGATGGTGCTGAAACACTCATGCACTTCTGAGTACACATCCTCTCCGTTGTCTGTTCATCCTCACGCAAGAGCGAAAGTCTTGTTCATTCTCACGCACAGGAGTTTACCTGGTTTTACTCACTTAGTTTTCCTATATGGATTTTGTAGATGGTGTGGGCAGATACTTTCCTCACAGGCTGATTTGTGGGTTCGCTGTGGTCTTCCTTACATTACATTGTGTTTCATTGGGGCCTTATTTACATTTTGGGGATGGGATTCTGTTCATTTTCATGCACAGGCATCTATTCTGGCTGTTCTCACGCAACAAGGAGGGGAGCCTCTTATCAGTGGTTATTCACATTTTTCCACAGAGTGGAATTGGGTGTGTTTTCCCTCTTTATTTTGGGGTCTAGTGCAAGTTTCCCTCATGCATCGGATGGGAGACTGTATTATCTTCCCAGTGCGGCCTGTGTAAGTCTTTCCGCTTGCTTCATTGTCAAGGACGGACTGTTGTTTTTCCCCATGTTGTAATTTGTGTTACTGATACATTTTGGGAACTATTGTAATTCGCTTGGGATTCATTTTGGCCATGATAGGGCCAAGAACGACTTAGGAGTCGTTTTCCCTACTTAAGCTGTAACTACTGATTGATTGCATGTGTGCAATGGTTGGTCTTCAGAATGTGTTGGGAGCAGGGATGGGGGATTGGTTTGCTTGATAAAACTGGTGTGTTTGGAAACCACACAGATAGAGCTAGAGGGATGGCTTTCTTCTCCACAACCCATGAATAGCACTGGAAGGGAATGCAGGGCCTGAGGGACTGTGTAGCAGAGAAGGGACTGATTCCTTGTGTTGGGTGTGTGTGGGTGTCTTAGAAGTTAGGATAGTTCTGGTGTAGGTGTTCCTGTCTTGGTAATGAGCTCACTAGCTTAGCATTTAGCCTTTCCCAACTCCTAGATGGCCTGATAAACCCAACTGTGTTGGCTTGGCTGTGTTTTGTGTATCCTTGGCTATGTGTAAGCCTGCTTGTTCCTTATTCCTTGGAGAATCATGCCCATCTCGGGGGTGGCAGCATTGCTGAGAGATTAAGGAGTACGTTGGCCTATGGTTGGGTGGAATGTTGCAACGACGTAGCTGGTTGCGAAAAGAGCTCTTCATAAGATAAGTAATCTTATCTAATTTACTTTTGCAATCATTTTCTGTTAATGAATGTGATGGACATGTTGAATGCTTGTATGAAGTATGTTTTCTTCCGCCGTGTATGATAAATAATTGCATCTGTGTATTTTCTACTTCAATGCATTCTGTTTCAGCATTTTTATGAATGCACATGTTCATGGGGTTGGTTGCCCGGATGGTTAACACCATGGTAGCGTCCTCTTCGTCGGTCAGAGTGTCGGGGACGTTACAGTTATTTACTTTTGGATGAAGGAACCTAGGACAAAAGCTATTGGAATTATGAGTGGAGCTAGTTGACTAGATAAAAATGCAACAAGTTTTAGAACCCAGATTAGTATCTGTATTCATACTTTTTTAAAATTAATAACATGTTTTTCTAAACACATTAACTCAATTAACATGTAAAAGAAGATAATTTTAATTTTAATTGAATTATTCCATATATATATATATATATATATATATATATATATATATATTGCACACATGTCAAAAATAAATTTTAATTTTTGATGAAGAAAATAATTTAGACGCAATTTTATAGCTTTGAAAATAAATTATATCATGCAACTAAAATAAATATTTGAGATTAGCAATTGTGTTAGAAAGATTCATCATTTTCTATAACGTTGTTTAGCGAGATTGCTAGCATAGATTGCATATTATATAAAAACCACGAAAAGAATGAATGAGTTGCATATTATATAAAAACCATCGCAGATTATATATTGTAGAAGATTTCTTACAAGGGCTATAGTTACTGTTGCCAAACATGAGCAAACAAAACGAAATATCAAACGATTACATATCTAAATATAACAACTTCTTTATTTCACCAGATTAGAGAAGCCATCCCAAACTTGTATTATTATAAAACCTAATGCCCAGCTGGGACTTGTTGGGGCCCCGAAATTCACAGGCGACAACAGTAAGGGATTATCCCCAATCAATGTTCCCAACTAGCCTGTTGACTATTTGGTATAGGGAATCTGTCCGGTTTGCGGTTTGGCTACCGTAGGTCAAGTAACAAAATAGAGGCTTTACCGGTTGCGGCCCGGTCCACCGTGAATTTGTATTTTTGATTTAATGTATGATATGCAAGTGCCTAACTAACAATGCAGGGTGCTAAAGATGCAAGGAACAGTCACAATGTGATGCGCAGGTTCTTACCTCTCGTCTTAAGTTTCACAAGCACCCAAAACACATGTAACATAACACAAAATACACTAACTACCTAAACTATCCCTAGGGAGCAGAGTTATCATTCATTGGTGAGTAATACATTTTGTACGTACATTATGAAGAGTTACAGATAGCTGATACTTCATTCACGATGCATGAACAATTACAGATATTTAAACAACCAGATAGCCGATTATTTTATGAACAACATTTATTACTCACAGTGGAAGACATCCCAAAAAATACTGAAGAGCACTCAACAAGATCATAGGTTCAGGAAGTTAAATACTCTCACAGTAAATGAAACATTGCTGAAAACGAAATAGTTCCTCTTCAACATTATTCATTCAGTCACATTGATACATTCCACCTTTCGCTCTCTCCAGCGGCAAAAGTTGCACTTTTTGACTGTAAAACGAAATAGTTCCTCTTACAAGCAAAGAGTTTACAAATTTTTCAGGGAAAAATCCCTTTCTAAGTTCTACATTCCCCCTATTTAACTACAGACGCCCATCTTTTGGGTTGTCCCCCAACATATGACTTTTTCGTTCCCCAACACTTCATATCCTTCAGTTCTGTCTTTTCTTGCATACTCATGATTGGTTAAGTAACTGCTGTATCCTTCGGACTCATGCTTTCGTTGTCTTCGAAGTGGTTTTGGTCATGCCACCATCAATGATCCGCCTCCCTTCTTGCTGTGGCAGTTTCATCATTTTCCAGGATTTCACCTGCAATCAACAACAAGAGCCATTCATTGGAAAACATAACTACAAAAATAATGCGAACTGAAAATACCAATCCATAGGAAATGACTGGGTGCATCTCTATAATTGATAAGAGGCTGGATTAAGCCTTTTGGGTGGGAAGACCTGAAACGGTCCTCGGAAGGCTTTGACATTGGACAGGAAAAGGCTCTCCTAGCCACAACGGCGGAAAGAAAAGAGATAACGTGGTGTGAAAATGTGGGCTGGAGAAACTTAAATCGGAATTCGGACGGCTTTGGACATCAGACGCGGGATGAATTTCCCAACCGCAACGGCGGAAGGGAAAAAAGTTAAAGCACGCGAGCAGGAGAACTTCACATCGGACGTCGGAAGATTTAGGACATCGGAGGCTGAATCACTTTAGGAGCCACAACGGCGGAAAAGAAAACGGTTTAATACCTTCGATTTGCGGGCAGGAAAGGATAAATCGGAAATTGGAGCACTTTGCGCTTCAGACACGAGACCCTTTTGGGAGCCGCCACGGCGGAAGAGAGAAGGACTGGAGCTTCCGATTCAATATAAAAAGACACCCGACTCAAGAAAACATAAGTGCTTTGAATAGTTAAGGATCAACAACAGCTAAAGTCGCTCTTCCTGTGAAATGGCGGCCTTAAAGGACAAAGATTTGACTTCTCCTAATTCACACCCTCGATCCAACACGAAAATCAGACACAAACGATCTCTGAAAACAAGCCGCAATCTAATATTCAGAATCAAAGCAAGACCTCATGAGATCAAACAACTTTAAATGATAAGGAGGGGCCCAAAATTTAAGAAAATTGGGGAGAAAAGTTGCAGCTATAACAACTGGCGATTGCCTAGTGAACCTAGATCTCTGGGCGATCAACCTTTGAGTGACAGACTGTTTAACAACAAAAATCATCATATTGAATTCTTCTAGCAATTTGGATTTCTTAAATGACAGCAGTGTGTACAGTCCAATTAGGGAGAGTGGAAACCAAAATCGTCAAGTCCAGATAACTATGCTGAGGCTGGAGGATGAATTTCATTATTACCTTTGTCTTCAGGTGGCTAAAAGCTTTGGACACCACAGGATTGGAGCGTATGGTAAATAGAAATATTCGTTTGTTCCTCATTCCCATGCCATTTTCACATTTTTCTTGTGTTTTCGGACTTTTGTCCTATTTCATATGAGTTTGCTTACATGCCTTTCTTACTAAATTTTGATTCAGGATCCTCTATCCGATAGTGTCCTTTTGTGTGAGTGGTGTACTTCAAGTTTCAAACCCATGGATGGAGAGGATCTTTCGGCAATTAAGTATTTGTAATTCAGTATCTGCTTTGATGTATGATGTTTCCATAGGAGTTCTTTGATTCCTATCTGCCCTCTGGCATCCGTTTCTTGGCATGGGATCATTTATATTTAATATACTGTTCACCTTGCTTCTTTCCATGGGTCCTCTGCCCTCATCCCCTAGACATTTTAAGTGTGACGTGGATGCGGCCTCAACATAGTATTCCGGACTATTTGAATCCGGCTCATTTCACAGGGGTTAAGCGGGACTTCAATGCACACAGAGTTCTTCGAGAAAACTGCTATACTGGAAGAAATTATTTCATATAAATTAGCAACACACAGTCTGACACCAAAACATTTATCAAACCCGAAAATTTTGGATGTATTCCATGCAACCGCAGGTTTGCTCCCTTTATTGAAATCAACGAAACAAGCTAAAACAAAATCAACAAAAGCAAACTAGAAACATGACTCAAAATACAGCCGAACGGATTATTTATGTACAAGACAGAAAAAATCAGACAGACTCAGGAAAAATAATGTTTGAGAACCAAACTATTTACTGGTAGGTTCTCCTCCCACCCCTGCAGATCTTGCAACTTGTAAGTAGAAGGACCAAGCTTGGCTGCAATCTGAAAAGGGCCTACCCACAATTGCTGGAACTTGGTATGCTTTCCTTTATCATCATGGGGATGGTCCCATTTGAGGACTAAGTCTCCTACTGCAAAGTCTTTTGTCCCATCTTTATGTTTGTCAAACCATCTCTTAACTGACTCTTGTTGCTGCTTAAAGCGTTCTTTGGATTTCAACCTGGCTTCTTTAGCTTTCAGGGGATTATATATTCTTATTTGTAAAAATTCATCATCCGACCCATTAGACTCTTGAGCTAGAATGGAATATGGTAGCATGATATTGGGAGGAAGGATGGCCTCTTTACCGTAGACAAGGGTATATGGGGACACTCCAATCGCAGACTCGGGGGTGACTCTATCAGCCCAAAGGGCATTTGGTAAGGATGAGTGCCAACTCCTTTGGTTTTCTATGATAGTCTTCTTTAGGATTCTAATCAGATTTTTATTAGAGGATTCAGCTAGGCCATTCCCTTGTGGATAGTAGTTAGCAGAATAATCCAATTGTATTCCTTTATCATGAGCAAAAGTAGTTAATTTAATTGACGAAAAGTATTTAGCATTATCAAAAACTAATGAAATTGGAACTCCAAATCTGGTCATGATATGATCTTGCAGAAAGCTGATGATTTCGTCTTCATTTATCTTGTGCAACAGGACAGCTTCGACCCAGCGAGTGAAATAATTAGTTGCAGTCAGAATGTATTTGTGTTGGAGAGAACAATTCAGTTTTATTTCTCCAATAATATCTAGCCCCCATTGCTCGAATGGTTCCGTGATCATCACAAGCTTTAGGGGTGCTGCTGCTCTAGGCTGTCTTCCACCACACCTTTGGCAAATATCACATTTCCTGACATGTGCATGTGCATCCTTGAAGAGTATAGGCCAATAGTAACCAGCTCTAAGGATTTTGTGGGCTGTAGTGTCTCCTGAATAATGTCCCCCAGCAGGACCATCATGCAATTCTGACATTACTTTCTTTGCATCTTCTTTTTCTAAGCATCTGAGGAGAACCCCGTCATAATTCTTTCTGAATAATACTCCTTTAACAAGTTGATAGGAGGCTGATTTAAGGTGCATAACTCTTCTTTGTTTGGAATTCCAATGCTCTGGCAACAGCCCTGTTTGCAGATAATGCACCAGGTCTCTGTACCAAGATTCGAGAGCTGTAAATGAAGGACATACATCCATTAGATGTAACTCAGCCTCATCCTCCCAGGATTATTCTTCATTGTTCCCACTTTTAGTCATCAGTTTGCGCAAACCTTGACCTTTTACTATAGAATCTGGTTTAAATTCGAGGTCGTACTCCTGAAGAGCTGTTACCCAGTTACCCCTTCTTTCTCCTAACTGTTTCTGAATGAGAAGGGATCTTACAGCTGGGTAGGGGACTATTACTTTGGTCTGATTCTTCAAAATATAAGGCCTGAATTGCTTTACTGCCTTAAATACTGCGTAAGCTTGCTTGTCAATGGCTGGGTAGTTTAATTCAGCCCCCTGTAGACCAGTACTCATAAAAGAGATTGGGAATTCATCCCCCCCTTCTTCCTTTTGGGTGAGCACAGCTGCCAGTGAATCATTGGATGCAAAAGTATATAAAATAAAGTCTTTATTGAAATCTGGACTCTTCAAGGAGGGTGCGTGTGCAACAGCAGTTTTAATTTTGTTGAAAGCATTCTTCTCAAGTTCGGTCCACTTGAATTGTGCATTCTGCTTGACCATATGCTAGCGGCTTAACAGTCTGGGCGAAATCAGGCACAAACCTTCGTACGAAATTTATGGTTCCCATGAAGGATTGCATCCCTTTTTTATTATGGGGCAAGGGGATTTGTTCAATGGCCTTGATTCTTTCTGGATCAATGGAGATCCCTTGCTTTTAAACTATGTGGCCCAACAACTTTCCTTTCATGACAGCGAATACACACTTCTTAGGATTGAGTGAAATGCCGTACTTACGACAACGTTCAAAAATTTGCCTTAAGTGAAATGTGTGTTCTTCTCTTCTCTTTGAGAATATTGTAATGTCGTCAAGGTACACTACAGCACTTCATCCAATCAATCCGTGGAAAGCTATGTCCATATCCCTCTAAAATGTCGCTCCAACATTAATCAACCCAAAAGGCATTCTTCTATAGGAAAAGGTTCCCCATTTAGTTCTGAACGTTGTCTTTAACCTGTCTTCTTTGACTACTAATACTTGATTATAGCCAGAGAAACCATCCAATAATGAAAACAGTTCAGATCCTGAAACCATCTATAGCAGCTGCTCCATGGGTGGCACATGATAGTTATCTTTATTTGATGCACGGCTTAAGTTCCTGAAATCCACGCAGAGTCTGATTTCCCCAGACTTTTTCCTTACTGGTACCAGATTTGATAACCACTCAGAGTGTCTGACTTTGAAGATGATTCTTGTGTCCAATAACTTCTTCACTTCACTTTGAATCAGCGGTTCCAATTTCGGGTGCATTTTCCTCAAAGGTTGCTAATATGGCTCGACGCCTGCTTTAATGGGAACGACATGCTTGATGATGCTGGTGTCATACGTTTTCAAATCTTCATACGTCCACGCGAAAACATCTCTATATTGTCTAAATAGGCTGATGAATTTGTCTCTTTCTGTTGGTGAATAGCATTTGTCAAGATTCACGAACTTAGGAGCTGTTTTAGTCCCCAAATTTATCAGCTCGAACTGTAGCGATGAGCTGTGGGTCTTCACGTTGGGTGGTCTTCTGAATTTTTCATTTAAATCAAACATTTTTTCCAACGTTCTGACTCCTTTAGGAATGAAATTATTGTATTTCATCTCATCCTGATGCTCTTCATCGTCTATGATCGCTCCTTTAAACACCTCATCATTCGTTAAACATTCTATGATCTGTTGGTCATCATCAAATACTCATAGGTTCGTAATCATATCAGGTACAGAGGGCCTGAAAAGCAGTTCGACAGAACATCGATTATTAGTGGGTACGAGTCTAGCAGCAGATGTAGCCAACAGATCAGCAGCTGCATTTTTAATTCTCGGAATTGAAATAATGTTAAATGCATTAAAATATTTCAGCAAATCCCATACCTCATTCTGGTAAGCCTTTAATTGAGGAGAGATACAATGTATTTGATTCCGAATTTGTCTTACAATAATTTCAGAATCCCCAAAGACTTTTAGATTACTTACCTTCAATTCAATTGCCTTCTTTAGTCCCTGCACTAGTGCTTCATATTCAGCTGTATTGTTAGTACATTCAGACTCTAATCTACATGAAAGGAAATGTTTATTCTTCTATGGGTCAATCAGGACACATCCAGCCCCTGACCCTTCTAATGTCTTAGAGCCATCAAAAAATAAAGTCCAAAAACCACTAACTACTGAAAACGAATCTATTCCTACTGCTAAGTCTACTATTTTACAGTCAATCTCATCAGCCTGTGAGAATCGAAGGAGATCAGGCTGGGTATCAGCTGTGTTGCTGGCTTCTTCTGCTTGGTAATTACCTGGTTCTAGCTCAATACAATAGTTTCCCAAGATAGAATCCACAGGTTCATTCTTCTCTTCAAGTCGGGTAACATTGTACTTCATGTGAGGCTCCCTCAAAATCTTAATTTGGTTCGGACTTCCTTTGTATGGCAACCATAGATGTGACCAATCAGACGCGAAATATCCATTAAGTTTGGCCGACCAATCTCTGCTCAAGATAAGGCCATATGCATTTGGTATATCAGCCACCACGATATTAATGACTTGGCATACTTTATCATTTGAAGCCAGACGGACTAGGACATCTTCCATCTCACCAATCACCTTCACATCTGTCCTGTCCAACTAGACTACTCTCCACGGGGATGGCTTAGGCTGCCCATTGATTCTTTTATAGACAGATATCGGCATGACATTAACAGTTGCCCCTGAATCTACCAAGCAATTATGTACATTGTAGTTAAAGATTTCAAAAGTAAGGAGGAAAGGTGGATGCTTGTGCTTTGACTTACCTCCAATGTTGTTCTCTCCAATCTCTTCTTATTCTTCTGGTTGGTTGTTCGTGGGCGTCTTTTCATCTGATGTTTCAAGGGCTCTCAACAGCCTTTCTTTTTGCTGCGGCACTTTGCACATCTCGAATAGTGGAACATTCACCTTTATCTTCTTTAAATCCTCCACAATGTCATAATCCATCTGGTGTTCTGTGGGATGAGGCCTATCAACACTCTCCTTACCTTCCTTCGGCCTGGCCGTTGTATCATTCTGTCTAGGACTTTGGCTGGTAATAGTGAATTCTGGAATTGTATCAGCCAAAGACTTGTCTTGAAATTTCTTCTTAACATTTCTCTGCAGCCTCTTAATCTTTGGAAGTATAAGACTATCTTCATTAACTGTCCCTTGGCTCCTTGTGGCTACATTGGTCTCCATAACGTCTTCACACCCCTGAGTCTTTTCTTCTTCAGCATCAAATAGTGAGACAGAATTCCATAAAGCCATGGTTTCCTCTTCCTGTTCTTTAGTAGACGTGGAAGCAGAATTTTCCTTTCTTTCCTCATTTTCCTCTTCTATCAATCTAGAATCTAACAGCTGATTCATGACCAACGTCATTGAGTTTATCCACTATGGACAATTCTTCTCAGAATGTGGCTGTTGGTGGAATGTGCAAAAATTATCCAAGCCTACCTCTGTTAAGTTCATAGATGCAGTATTATGAGGAGGAGGTTGAGACTGGTGGTTATCCTCTCTTTTCTTATAATATGGCTTATAAAAATTTTGTGCTTCCTTTTCTTTCTCCATATCTATGATTTTATTAGAAATCTTCTGCATCATTTTGGCCATATTCTCCAAATCTAGAGACTTTTCTTCTTTAGGCTTAGCAAACAATAAGGCTTTTCTCCCCACACCTTTCTCTCCTGATAGTTCTGGATAATCTTCAATACTTTCTCTTTCTGCTTCCACCACTTCTGCCTCTTCATAGGTCTCTGTCAGAGTAGGATTGGCCCTACATTTCGGAAACATGGCCAAATCAGGACCCAAAGCTGAAGTATAGTACTCAATCAGTACTTTGTCTGAAGGCTTATCTGTTTCAGAGAAGTTCTTAGGATATGTTGCAAACCTTTGTGTGAAACTGTGCACTTTTTCCTTTTTCTCTTTCTTCAATGCACATAGTCCTTTCATGAGGGCGGCATGAGTCTTTTGGGTCGCATACTTACTTCTAAAAATCCTCTCAAAGGTATTCCAATCCGGAATCGAGTTAGCAGGCAACCCAAAATACCATGAAGCTGCAGCTCCTTTAAGTGTATGCGGGAAAAGTCGACATACTACATCTTCATGCTCCCCAGCCCTTAAACCCTCTATTTCCAAGTAGAAACTCTGCAGATGATCATCCACTAGGATTTTCTCATTGGGATCAAATTTAGGCAGCAATTTTTCGAAGGATTGGGGTAAGTCATGTAATGGAGGTGTTAGATTTAGAGGTGATATGGCTCTCCATGCAGGTGGTGGATTTGGTGGGTTGGGGGGTTGGTTTGCATTTACGCAAGCCATGAGTCGGGGTGGAGAGTGAGGGGGTGAACCAATAGGAGTTTGAGCAGGAGAACTGTAAGGGGTATCTGGGCCTTCTTGTTTCAAAGGTAATTCAACCTCCTGCAGAGCAGTCTCTACAAGTTATTCTTAGTCTCCAACCAACACTGAATCTTCTGCTATAGGATGGTCTTTCTTCTTGTATTCTCTTCTAGGCAAGTCAGGGATAATTGGAAACCCTCCAAGATTCTTTACATATGCCCGGGTGTGTCTTCTTAGGTCGTTAACCACTTTGTTACCAACATCATATAGATGTTCTCTATTTTCTTCCAGGATTGGATTATGGAACCCACTTCTTTCAGAACTGTCACCGGTGGAAAAATCTGGGGAAAACAGGTTTCCTCGGCCAGCCATGCACTGGCGGCCCTCCTTCTAGCGCCAAAACTGTTGGGGCCCCGAAATTCACAGGCGACAACAGTAAGGGATTCTCCCCAATCAACGTTCCCAACTAGCCCGTTGACTGTTTGGTATAGGGAATCCGTCCGGTTTGCGGTCCGGCTACCATAGGTCAAGTAACAAAACAGAGGCTTTACCGGTTGCGGCCTGGTCCACCGTGAATTTGTATTTTTGATTTAATGTATGATATGCAAGTGCCTAACTAACAATGCAGGGTGCTAAAGATGCAAGGAACAGTCACAATGTGATGCGCAGGTTCTTACCTCTCGTCTTAAGGTTCACAAGCACCCAAAACACATGTAACATAACACAAAATACACTAACTACCTAAACTATCCCTAGGGAGAAGAGTTATCATTCATTGGTGAGTAATACATTTTGTATGTGCATTATGAAGAGTTACAGATAGCTGATACTTCATTCACAACGCATGAACAATTATAGACATTTAAACAACCAGATAGCCGATTATTTTATGAACAACATTTATTACTCACAGTGGAAGACATCCCAAAAAATACTGAAGAGCACTCAACAAGAACATAGGTTCAGGAATTTAAATACTCTCATAGTAAATGAAACATTGCTGAAAACGAAATAGTTCCTCTTCAACATAATTCCTTCAGTCACATTGATACATTCCACCTTTCGCTCTCTCCAGCGGCAAAAGTTGCACTTTTTGACTGTAAAACGAAATAGTTCCTCTTACAAGCAAAGAGTTTACAAATTTTTCAGGGAAAAAGCCCTTTCTAAGTTCTACATTCCCCCTATTTAACTACAGACGCCCATCTTTTGGGTTGTCCCCCAACGTATGACTTTTCCGTTCCCCAATGCTTCATATCCTTTGGTTCTGTATTTTCTTGCATACTCATGATTGGTTAAGTAACTACTGTATCCTTCGGAATCGCGCTTTCGTTGTCTTCGAAGTGGTTTTGGTCATGCCACCATCAACGATCCGCCTCCCTTCTTCCCGTGGCAGTTTCATCATTTTCCAGGATTTCACCTGCAATCAACAACGAGAGCCATTCATTGGAAAACATAACTACAAAAATAATGCGAACTGAAAATACCAATCCACAGGAAATGACTAGGTGCATCTCTATAATCGATAAGAGGCTAGATTAATCCTTTTGGGCGGGAAGACCTGAAACGGCCCTCGGAAGGCTTTGACATTGGACAGGAAAAGGCTCTCCTAGCCGCAACGGTGGAAAGAAAAGAGCTAACGTGGTGTAAAAACGCGGGTTGGAGAAACTTAAATCGGAAGTCGGACGACTTTGGACATCGGACGCGGGACGACTTTCCCAGCCGCAATAGCGGAAGGGAAAAAAGTTAAAGCACGCGAGCAGGAGAACTTCACATCGGACGTCGGAAGATTTAGGACATCGGAGGCTGAATCGCTTTAGGAGCCGCAACGGCGGAAAATATGGCGGTTTAAGACCTTTGATTCACAGGCGGGAAAGGCTAAATCGAAAATCGGAGCACTTTGCGCTTCGGACACGAGACCCTTTTGGGAGCCGCTACGGCGGAAGAGAGAAGGACTGGAGCTTCCGATTCAATATAAAAAGATGCCCGACTCAAGAAAACATAAGTGCTTTGAACAGTTAAGGATCAGCAATAGCTAAAGTTGCTCTTCCTGCGAAATGGCGGCCTTAAAGGACAAATATTTGATTTCTCCTAATTCACACCCTTGATCCAACACGAAAATCAGACACAAACGATCTCTGAAAACAAGCCGCAATCTGATATTTAGAATCAAAGCAAGACCTCACGAGATCAAACAACTTTAAATGATAAGGAGGGGCCCAAAATTTAAGAAAGTTGGGGAGAAAAGTTGCAGCTGCAATAGGACTTTCATGGTCGAGCGATAAAAGAAAACATCATTGCCACCAAGAGGAAAATGCAACCATTCATGTAGCTCTCATGAATCCCCATAGCTACAACAAACCACAATATTCAAAAGTTCAAAATAAATTATAACAATAGTATAACTCATACATAAAAATGGTAGCAGAGATTAGTTTTCAAAGATAATTTGGTAGTTTTAATATAGTTTTAGATCGTTACCGGATGATAAATAGAAGCCAAAATGTTGATTTTCATCTTCAGTTTGTGGAATGAGCAGAAGAAAGGTGATAATTAATGCAAAAAGAATAGATCTCACACTATAATCCATTCCTTATAAGTAGTCCTCCTCTTCAATAAAATACTTATTTTTTTACAGCCCAGCCCAACCAATGCTAAAACTTTATAAGAACAGAAGCATTCAGCTTTGATGGAAGTGGCAAGGAGCTAGTGATAAATTTTTTATAGAATGGAAGTACTGGACTAAGATGGAGTTAAATAATTATATTTCATGTGGTTCCAGGCGAGTAAGTTTATTTTTTCCGTATAAAATAAGTAATTGGCCATTGCTTATCAAGAAATAAAGTAGAGATAATAATTTCTATATTTACTCAAACTTCGATGATAATAGTTTTTATGCTCGTGATCACAATGGAAACCAAACCCTAACAGCAGCTAGCCAAAAGTGAACTAGATAAATGCAACAACTGGACAATGCATAATCAAAAGACATTATCAAAGAGTTATAAATCAAGGATCTCCTCCCAACGAAACCCATCATGGCCTTGAAAATCAAAGCTATAAGCATAGTAGACATCATAACACATATTTTTGTTTTATCAGTTTCGAGAGCACAACCGCTAAGGATAGTGCTATGGAATATCACTTGCCTGCCACTTTGAGGCCATGCACCTAACTGTCGACTAAAGGAATCCTCGTGGCTGGAAATGGATGCCCCTTACGTGGATAATGATCTTGTTAGGGTGCTAACCTTGGTCAAGTATTTAGAGGCTATAATGGATTACTTACTTTAGTATTATTCCTTTGCACAAACCTTGAACCGGTTCATAATAATGCATCTCTCGGACACTACTAGCCTTCAATGTCAATGCAAGTATTCATGCCTGTCAAACTATTGTTTTTGTGTTGCGGCATTCTTCTTGACTGACTCTAAAGGTTGTTAAATGCTGTTATAATTATCAGGAGATCAAACGCCCGAGACAAGTCTTCGATCAAAGCATTATGGCATTTACTAATTAAGGTCAGCCATGTTCATTCAAAGAAACCACATATGTGTCTTTTGGCTAAGTCTTATGAGATTTTGGGAGGACCAAATCTATCAGGGCATTGTATATGATCAAAGGGAATTCAGCACGGAATTTGATTCTTCTACTGGCTAAGAACCAGAGGAATCCTTTGACCATCTACAACAAAACCTGGATTGAGTGATGCAAACCTCTAGAATAAAGCGCATATTGAGTAGCAACATCGGCTCTTGAATAAACTAGTTCATTGTGGGATTAACTAGATCATTGTCTCGAACTACATTTTACAATGTGGGATTAAATAGTTCATCTAGAACTATGTCTACTGGTTCTCGTGCTATTTCTTCTCATAGACCATACTCCCATATTCATTCTGCTTATCTATGTCTTTTCCATTGCCATTTTGACACTTTAAGCAAAGTAATTTTATCTAGGCTTACATAAGTTTAAAATCTTAGTTTGCTTCATTACAAGAGAAATCGATAAACCAAATTCGAGTAGTTGCAAATCTAAGGAGTTGCAGAGAGCCCCATCTACTAAAAGAAATTGATAAATATTTTAATGGATATCTCAATCATTTTTTACAGTGTTCCAAAACACCGGCTAGTTTATGTTTGTCCAATTTAATGACAACCGTGATAGGAAGAGCATTACAGTGGTATATGAAATTTGGAAATTTCCCAAGGGGTAGAGTGCATACAACCCTAGATGAAGTGAACCAACAGTTTGTGACAGTATTCCGACAACCCAAGTAAGGCAAGGCCCTAGAAATGATGAATGGGTAGGCCCCCGCACCAGAGGTTTGCGAGATAGGATAATTGAAATTTGATAAGGGTCAGTTATTTATGGCCTACCACCCCTTTCACTGATTTTATTGACGTTGTCCAACAAACAGACAGAGTGTTTGAAAACTAGATCCTGGGTTGAAATCCGATTTAATTATTTGAAAGAGTGGGTGTTTCATCAAGTACTAATAATGATAGAGAAGTTACATTGAGCATATATGCGACCCAATTTCATGGTTCTACCTAATTTACCTTGTCTAGGTTTTGCTTGCAGGGTGGACATGATAATAGACTGGAGTATTGGCATGGCCTCAAAAATTCAGTAATCACCAGAACTTCGAGGGCAGGCTATGATAGTCAACAACCACCAAAACTTGGAGGGCGGCCTTGGGAAGAGAACGATAGTTAGCAACCACTAGAAATTGGAGGGCAGCCTTGGGAAGAGAACGCTAGGCACCTTCTCCATGGGCTTGAATGTGAGCAATGAGTTAGTATGGTCATTATCACAACGGGTTGATCTCCTCATCTTCATAGTAGACGGGAATAGTGGACTAGAATAGTGGAGTTACAACTCTTGTATATGATCTTGAACAAATGGCAAACATGCAGAAAGCAAACTAAAGGATGACTATGAAAGCATGATTTTTAACAAATGGAAAACATGCAGAAAACAACTATGGGATGATAGTGAACGCATGGCGGTGAATGCATGGAAAACATGTAGGAAACCAGCTATAGGAATCAAGAACCACATGCAAGGAGCTACATGAAGGGTTGCTAACATTTTATGTTAAAAAACTAATGTTATCTTTTACATAGCATTAATATAAATGAAAAGGCTGTAATATATTTCAATGTTGTTTTGTTGTTTTAAACCTAGGTTGAAATAGGCAAAAATGAAAATGGCCTCGATATGAGGCCTAACAAGGCTTCAAAGTTTTCTATAGGTAAAAAACCATGCAGTAAACATGTCACAGTTTTCTATTGGTCTAAATCCCCATGTTGTAAACATCTAGCACAAAAAAGTTAAGATAAAAGTTAAATAGTTGTTTTGGTTTTTGTGTCATTTAATAGAATTGGCGGCAAGCTGATTCATAGAAGCTAGCAGAGGCAGGGACTAATAATAGCCGGAGGCAGGGACTAATAACAAAAGGTCTAAGAATCCTTTAAAGTGGGCTTGTGGAATGGAGGACCATGGCCAACCCAAAGATGCTCTCTAGCTTGGACTTTTTTCTCAATTATCTTGGTTTAGAGTTTAGGATATGGCATGATCCCTCTTTTCCGTGTGATGATATTGTATGTGACAATTTCTTAACTTATCTTTGTTTTAAGTTAATGTGACTTTATATTGTGTGGTTGGTAGTCCAAATACGAGGCCACCATTGTATGGCTCATTAAACATGGATTTTATTAGATGATAATGGCAACGAGAGAAGTAAATAATTTATTTATTATTTCGATGGTGGTGTATTTAGGTATTTGTGTCAATATAAAATAGAAGAAAGAGAGTTTAAATGAGAAATGAAAAATTTATTTACCTTTTTAGGTGGTTGTATCTCTTAATTAGTTGAATATGATATTAAAATTAATCTAATCTAGGGTGGGTGTAAGAATTTTTTTCTTATTATAAAAGGAATGCACTTTAGTAGCACACTCATTTTTATTTGAATTGCTTTGTCCCTTGTCAAACATTCATGGATTCCCTATACAAGCCTCCACGTTGTCCTCTACATACTATGTAATGCAATCTCATGTGCATTTTTAAAAGAACGTGCACATTTATGAAAGCGTGTATGCATTGTTAAACCTATACACTTTCCTTTGTATAGAAACACATTGTTCTTAAGGCCTAAACAAGGTTTGGGGGATAAGGGACTTAAACCTCGAATGCACCTTCTTCATCTCAAGCACCATGGTAAGGGGAGGAAACAACTTGGGTCTTAGGCCCTACTGTTGCAACTACTATCTCAAAAGTTTTCCATGTTTTGGGGTTCCCTTTTAAATTTCTTAGCTGTGGGTTTTACTTAGACTTTTTCTGCCCTTTGAAAATTGTTGTTCATGATTTGCTTTTATTTTTTATTAAGTTGAAGGAATTTAGTTTTTTTCGCACCAAGTATAAAATCCATTTTGATCCGATATATCAGAGAAAATTTTGTCTTTCAACCGACACAACAAAAATTTGTATGCTTTTCCTTCCAATGTTTTTAAGTCGATTTAACGATGATATTTGACCCAGTTTATTGGGAAAATATTTGTGTTTTCCCCGACATAGCGGAGTGTTTTGGATTTTCAATTCGATGCTTTGCAATGTATTTTATGAGTTTGTTGATCTGATGCATCAGAAATATTTTTGTCATTCTGCCGACACTATGGCTACCTTTTGGTTTTTTATCCGATAGCCTGCCAACCGATTGTGAGATTTTGTGTTGCGAGGTTTTCGACCTTTGTCGGAAAAGTGTTTGAGTTCCATCCGCAACTAGTGGAAAAGTATTTCCTTTGTAGTCGATGTCCTCCATCGAGTTGTTTTAGCTAGGGAGCGTCGGTAGCAGCGGCTATCTTTCCTTTTTGGAACCGATGCTAACGGATCACTTAAGTGTTTTGCTGTTGATCGTGTCTTACACCGCAACATTGGGAAGGTCAAGCGGAAGCCTTAGTGATTAATATTTTGTAAAGAATTTCGATAGTTGTGGCAAGATTATGGTTTTCGAGCCACCGCAGTTGGATATTTTTCACCTCGCGCATCGACACGGTTTTTCTGATGAATTTAATTTAGGCGCCAAATGATGTTCTTTCACACTCGTGTGGCGTAAAGAATTCACCGATTGCATTAAGTGTTTTCTTTGTGCTATCCTATACATAGAATTTGGGCACATTGCAATTTGTCACAGTGTGATTACGGGCGTTAGGATTTGTTAAGAATTATGGAGATAGCCTGTTTTGAGCATATGTTGTGATTTGGGGGATTTGCCATCTGGAGCTTACGGAGCCTTTGGGGCTGCATTTTCAAATGGGCTTCGAGTTCGTTTTTCCAGGTAGGATCTAACCCATGTCACATCTCTTTTTTGATTGGTAGGATGGGATCATTTTTTGACCTTTCATGGCTTGTCTAGGTTGCGGGATTAGGGTTGCAATTTTTAAAGGTTTCTTTCCCCACCTCTTGGTTTGTTTCTACTCGGCCATCCAAGTTTATTTTTTGACCTAGTTTTTCCCTGGCCATAGTTTTTCTACTCGTTCCCTGCCTTTTCTGCCCCAGACAGCCCAGACTACTCAGTCGTTCAGACATGGCTTGCTCACAGCCCTGGTTGTGCAATAGCGAGGCCAATATGACCCGAGTTTTCCGCCGACTCTCCCGCGACTGGTTCATATTAGTCTATGGTGAGAGAGGTTATCCAAGCCAAAAGGATTCAAAATCCTTGTATTCTGTTTGGTTTCATGGCCTATATTTTCTGGTAGAAGAGGTTGGCCCTACCGGGTTGGCAGACTGGTATCACCACTTTCTGCTTCCTGGTCTTTGTTTTGCAGACCGTAGGTCTCATAGATAGTTAGTCATTGGTTGTGAATGATGTTTCGGTCGATATATGGTTATGTATTTTAGAATGATAGGTGAATATCTCAATCTGAGCCGCAAATGAAATAGGTTTCCGTCGTCCCGTTCCTTGGCCTCAACTTAGGTTTTTGTGGTCTTCAAGGGTTTACGATGCAAAGTTGTTCCGATGGGTAAAGATGATATGGTAAATGATATACTGGTTAAGCTTGTTCTATGAAGAAATGATTTTTCGACAACATAATAGTTTCTATAGTAGTTTTTTAGACTTCTCATATATATGAATGCATGTGGTTTCTAATAGTAGTTATGCTAAGACATGTTTTGGTGTGTTTGTTAGAGGATCAGTCTACATTTGACACCATGCCTAAGAAAGGTAAGAAAAAGGCTAAAGTGGCTGAAGAAGACTCAGACCTAGATATCACGCCTCGAGTAGAAATAATATATGAGGACACTAAATCTGTCACCAGGGCCGAGCCTGAATTCAAGTGGGGGAAGATATATCATATGCCCCAGGATCAGAAGGTTCCAGACACATGCTTGGAAGATTGACCCTTGTTTGGAAATATATTAAGATCAGGGATTACAAAAGTATCCACGCGACTGGAGCTGTTTCCTTTCTCTGAGGTGATTGGATGGGTTTTGTTTAAGGCTGACGTGAAAGGAATGACTATGAATAATGTTGAAGATAAAGGATTTACCTATTTTACCCCTGTATGTATAGCTAAAGCTTACAATTTTCTAGTTTCAGAAGTTAGCATGACCAATGATTGGCTAAATAGCCTGAATATTGATTACATTGGATGTGCGAAGATGATGACGATGGAGGGAAATTCCTTTCGACAAAGGGCATATGGGGAATATGAGACTTCCAGTCTGTGCACCCCATACAGGCTAGTAGCCCTAATGCTTAACAGGATCTTTGGTAGAGCTGATGGAAAATTTTACAAGATTGGGTGGATACCATTAATGTACCATGTAACCATGGAGGGGACTGTGTTCAATTGGGAAGATATCATAGCTAACAGTTTGTCCTCTTGTATAACTACATCATAGGAAGGATTGCACTGGCGGAAGTCTGAGTTCTATATGGGATTCTTTCTGATTGAGTGTATACTCTACTTACATCCACTAGAGAAGCTAAAATGGAGTTGGAAGGAAGGAAAATCACCCATCTATGTAGCATACCAAATTTTATGTGCTCACAAATATCACACTTTTACAAGCTCATTTGTGAGGAGTTCTTAATACCACTTTACCAGTTAATTTTCCTTAAAAAATGTAAGTTCCTATATGAAGGTGCTCAGGACATTATAATGGAATATGGAGACTATTTATTTTTTGAAGAGAGCACCTACTTGAGGATGTATGGAGGAACCAAATCCCCTTCACTGCTTCCCAAGTATGCCACCAATTATGTAGTACATAAAGAAGCAATAATACAACTTTTCTTAGATGGTTTTAGGAGTTATTTGTTTGATATGAAGAAGGTTGTTTTCTCGCCGATGCCATTCTATGTCAGTAGTTATAATTTTTCCAAGTTTAAAAGCACACAAGACATTGTGAAAGATCTAGAAATCTTCCATTTTTGTGAAAACAGTTTTCACAGAAATGATGCTCAGGGTAAGGTGGCAGCACACCATGCACTTGTGAAAGTGAAATTCGAGTACTCTGATAATTTAGACAAAGAATAAGAAGTACATAGGAATGCTTGTAATATGACTACTCTAAACAAGCGTCTCAAGAATAAAATCACAATCATCGGAGGCAAAGGCAGCAGTAGCAGTACCTCTGAATAGAAAAGACAAGAAGAAGAAGTTGCATAGAGGGAAAAGGAAGAAACCACACGAAGGTTAGTAGAAGGTGCAAGGAAATTGTTGGATGAAGAGGCCCAGAGAGAAAAAGTAGAAGAAGAAGCTTCTATAAAAAGGGAAGAGGAAGAAAGAACATTGAAAGAGTTGGCTGAGCGGGAAAAAGAAGAAGCAGATAGGATAGCTCAGGAGCTAAGGCAAAAGGAGCAAGAAGATCAGGATAGGGAAAATCAATAGAAAGATACTGCTCAAGATAATCCAAAAAGTTTCCCTTCCATGTCGAGAGATATATTGACATGAGGTCACCTCCCTATGGTTGATTTAGGGTTGGTACCTTTCACTCCGTCGAAGTAGCATGAGGTTGCAAGTTTGGATAATGTATTCTTTGAAACCAAGAAAAAAACAATTGTATGGAGATCCGAGAAGACATTGAAAATGGGTACCCAGCCCGAGGTTACCACAGTGACTGAGAAATCTGTTGTAAAAAATGTAGATGAGGATCCAGAGCAGATGGCCTCAATTGGTATTGCAACTGCACAGGAAAATGCTTATAATGTTAGTAAGCTAAAAGGAGCAGTTGACCAATATAAAGAAAAAATGGCACAAATGAAGGAAACCTTGAGGAAAGGAAAAGGAGTAGGTCGAGAGACAAAGAGGAAGTATGATGCCACCCTTTCGGATTTAGAGAGGCTACAGGAGGCCTATCACATCTTGGAAGCAGAGAGGGACGCCTTGGTATTGTCAAATACCATTATCAGTGGAGAAAAGAAATACTTAGAAGGAAAAATTTCAGAGCTGGAAACACAAAGTGTGTCACGTCCCCATCCCTCCGACCGGCGAAGAGGATGCGACCATGGCATTAACCATCTGGGCTAAGAGCCCCATGAACATGTGAATTCATAAAAATGCTAAACTGCTGATAACGAGATGCATTGAAGTAGAACATGCACACATGAACATTTATCATGCACATATGCAAATATTTATCATACGTAGTGGAAACAACACACATTCATACAAGCATTCATTCAACATGTTCATCATGATCATTAATAGAAAATATGGTTGCAGAAGTAAAATGAGCAAGATCACTTATCTTATGAAGAAGTTGTTTCGCAACCAGCTACGTCGCTGCAACGTTCCACCCAACCATAGGCCAATGTGCTCCTTAATCTCTCAGCAACGCTGCCACCCCTGAGCTGGGCATGATTCTCCAAGGAATAAGGGAACAAGCAGGCTTACACATAGCCAAGGATACACAAAACACAGCCAAGCCAACACTGTTGGGTTTATCAGGCCATCCAGGAGTTGGGAAAGGATAAATGCTAAGCTGGTGAGCTCATTGCAGAGCTAGGAACACCTACACCAGAACTAGCCTGACTTCTAAGACACCATCACACACCTAACACAAGGAATCAGTCCCTTCTCTGCTACGAAGTCCCTCAGGCCCTGCATTCCCTTCCAGTGCTATTCAAGGGTTGTGGAGAAGAAAGAAAACCCTCTAGATTCATCTGTGTGGTTTCCAACCACCAGTTTTATCAAGCAAACCAAGCCCCCATCCCTGCTCCCTACACAGTCCGAAGACCAACCATTGCACACATGCAATTAATCAGCTATTACAGCTTAAATAGGGAATACGAATCCCAACAATCCGTAGCAGCCTCAAAGCGTAATAGCAAACACAGCTCACGGCATGGGGAAAACAACAGCCTGTCCTTGGGCAACAAAGTCACCGGGAAAACATACATAGACCACGCTGAGGAAGAGGAAAATACAGACTTCCAACCTATGCGTGAAAGGAGCAAACTCCCGTCCCCAAAATATAAAGAAGACCACAACAGTCACAATGTAAAGGAGACCACAACAACACCATAGATCTTGAGGAGAACAACGACGACCATAACTCACAGGAAGAGCAACAGTTCTGATCTCAACATTAAAATGAGGGGGATATTACATGACCATACCAGTCTATAAGGAGAGCATACAACTGAAAACATGAATGGTCCCTTCACAGGAATTCATGGATGAGAGAGCACAGCTCCCAGCTCATTGTGTGATTCCAAAACTAGGAAATCCTATGCATGAGAAAAGTGAACAGACAATGGCCCCTGCGTGAGGATGAATAGCTCCGCTTATGCACATGGATGAGTAGACAATCGTGAGGAAGAAATAGACCGTGGAGATAACGCGTAGTGGAGAGAATGAATGAAGGGCGTAGTCATTCTTCTGCCCATCATGAGGTTCAATCCACTAGTGGAGTGTGTGTGTGGGAAAGGACTGACAGTCCTGCCACCCCACTCCTGAAAAAAAAACTGCCTCAACCACCACCAGCAATTCTTAATGGGGGTGGTTGGGTAAGACAACGTGGTGACACATGGTTTTTTCCCTCATGGCTCAAGGTTTGACATTTTCCCCACCCTTATCCTTGTGAAAATCATGTCCCTTCTCAATTTAGTTTCCGCGAGCATAGCTGGTCAGGTTCATTTTAATTAAAGATGCATATGTACATGATGACAAAACGTGATATCTATGCCGCATGCCCCGATACACCATCGGTGACAATTTCAACCTGAAACATAGCATAACCAATCAATGGTGGGGCCTTGGCCTTTAGCTCCACACCATGATCATTACAATATATATACATCATACACATCTAATGCAACAAGGTCAAAACCGGGGTGTTACATTCCCCTCCCCCTTCAATAGCACTGTCCTCAATGCTTTGCAAAATTGAACAAATTGCTACACTGGTATCGCCTGAGTGTTCTACAAAATTGAACAAAAATGGATGTGCCAATTGCATGGCATCCTCCAGCTCCCATGTAGCCTCTTCAGGTTCGTAGTGCTCCCATTGCACCTTTACCTGCCCTATGGCCCGGTTCTGGAGCATTGTGACATTCCTGTCGAGGATGCACATTGGCTCGATTCGGAACTCTCCCTCGGGTTCCACCTAAATCACATCCCAATTTATCACATGGTTAGGATCGTGTACATATATCTTAAGCAAAGAAACATGAAAACCATTATGAGCTCTAGTGATAGCAGGCAATGCAAGTCTATATGCAAATAGCCCTATTCTTTCAAGCACTTCAAACAGACCACAGTATCTTGGTGACAACTTGGCACAACTCCCAAGCTTCAAGGAACTCTTCCTTGCCCTCACTCTGAGGTAAACATGATCCCCAACACTGAACTCCCTGTTCACCCTATGCTTATCCACATAGATTTTCTATCTGTCCTATGCTGCTTTCAGATTCTGCCTGATCTTTACAACCTCTTGCTCCATTTCCTTAAGCAATTATGGCCCAAGCACAATCCTGTTCACTGGGTTATCCCAAGTCACTGGTGTCCTACACCTTCTTCCATACAAAGCTTCATACGGACGCATCCCCAAGGATGGCTGTTGTCCATTATTATAAGCAAACTCTACCAAGTGTAAGTAATCTTCCCACTTGGTTGGTTTGTCCATTACGTACATGCGAAGCATATCTTCAAG
This sequence comes from Pseudotsuga menziesii, assembly GCA_001517045.1. Lineage (NCBI taxonomy): Eukaryota > Viridiplantae > Streptophyta > Pinopsida > Pinales > Pinaceae > Pseudotsuga > Pseudotsuga menziesii. The sequence goes on from LPNX010446700.1 coordinate 160,281, forward strand.
CACCTAATTAAATCTCTCTGTCTTCCCATCTGTCTGAAGATGGTATGTAGTGCTGAAGTTTAGCTTTGTACCCAAATCTGCAAACAACCCCTTCCAAAAGTTGGAAGTAAACTTGACATCTCTATCAGAGACTATTGCCTTCGGCAATCCATGCAATTTGAATACCTCCTTCATGAAGATCTTTGCAATATCATCAGTCTTATGTGTAGACTTCACCGGTATAAAATGCGCTGCCTTAGTCAACTTGTCCACCACAACCATGATGGAATCATGTTGTCTCCAATTCATCGGCAATCCTGTAATGAAATTCATGGAAATAACTTCCCATTTCCATTTTGGAACTGGAAAAGGCTGCAACAAACCTACTGGATGTTGGTGCTCAACCTTTACCTGTTGACATTTCATACACCTTGAAATGTACTCAGCCATATCCCTTTTCATTCCTGGCCAAAAGTACTACTTTCTAGCTGTAGCAGTTGTCTTCTGATATCCTGGGTGACCAGAATACGGAGCTTGATGGATCTCATCCATAACAAATCTCCTCAAATATGCTACATCTAGAATATAAATTCTACCTTTATAAGTGAGAATTCCATCTTCTTCCAATTTATATCCCTCATACCTCTTCTCAAGACTTTGCTACTGCAATTTGTCTTTTACCTGCTCATACAATTCATCTCCAGCAGCATGACTAACAATCTGCTGCCTCAAATCTGATTGGAAAATACTAAGAGATGCCACATGCATTTCCTGCACCTTCCTGCTGAGTGCATCAGCTACCTTGTTTTCCTTTCCCTTTATGTGCTTGATTTCAAAATAAAACTCATATAGAAACTCCAGCCATCTTGCTTTCCTAGCATTCAAAGTAGGCTAATCAAACAAATACTTCAAACCACAATGGTCTGTTCTGAGCTCAAATATTCTACCCATCAAGTAATGCCTCCACATCTTGAGAGCATGTACTATGGCTGGAAGCTCTATATCATGAGTGGCATAATTCTTCTCATGTTCCTTCAGCTTTCTTGAATCATAACATATCACATGGTTGTCCTGCATAAGGACTCCTCCAAGCCCCGCATGCATCGGTACACACCACAAAATCTTTTTCTAGATCTACAACTTTCAATACTGGTGCACTAGTGAGAAGATTCTTCAAATGCTGGAAGCTTTCTTCACACCTTGATGTCCATTTGAACTTCATCCCCTTCTTTTGCAAAGAAGTGATGGCATGTGCAACTTTGGAGAATCCCTCAATGAATCTCCTGTGGTATCCTTCCTATGAGATAATGTGACCCAAATACTGAATCCTATCTCTACAGAAGCCACACTTGCTCAGTTTCGCATACAACTGATGCTCCCTAAGAAATTTCAATGTCAATCTCAAATGCTCTTCATTCTCTTCCTCATTCTTAGAATAAACAAGAATGTCATCAAGGAAAACAAGAAAAAACTTGTCCAAATACCCACTGAAGACACTATTCATGAGGCACATAAATGTAGCTGCTGCATTTGTGAGACGAAATGGTACCACTACAAACTCATAATGCCCATACCTTGTCCTGAAGGCTATCTTATGAATGTCTTCATCCTTGATTCTCACCTGATGGTAACCAGACCTCAAGTCAATCTTGGAAAATACCTTAGCTCCTCTCATTTGATCAAAGAGGTCATCAATCCTAGGCAAAGGATATTTATTCTTCACAGTAACCTTGTTTAATTGTCTATAATCAATACACAACCTGAGTGTACCATATTTCTTCTTTACAAACAGAACTGGTGCTCCCCAAGGAGACACACTCGGTTGGATATACTTCCTTTCCAACAACTCTTGCAGTTGCATCTTCAGTTCTAACATTTCTGGTATACTCATCTTGTAGGGTGCCTTGGACACTAGTGCTGATCCTGGCACAAGTTCAATTGTGAAATCAATGTCCCGCTTTGGAGGAAGCCCTGGAATCTCATCAGGAAACACATCCCTGAATTCCTGTAACGCATGATAGTCTTCCAACCTAGGAGTTTTATCTCCCATTTCCTCCAAAATATGAGCTGCATACAACTGGCAACCATTCCTACAGAACTTCTTTAACTGCATTGCTGAAACTTGCCGTACTGAAATCACCTTTGGAATGCCTTTCACAAATACTAGGTTCCCTTCTTCATTCATGCATTCGAAAGTCTTATTGTAACAGTCAAGCTTCACCCAGTGAGCTTCTAACCAATCCATTCCAATGAGAACATCATAGGAACCAAGTAGTAGAACATTCAGATCTACACAAGTGACCAATCCATTCATGACCAATCAACATTTCTCTACCATTTCACTAACCTTTCTCTTAGTTCCAGTGGCTAGCTGAACTAACCAAGACTTCTTATGCTTTACCCTCTTAAAAGAACAAATATCCACTACTCTAGGGGTAATGTAACTGTGAGTAGAACCAGGGTCAATCAAAATAGAAACAGATTTCTCAACAATATTACCTACTACTTCAACCACAGTTGACTGGTGATCTTCCTGGTGGTCCTCCAGTGTTGCATAAATCCTAGGGACTGCCCTTGCTACTTGACCCACTATTTTTGCTTCTTGAATGATATAGGCCGGTCTTGCACTCTCATTCTCGAGTGGATAATTTCTGCGCATGTGGGGTCCTCCACATTTCCAACATTGAAGTGGCCCTCTATCTTGTTGTGGATCTTTAGGCTTTTCTCCTATCACTCCAACGGGCTTACTCGCAGCTTGGGATGGCTGCTTCTACTGATTCCTAAAGTTAGAAGGTTTGAAACCTTTCTTTCTTTGGTCAAAATTCTCATTCTTCTTGTCCTTCCATGCCTTATGGTAATCAGGTTTACCTTTGATTTTCTCATAGCAATACTTAGCCTTCCTTATTGCTTCCTCAAGAGTTCTAGGTTCATAAAACTCAATTCTATCTTTGTAAGACCGAGGTAATCCACTCAGAAAACACTGAACCTTCACTTTTTCATCTCTAATGTACCGGACATACCTCAACAGCTCCAAAAAATTATTTGCATACTCTTCCATGGTCCGCTGTCCCAATCTCAGCTCATGGAACTCCTTAATCTTGTCATCATAATATCTATCAGAGAGGTATTTCTGCTTGAAATACTTCTTGAACTGTTTCCACTTAAGTCTCCTTTCACTGATCCTCTTTACTTGCTTGAAGTGTTCCTACCAAATGGATGCTCTTCCATTTAGATTGAATATGGCAACTCTTGCCTTCATGTTTCCTGAATAATCATGCACTTGAAAGTACTTATTTATCCCAAGAAGCCAAGCTTCAGCCTCTTGTCCAGTCTTTACCTCACCATCAAACGTAGGAGGTTTAGCTTTCTTGAATTCATCCCGAGAGCGATCCCTATGGTGTCTCTTTCTTTTTCTTTTATGAGAAGAAGAACTTGAATCCCTGCTGGTTTCTTCAGAATTAGATGATCCACTAGAAGTCCTTCTCCTTCTCCTAGTACTGCTCTTACTACCTTCTGGTCTTGCTGTACCTCGTCCAGAGTCTATCTTTCTATGCAAGTCTATCAAACCCTGCAACATAGCAGCATTCAACTGATGCTAATCTTCCTGGGATTTGATTAGGCTTCTCATGGTGGCTGCAACATCTAACGGTGTCTCTTGGAATCTCCTTCCATTGGACTCAATGTCATCATTTCTATTACGGACATTTTCTCCCATGGCATCTTGCGCATGCTCATAAGAATCTCGAGCATCATCTTCGTCATGGGTTCTCATAACTGAACCACTACTTATTTATCAAAATGCACTACCTGGAATACTACCCTTGAGGGTGACTATGACTCTGCAAACGTGTTAGTAACATAACTGTTAGCTGCATAACATTGATATAAACCAACATTGCTTACCTTCTCTTGGAAAAAATCATACTACAAACTTCTTTTTTTCTTTCTTTTTCTGAGACATAATTTTTGTTTGCTTTGTAAATATATGTTTTCGTGTAATCTGGTGCATGAAATTATTTCCACTTTTCTCCTTTTTAGCCCTGAAAATTCACTGAAAAACAGCTGAAAATCCCACTGAAAAACAGTCAAAATCTACTAGGGAAATCCCACGGAAAACTCAAATTTTCCTTATGCAGAATCGGCTCTCATTCCCACTATTGATTCGACGTTTCAGCAGTCAAAACAAATAAATTCTCCACTGTATCAGCTGTCGAAACAACTAGCTTCTTCCACTGTATCGGTGGTCGAAACAACTAAATTTTTCCGACGTTTCGGCCGATCCTCCTCTGGGTTCTGATGTATCGGCGGACTGATCCTCTAATTTTCTCCAACGTGTCGGCGGTCCAATCCTCTAAAGTTTTTTGACGTTTTCTGTAATTAGAAAATTTTCAAAAATCTTTCTTCTTCCTTCTGTCACCGCATCGGCAACCTCATCTTCTATTTTCCTCCGATACTTGCCGCCGCATCGGCTACTCTAACAGCTAAATTTTGCCGACGGTTTCCATACTTGGACGAATTTTCAACTTTTTGAAATTTTTCCCCTTTCTACTTTCTTTCGCTGATGGCATCGAAAGTACTTTTGGCTAACTCAGCTAACGTATCGGCTGTCAGGTGCACTGTTCATCGAGAGGATAGTTCGCTAAATAGCCGCAACGGCAGGTAGTGATCTCACTACGGGTTCCGCAGACCATAACTCATCGGCTATCGAAAACTCTATCCACTAACTTCATCCGATGTCCTTATACTTAAAAAAAATCTTCAAATTACCTTTTCATTGGCGATCGGATCCATTATCCTTCGGAAGGATAGTCCATTAGACAGCCACAACGGCGGATGTTCGATCCACTAACCATCGCCGATGGCTAACGAATCCAGCACCTAGAAAAATTTCTGAATTTTTCCCTTTTGTCTTCCTCTTCACCACTTCACCACTTGATCGGCTCAACTTTCTTCTTTTCGTCAGTGAAATAGTTCCATCAGCAGCTGCAACGGCAGAACATGATCTTCGATCTTCTTTCAATCGGCGGCACAACTTGATCGGTATTGGCAGTCTTTTCTCGTCGGAAGTCTAGTGCTCTAGACTTTCGCAACGGCGGGCATACGAACCACTATCTTCTTCTGATAGCCGACGATTTCTATACTTAGAAAACATTTTCGAACTTCCTTCATGGCATCGACGGTTGGAGGCATTTACCCATCGGATGCGTATTTGTTTAGCCATCCGCAACGGCGAACGCATGATCAGTTATTTTCCGTCGACAGACGTCAAATTACTTAGAAAAATTTCCATGAATTTTCCACGATTTTCTTTCCAACTGTGCCCCGTTAGGCATGCTTCCGCTTAGCTCTTCCACTACATCGGAATTCTTTCCCATTAACTCTTCCGCTACATTGGAAGTCTTTCTCAATAGCTCTTCTGATGATCCGACAGTTCAAACACATACGATTTTTTTTGAATTTTCCAGTCATTCCCTAATTTCTGTTGGGCAGAAATAAATACTGCTTCTGTCCCTGCATCTTGGTGGTCCATTTAGGCCCATGTTTCAACATGAGCTCTGACACCACGCTGTCACATCCCCATTCCTCGGACCGGCGAAGAGGACACGACCATGGCGTTAACCATCCGGGCTAAGAGCCCCATGAACATGTGAATTCATAAAAATGCTAAATTGCTGAAAGAAAATGCTGATAACGGGATGCATTGAAGTAGAACATGCACACATGAACATTTATCATGCACATATGCAAATATTTATCATACGCAGCGGAAACAACACACATTCATACAAGCATTCATTCAACATGTTCATCATGACCATTAAAAGAAAATATGGTTGAAGAAGTAAAATGAGCAAGATCACTTATCTTATGAACAAGTTGTTCTGCAACCAACTACGTCGTTGCAATGTTCCACCCAACCATAGGCCAGCGTGCTCCTTAATCTCTCAGCAACGCTGACACCCCCGAGCTGGGCATGATTCTCCAAGGAATAAGGGAACAAGAAGGCTTACACATAGCCAAGGATACACAAAACACAGCCAAGCCAACATTGTTGGGTTTATCAGGCCATCCAGGAGTTGGGAAAGGATAAATGCTAAGCTGGTGAGCTCATTGCAGATCTAGGAACACCTACACCAGAACTAGCCTGACTTCTAAGATAGCCACACACACCTAACACAAGGAATCAGTCCCTTCTCTGCTACACAGTCCCTCAGGCCTTGCATTCCATTCCAGTGCTATTCAGGGGTTGTGGAGAAGAAATCCAACCCTCTAGCTCCGTCTGTGTGGTTTCCAGCCACCAGGTTTATCAAGAAAACAAATCCCCCATCCCTGCTCCCTACACAGTCCGAAGACCAACCACTGCACACATGCAATTAATCAGCTATTACAGCTTAAACAGGGAAGACAACTCCCAACAATCCGTAGCAGCCTCAAAGCGTAATAGCAAACATGGCTCATGGCATGGGGAAAACAACAGCCCGTCCTTGGGCAATGAAATCACCAGGAAAACATACATAGACCACGCTGAGGAAGAGGAAAATAAAGACTTCCAACATGTGCGTGAAAGGAGTATACTCCTGTCCCCAAAATATAAAGAAGACCACAACAGTCATGATGTAAGGGAGACCACAGCAACACCACAGATCTTGAGGAGAACAACGACGACCATAACTCACAGGAAGAGCAACAGTTCCGATCTCAACATTAAAATGAGGGGGATATTACACGACCATACCAGTCTGTAAGGAGAGCATACAGCTGAAAATGTGAATGGTCCCTTCACAAGAATTCATGGATGAGAGAGCACAGCTCCTAGCTCATTGTGTGAGTGCAAAACCAGGAAATCCTGTGCGTGAGAACAACAAACAGACAATGGCCCCTGCGTGAGGATGAATAGCTCCGCCTATGCGCGTGGATGAGCAAAAAATCATGAGGAACAAATAGACCATGGAGATAACACGCAGTGGAAGAATGAATGAAGGGCATAGTCATTCTTCTGCCCATCATGAGGTTCAATCCGCTGGTGGAGTGTGTGTGTGGGAAAGGACTGACAGTCCTGCCACCCGACTCCCAAAAACAATAACTGCCTCAACCACCAGCGGCAATTCTTAATGGGGGTGGTTGGGTAAGACAAGGTGGTGACACATAGGTTTTTCCCTCATGGCTCAAGGTTTGACATTTTCCCCACCCTTATCCTTGTGAAAATCATGCCCCTTCTCAATTTATTTTCCGCGAGCGCAGCTGGTTGGGTTCATTTTAATTAAAGATGCATATGTACATGATGACAAAACTTAATATCTATGCCGCATGCCCCGATACACCATCGGTGACAATTTCAACCTGAAACATAGCATAACCAATCAATAGTGGGGCCTTGGCCTTTAGCTCCACACCATGATCATTACAATATATATAAATCATATACATCTAATGCAACAGGGTCAAAACTGGGGTGTTACAAAGGGCCACAACTAATACTCAAACATAGAAGTTAAGAGCCCGAGTTGCAGAGCTTGAAACACAAAACAGTTCTTTGGAGACTCTATTGAAAGCAGCAAATGAGCAGAGAATGGATATCACGCCACTTCAAGAGCATGCCCTCTTTCCTAGGAGGAAAATTTATCAAGTACATTTAAAACTTACAGAGGAAGTCTACAAGATTAAGCAAATCGAGACCAATTTACAAGAGATCTTGGTAACATCGACTGACTTCAGAACCAGAACTTAAGGAATTGTAGAAGTCATCTAGGGTCAATTGACTTGGTTGGAGACCAATGAAGAACTTCCATAAAAAGCACCTCAGAATATTATAGAAAATTTGCATATCAAGAATGAGCTCATGGATTACAGTAGTAAGGCTACTGCAAGACTGACAGCCGCAGTTGGGAAAACATTGGATAAATGCATGGACTTTTACAAAAGCGTTCTCACCACGCATAACAGATGCCAAACCTCTGCAACCAGGAGACTTCAGGATTTTCCAGGACAAGAAGAACACTTGAAGTACCTACATGATAGGCTGCAAGAAGTTGCACTCAGTATACAGTAGGTTAAAGGCCTGAATGAGAAGGTAGTAAAAAGTTTGGTGGCTCAGGTTGCAGTCATCAATTGCTTGCAGGAGGACCAGCTTAGAGTCACTCCTCAGAAGGTAGCATAGACAAAATCACAGCTGGTTGTACATGAAGTGTCAGTCAAAATACTAGAGCCTATGGATTTCAGGACCATAGTGGAAGATGAAGCTGCATGGAAGCAATTTGTGGATGGATTGGCTGGGCTCACCTATGATGTTTTGTTTTATTCACATGTGGAGAATTTAATGTAATATTTTGTATTTATTCCATTTTCCTAGTGAGCACACTAGAGGACAAAGTTTTTGTAATCAAAGAGTTAGGGAAGCCCAAAGGGCATGGATAACCAAAATTCATTTTGGAAATGTACAAGTAAGGGTAGAGTAGAATAGGGAAAGGGAATTTTTCTAGCTCTCATATGCTGAAACGTTTTGAAAGGAGAACTACTTCTTTTTATAATAAAGAGAACTGAATTTTGCTGGAGGAAGGACTGCATGAGTTTCAAAACGTGTTGTGTGGATTGCTAAATGAGGAATTATTTCTGTTTTGGCATGTTGTACAATTTGTGAGATCGTTCTAAACTCGCTGAACTATTTCTGTGTTCATGAATGATTTCATTTTATGTTATGAATCTTATGCAATAAAACGAGTAATAAATGTCTTAACTTCATAGAGCTATCTTTGTGTTATTTTTCTGCTGTATTTATGTATGAAGAATCTAATGGCTATCTATAGGATTTCGTGTGCAAACAATACAATATATTTACTCATTTCAATATAAAATTTGCTCCCTGGGGATAGTTAGAATTAGTTTAGAATATATTAGTTGTTCTTTGCTTTCGTAGAGTGACTGTGGGGCAGGAGCAGTAAGACAGAGGGAATACATGTGCATATCTAGTGATGTTCTTACCCACTATCACTTGCATTTAGTATAGGCACTTGCATTTCATAATTAAAACATAAAATCACATAAACGGTGGACTGGGCCGCAACCAATAAAATAGATTTAAACATTCCTTTAATTCTACGGTAGCCAGGCCGCTAACCGGATGGATTCCCCATTCCAAATGATAAACGATCTAATTGGTAATGATTATTGGGGAGAATCCCTACTGTCGGTACCTGGGATTTTCTAGGCATTAACAGACCCTAAACATATATTCTTAAGCTTATAGATTCATGTGTTCATGGGTTTGAATAATGTTGCTCGGGATGATCACAGTGTATGGATATTGGGATTATCCTGAGTACTATATCTGCTAAAGCTAAATCACCACGAATAATACCTACAAACCACAATAGATGACCTCTCTAGGGTGACTTTGGCGTTGGATTTTGGTATGGATTCCATTACGAGGTTTTGTGCACTAAGGATGGGTTATAGGGCCTTGACCATGGTTAATGAAGGAAAACAAGTTCCTCAAGCTATTGTTGAAGCTTATCGGGATTAAAAACATTGAATGAATCCTTGAACCAACACATGAGTTCTTTGTAGGGGTTCTTTGTAGGTCTCTAAGTGGAATACATGTACCATGTCTAGGTTTTGTGCACTAGAAATGGGTGTAGAGGCATAAACATGGTCAAGGGATAACAACAAACTTAAGTCTTAACTGAACCTTCTTGAGGTCAAACACCATGGAAAACAAATAAAACCATGACATGAACCCTCTCCATGGAATATTTAGAATTTGAGTTAAATTCAAGTGCCATTACGAGGTCTTGAGCATCATAGATGGTTATAGGGTCCTTGACCATAGTTGAAGGAGGGAAACAAGAACCTCCAGTGCTAAGAATTGATTCTCAAGCTCAAGAACCATGAGTGAATCCTTGAACCAACACATATTACCTCTATTGGGTATCATTCACCTCTAAGTGGGATACAACTACCATGATTAGATTAGTTATGAACTAATAATATGTCTCAAGGTCTAATTAAGGCCAAGAGATGACAACACAAGCCTTATGCCATAAATGAATATTATGGAGCTCAAGTGCCATGAACAATATCTACAACCCACAAATATTCATGATACATTATGCCATCAATGTTTCCTTCAACAACCGCATGGGACTGCCAAGGGGTATTCATGGCCAATTAAAGGGATATGGGTGCCATGATTAAACCACAACTCTACCCATAGAAAGCAATGTTTTTTGGTCCCAAACAAAGAGTGTTCCTTGGGTCCATGGTAAGTGTTTATTAGCATGTGAGTGGGGTATGAGCGACATCAGTAGTTTATGTGTAGTGGAAATGGGTCTTGAGGCCTAAACATGGTCAAGGTAGAACAAACGAGATTAAACCCTAAACAAAACTTCTTGAACTCAATGATCATGGTTAGGGGAGGAAATAATTTGGGCCTTAGGCCCTAAACATTGCTTCTTAGGCTCGATCACCTTGAATAACACTTATAAATGACAACATAAGCACTCTCTAGGGGGTCTTTGTCATCGTAGTTGGATATGGATATTGTTTGGTGTTTTTGTGCACCAATAATGGGTCATAGAGCCTTGACTATGGTTGAGGAAGGAAAATAAGTTCATCAGGATATTAATGAATCTTCTCAAGGTGAATATCTTTGAACAAGTCCTTCATCCAACACATCAATCCTTTGTGGGGGTACTTTGTAAGCCTCCAATTGGGATATTTGTGGCATGATTAGGTTTTGTGCTCTGGAAATGGGTGTCAATGCCTAAACATTATCAAGGGGAAAACAAGGGCCTTAATCCCTAATTGAAATTTCTCAATCTCAAGTATCATGAACAACATATATAAATCCTAACACAACTCCTCCCTTGAGGATATTTGGAATTTGAGTCAAATATGTGTGCCATTACGAGGTATTGGGAATCTTAGGTGGGTCTCATGTCTTGAACCATAGTCGAAGGAATGAAATAGGAGAGTCCAACTCTAAAACTTGATTCTAAGGCTCGAGCACCAAGGAAGAGCCCTCAAACCTCTACACATGACCTCTATAGGGCGTTATTCACCACCAAGTGGGACATGGGCACCATGGCAAGGTTAGTTCTGAACCAAGAATGGGTCTCAAGGTATAACAAAGGTCAACGGAGGATAATAAGATCCTTCTTACCTAAAACAATTTTCTAAGGATGAAGCACCATGAACAAAAACTAGAAATCGTGAAGCTTCTCAAGATATAACACCATCAATGCTTCTCCAAACCATCACATAATGCCCCTAGAGGGTATCCTTGGCCTATGAGAGGGATACAAGTTCCATGATTAAACACAAAAAAATTCCGTACATAAGAATTTGTCTTGATTCAACACCAAAAATGGTTATTAAGGACATGGTTGGGGTTCTTTGACATCTAACTAGGATATAGGCGCTATGAGTAGGTTTTGTGTAGTGGAAGTGGGTCTCAAGGAATAAACATGGTTAAGGGAGGAAACAATGGGATACAACCCTAAATGAACCTTCTTAAGCTCAAGTTCCATGGTTAGGGGAGTAAACACTTTGTACTTAGGCCCTGTTGCAGCTGCAACTATATCCCAAAAAAAAATATTTTTGGGGTCCCCACTTTTTATTTTAATATCTAGACAGCCTAAGAATGTTTTATTTCTACTAAGGTTTTCCTAGGGCTCAATAGTTTTCTGTAAAAACTTAGTCTTTTCGCATGCCCATATCGGATGCTTAGTTGACTAGTCTTCGGAAACAACGGAGGCATAGTCCACTATCTTTCCAATGTGTTTATCAGAAGCCTTCCAAGCTTTGAGCCGTTGTATCGGGAGTCGGATTGTATGTGATCTCAGAGATAGTTTGCCGATTTTTCGACGTTTTAGTGTAAAGCAGATCCGATAAATCGAGTGTCTGTTCAACTATCTTTTTCTGATGTCCGATGTTCGGTGAAGTTGGAATTTTCTCCGTTGGCTTTGTTTTTCGGAATGAACCAAAAGATTTAGTTTGTCTGACATCTGACGTTGTGGAGAGCTAGTGTTGAGTCAATCCGGAGCTTCGTGATGTTCCCGCCGATACCGAAGAAGCTAGTCTTTCTGATTTTCGGTGTGACTTTCCCATCTAATTACCGGGTAAGTAGAGTTGTTACCGTCCGATGTTGCAAATTATTTCAAGACTATATGTCTGGCATTTGGTTAAAATATTTTTCCCTCTAGTTTTAGTTGTCCATTCCCAATCGAGGTTTTAAAATCTGTTTTGAGCCTATGACTTATCATTCTCACCGTGGATCTATCTAATCCTTCGCGCGCAGCTGTCAATCTCCTCTTTGCTCATGGAAGTCATGTCCTTTCCAGGTCACCCGCCACTTCATTTCCAGGTAGGATTTGCTCATGATTTTTGTTTTATGCTTGGTTTTTTATTGTTTTAAACCTCCAGGTTGGATAGGATTAGGTTTTCCACGGGAGGGTAAGGTTTTATGTTTTTTCGTGGTTTTTCTATGGTGAAATTTCCTTTATTTAGAATGCAATCTGCTTATTTGTGAGCATTTTTAATTTTGGCCGGTTAGGTTTTTCCACCTAGCCTCTGTGCATCTATGAGTGCATCATTTACATTTGTTTGGAATGTTAGGGCATGGTGCAGATGAGCGTTTCGCTGTCTGCACTGCCCTGTTCTTTCTTTCTTCATTTTAAGCCTTAGGTTAGACAGTTGTGTCTTCTTTGACACTATGTTTCCATGTGACGTAGGAGGGTTGCGTAACTAATAGGGGTTTTAGGATTTTGTTTAGAGCAGATGATGGTGTGAGCTTTTCCCCAGTCGAGACTCATTTATATATTTTTTGGGAGGCTGGAAAAGGTTAGGGTTTGAGCTAGTATAGGTTTAGCAGGTTTGGGGGTAGAGGGTTTTTTGTAGGTTTCTTTTGTGTAGAGTATCACATTCAGAAGAAATTTGGGTGTAAATAATAGTTTCAGTATGCATATCGATGAAATGGTAGTATTTGGTTGTTTTATTGTTTTCTCACACACATCTTGCTAGAGATAAATAGACTAAAATCATGTTGTATAATTGTCACAAGATAATTATCACCACAACAATATGCCGCGAAAGAAGAAGAAGAAGGCCCAAGCAGCCAAAGAGGAGCCTGAAGTGGAGGTAATAACCAAAGTGGAAGTCATTTATGAAGATACTAAAGCTATTACTTGAGTGGAGCCAGAGTATAAATGGGGAGAAGTATATAGGATGATTTCAAGCCAGAATGTTCTAGATGTTGGTTTTGAAGATATGCCCATATATGCAAATATTGAGAAATCAATCCTTATGAAAGTGGCTACTAGACTTGAGCTTTTACCATGTTCAGAAGTGATAGGTTGGATTCTGCCTAGGGTAGATGTAACAAGGATGATACTGGAAAATACTGAGAAATAGGGTTATGACGCATACAACCCTTCTTATGTGTCTATGGATTACAATTTACCAACACCCCAAACCTACTTGACTAAAGTTGGTTAAAGGAGCTAAAGCTAGATATGGTGGATACAGTGAAGAAAATGATGATCCCGGGTAGAAATTTCCAGACAAGACCTTTTGGAGAGTATAAGACATCAACTCTCTGCACTCCATATAGATTCATTGCTTTGATGCTGAACATAATTTTGGGAGGGAAAATGGAAGAAGTTTCAAAATAGGTTGGGTATCGGTTATATTCTTTATTGCTATGCAAGGAACAATATTTAACTAGGAAAGTATGGTGTCCAACAGTCTGTCAGCTTGTATAAGTGCAGAATTGGGAGGAGTGTCCCAGAATAAGACATAATTTTACATGAGTTCTATTTTGATTGGTTGCATTCTATGCACTCAACCTTTCCCGGTATTAAAGTGCCAATGGGATAAAGACCGGGACCCTGTGTATGCTGCTTACAAGTTGTTCTAGGCCCACAAATATTACATCTATTACAAGGATATCTGTGAGAACTTCATCATGCCATTATATACATTAATCGTCTTGGCCGAATGCAAGTGTATGCAAGAAGAAGATTTAAAAGCTATGTAGGAACACATAAGCTATTATCTGACAGAAGAAGGATCATATTTAAGAATGTATGGTGGTTCGAGAGCCCCTTCTCTTCTACTAACGTATGACATAGACTATATGATCCACAAAGAAGCCATGAGACAGTTATATATTGATGGGATAGGAAATTTCCTTTTTGAGCAGAATAAGGCAGTATATCCCACAGTTCCCTTTTTTGTAGAAAGTTACAAATTTTCTAGGGTGAAAAATGCAGTAGAATTTCTTAAAGAGTTAGAGTATTTTCACTTCGGTGAGATGAATTTTCATAGGAATGACTTTGAGAATAAAGTTGCCAATTATTGCATATCAGCTAGAGTGCATTTCGAATATACAAATTTTTGGGATAAAGATGAAGAAACCTTTCGGAATGCTCAAAACATGACAGCCTTGAGGAAAATATTCAAGCAAAAGATAGCTACTGTGGGAGGAAAAGGTAAGGCAGATGACAAAATCAAAAGGCAAGAAGAATATACAGCTAAGAAAAGGCAGGAAGAAGCTCATAGGTTAGCGTAAGAAGAAGAGAACTGGTTGCGAGTTGAAGAAGAAGAAAAGAAAAGGGTAGCTGAAGAGGCTGCAAAGAAGATAGAGGAAGAAGAAATACTGAGAAGGAAGAAATAAAGTGAAGGATTGGTATTAGGAGACGCAAATAAAGAAAAATGGAAAACAAAAAAGACAACGAAAGGTTCGAGAACAAAAAATCAAGAAGAACAAGACCTTACTAATCAAGGACAGACTCGGTCTGATATTGACCCATTAGAGCTTGCTATTCCTTCTAGTAGTACAATAGGAGAAGGCTCAATGTCAATATCTGGGGTTGATTTAATTCCATTCATTCCCACTGAAGGGGAGAAGGTGCCATATTTTAACACTATCTTCTACGACAAGGAAAAAAAGAGGATTGTCAAAAGAACCGAGAAGAAAGTGGACACTGGGGGTAAGCCAAGAGTGATGGTGACTGATAAGACGATGGTTCACAGTACACACAAAGATCTACGATTAATAGCAAGGGATGGGGAAGCTCTAACCCTATCCACTAAAGATAATGTGGACAAAATCATGACATATCTAGAACAGTCTCAGAAAAGGGTCACACAGTTGAAAAAGACTTTGAAGAAAGAAAGGAGTGAAAGTCAAAGTTTGAAAAGGAAGTATGAGGATATGATCAGTGAAGTTAAGGTATCAAAGGCTGAGTGTCAGACTTTACAGTTTGATAAAGATGCTTTGGTAATATCTACAGGTAATATAGAAAAAGAAAACCAGGCCACCTTAGCAGAGTTTGAGAAATTACAGCAAAGATACCAGATGTTGGAAGCTGAAAGATATAATCTTAGGCTATCAGTTGAAGAGTTGAATAAGGAAAAGAGAGAGTTAGAAGGTAAAGTGATAGAGATGGAAGTACAAAATACCACAATAGAAGGGAAATCTAAGCAGTACAAAAGTTGGATAGTAACCTTGGAGGAACAAAAGAATTTACTAGCAGCTTCACTGAAGATGACTATCGAGTAGAGAGCTGATGTTGAACCTTTAAAGAGGCATGCTCTTATGGTCAGAAACAAGATTCACCAAATGCAGCTGTAGATGGTTGAAGAAAGATTTAAGGTTCAACAGATAGACATAAGATTAGAGGAAATTGTAACTACAACCTCTTATTTTTTAGATAGGACTCAGGATATATTAGAAACTCTGTAGGGAAGCATGACATGGGTAGAAACAAATAAGGAATCGCCCACTGATATATCTGTCAAAGACCTAGAGATGATAAAGCTGGAATACAAGCTGATCGAGTTTGCTAGAAAAGTATCAGAAGAACTAATAAAGGCAGCGAGGAAGACGAAGAATGCCTGTGATGAACTCTGTAGGAGAGTGCTCCTAACTTATAATCGACATCAGACCTCCGCTACAAAGAGATTAGAAGTGCTTCCAGAGCATAAAATATTTTTGGAACAATTACAAGAACGATGCAATGAAGATGAACATGCCATTTAGCAAGTCAAGGAGTTAGATGAAAAGGTAATTAAAAATGAAATAGGATAGGTAGTTGTGAGTATTCACTTGCTGGAAGACCATCTTCGCTTAATTCTTGCTAGGGTAGCAGGTGTGAAAGCCCAGGCTTCTAAGCATGAAATAACTATCAGATTTCTCGAACCTTCTGGTTTTGAGAATATAGCAGCAGATGCAAATGCATGGAGGAATTTTATGAACGAGCAAGATGGACCCTCTTAGTCAGAATATCTAACACTTTTGATGATTGATGTAATATATTGTATTTATCTTTTTGAGTTCACAAGCTAAAATAAAAAATGTTGTAAAGGAAAGGTTAGGGGAAGCCCAAAAAGCAACGAGGGTAGCCCAAGAGTTTTTTGCTTTTTTGTATAAAAATAGGCAAGCTTTATGTATCAGGGGACATTTTTTTAGACTATCTTTGTGCAAGATTATTGTAAGAAGAACTATTTCATCTTATAATAAAGAGTTATATTTTTTGGTTGGTGAAAGCACTGTGGGGTTTCAAATGTTTGACATAGACTGGTTGGATGTGAACTGATTCTGTTTCAACTTGTTTCCATGAACAGTGAGATCATTCTAACTTATGAATTCTTTTATGTTATGAATGTGCTCCTGTTTATTTTTGAGAAATTTCCACAATCATACTTGAGTAATGAATGTTTTAATTAACATTGAGCTATCTCTTTGTTTATCTGTCTATTGATATTCATGTATTCAAAAATACTAACAGCTATCTGTAGTGTTCTTTATGCATGTTATACAATACATTACTCAACATTAGTTATAGTATTGCTCCCTAGGGATAGGTTAGTGAGTCTTATTTAGTTTTTCTTTGTTTATGATTTAGAAGCGAGAGAGGTAAGATGAGAGGCAAGAACCTGTGCATCACATTGTGACACTCCTCGTTTTCTCTATCAACTACATTTATCTAGGCACTTGCATTTCATACATAAACATAAAACTAAAAATACAATTAAATGGTGGACCGGGACGCAACCAGTAAAATAATTTTTAACTGTTACTTGACCTACGGTAGTCGGACCGTAAACTAGACGGATTCCCCATACCAAACAATAATGAGATGATTGGGAACTTTATTGGGGAGAATCCCTACTATTGTTACTTGTGATTTTCCAGGCCTCAATAGTTTTTGCACTAGAAGGAGGGCCACTAGTGCATGGCTAGCTAAGGAAGTCTGCTTTCTCAAGATTACTCCATCGGTGACAGTTCTGAAACTAGTTTGCCTCAGAAACCCACTCCGGAAGAAAAGGAAAAGGGGTATCTATACCCCATTGATAACGAAGTAGTTGAATATTTAAGGAGGATTACCAGGTGTTGAGGCCTGGAAATCCACAGGAAACAACAACAAGGGATTCTCCACAGTCAACGTTCCCGACTAGCCTGTGACTATTTGGTATAGGGAATCCATCCGGTTTGCAGTCCAGCTACTGTAGGTCAAGTAACAAAAATAAAGGGTTTTACTAGTTGCAGCCCAGTGCACCGTGTATATTTTTGTATTTTGAATTTAAGTATGATATGCAAGTGCCTATCTAAAATGCAGATTGATAAAGAATATGAGGAGCGGTCACAATGTGATGCGTAGGTTCTTACCTCTTGTTTTAGACTCTCTCGCATCTAAATCACACACAATTGAAAAAATAATATTAACTAAGCTGTCCCTAAGGAGCAAGATTATCAATTCATGAGTAATGTAATACTGTTCATATGTTAAGACAAATCATAGATAGCTATTCTTAGAATCAAAACACATAAACATGAATAAAGATATTGTTGGGGTGCGTACCCTAAAGATTACTAGTTCTGGTAACTTCGCGGCTGTTGGTAAGCGGAGTTATGGGTCAAGATAGTCTTAGGGGTGTCAGGGTAAGTCAAAACCCTCTTTTTTGTAATAAACCCGTGGTTTAAATCCAGGGTTTATGGTTTTTTGGGTGCCCATGGTTTAAGACCATGGTTTTGTAAAAATGCGCAGTATAAATAAGCGCTTATGTAAAGAAGATAGGTTAGGTCTTATGATGAAAGAAAGATTAAGGCGAAGCTAAGCTTGGTTTTGTGGTAGAAGGTTAAGTCCCAGCAGTGTGCGTGGACGACCTCTGCAGCTGTGTGCGCAGAGGGTTTTGTAAAGAAGATTGTAAGGAAAAACCTGCAGCTGTGTGCGTAGGGCCCTGCTGCTGTGTGCGCGGCTTTTGAGGACTGAAAGGATCTGCAGCTGAGTGCACAGATCAAACTGTGGTTTTGTAGCAAGTTGAATAGAACACAGTTTGTGGACGTAGCCCCTACACTGGGGGTGAACCACGTTATATCCGGTGTTGTGGTTTCTTATGCTGTTTCTTTTCTATTTCTTTTATGCATTAACAACTGTATACATCTGATAAGTTAGATCGCTGCTAACATTTAGCTTCGCTGTGAATTCCCTGCAGTGGGTTGAGCAAGTCACCACTGTTTATTTATTTGCGAATTTGTATGTGAATGAATGGTGAAACTTGTAATTATTGATTAATAAGGTTATTAAAAGGCTAAGGTACAATAATCCCCCTCTCTGTTTGCAGAAACCTGATTCTGCGGCATCCCATAGTTGTTTCGGGTGAGACTGCAACCTGCGCGCAGGTTGTTGCCGAAAGGGCCAACACTGTGGGTCTTTTGTTGGTGTGACACAAAAGGTTTAAACCCGGGTCTGCCCTATTGCCCAACAAATTGGTTCTGTTTCCGGTTGAACTCAGTATCTGCTCAAGAGGGGTTTGCATTGTACCTCGGGGGCTATGTTCTGGAGGCCCTCTGTGAAGGACATCGGCGATTGGTTTGCTGAGACTTGTCTGAAATTCGCGCAGCAAGAGAATACGAATCCGTGTGGACGCACAAGTGACTTTTTACAACGGTATGTTTTTTGTGATACTTATGAAATTTTCTTTAGTCGTTTCCACATAGAGTTGCAACAGTGGTTGTCTAGGTTAACAGAGAGGAGGACGAACTTTCAAGCTCGAAGGATTCCTATGTGGACCCCCGCAAGGGTCAACCTTGTGCAACACGTGAACAACGAGGTATCCCATGCTGTCGATTTCTGGACGACGCGCACATTGGAGGCCTTCGTGACAGAGTTTTCCATTGATACAAGCACTTCTTTCAGCGAAGCTGAACGACAGTTTTTCAAAGGGCCCCGTGGTAAGTTTTTAAATTCCTTAAGCTTGAAGATTAAAATACTATTGGTTGAAAAGGGTATCTTATTATTTGAGTCAGACTGCTAGTTTAGTAGTACTAACATATGTTTGCAAGTGAGAATATTTTTGACGCGCAAAGTGGGTTGCCATGAAGTGAGCAAAGGTACAAAAGAAATTTTGAATCCTACTCCTCAGGACAGGCCACCGCATTTCCCCTTGTAAACCCTC
Source organism: Pseudotsuga menziesii (assembly GCA_001517045.1). Taxonomy (NCBI): domain Eukaryota; kingdom Viridiplantae; phylum Streptophyta; class Pinopsida; order Pinales; family Pinaceae; genus Pseudotsuga; species Pseudotsuga menziesii. The sequence continues at coordinate 179,718 of LPNX010446700.1, forward strand.
CACAACTAGACCCCGAAGAAAACCCTCCTGTTACCCCCCAGCGTCGCTTCGTTACCCCTAAAGTTCGGTCGCAGTGTGACAGGCAACCAAGTCCAAGTATTCCAGCCACAGGTCAACCTGCCCCTGTAAATCCCCCCCCATCAACGTCCTGCCCCCCTCCCAAGCCTCCCAGAACCACCATGGCCCACCTAGCTGATGACATTAAGCTACCCATCTTCAAAGGAACGGGATCAAAAGATCCAGAACAGTTCTGGTTTTTATGTGAGGCCGTCTGGAACGCGAAGAGTATTACCGACCTGGATGTGAGAACCGCGCAGCTCATTACTTCCTTTCGTGACTGGGCTTTGACCTGGTTCATGAAATTCTCCAGTAATCAGCACCCCACTTTGGATGAAATCAAGGCCACCATCATTAAGGAATTTAAGAAACCAAAATCAGAATCGTAGAGCATCACTGAACTCAAAGAGATTCAACAGCGGCGCGGCGAATCCGTGTGGGACTTTGACCAGAGATTCAAAGTTTTATTAGACTAAGTGAGCTTCACTATTAGTCCTGCACAACACAAGGCATGGTTTTTCTCCGAGTTATTGCCGCATATCAGAACATCGCTCATGCAACAGAAGGTTGCTGACCAGCAAGAGGCTCTGGAAATCGCAATGAAGCTAGAGACCGCTCCCGTTGGAGACGATTCTGGTCTTGCTCAAATCCAAGCGCAGCTGGCAGCGATGGCCCTGTAACTTCATGACATGAAGAAAGCTAAAACCAGTTGAGAGGAGGTCTGGTGTACGCAATGTCAGTCCGAGGGTCATGATAGGGACCAGTGTCCCGTGGTCAGAACCTATCTAAACACGGGCACGCCCACCCAATTCAATGCTGGTGTTCTATATTGTGAGATTTTCCGAACCTCTGGCCAGCATCGCCCTGAGCACTGCCATCTTCTTCAGAGATATGTTCAAGTTCCCAAAAACCCCTACTGCCAGTTCTGTAAGTCCGTCGGGAATAATGAAGAAGAATGTCGTAGCTATTGTTACGAAGAGAAATTCCTATGGCTTGGGGTACCACAACAGACAGCTAGACTCCAGAAATCAATCTTTCCCAATATGCAATAGAAATAAACAATCTAACACTAAAGGATCGAACCTCGTACCTTATTCCGGACGGTTGAAGTAGATCCCCGTTGAGCTTTCCAATCTTCAGCTTGAATTGTTATATCACATCCTCAACAACAAGTAAACAATACAAGCATACTATATTTCATGGTGTTAGATCTATTCTAGCATATATAATCAATAATGTAAAAGCATTTGACATATTCCAATGGAAACAATATTCATTCAAATACACATTACTGGACAGGAAAAGATATTTCTATTGATAATAATCAGAGATTACAAGTGACAACCTCTGACGGCACGTCTGCGAATCGGAGAAACGGAATCCCCCACTTGGGCCTCCACCACCTCAATCCTCCATCACTTCGATAGCAATCTTACTAGTAGAAGGCAAGCTTGGGAAGAACACAACAGTGCTCCAAGGGACAAAGGGATGCAGACTCAAGCATAAATCCTGGCAACAATGGACTATAGTTTTGTTACTCTCAAAGCTCTCTTATGCTTTCAATGTACCAAGGGGTTCCTTATATAGCTTTCCAAAGGGGTATTGAAAGGTCGAATCCATGCGATCTCAAGGCATATGGAAGGCCAGGAGTCATATGAGTCGGATCCAAGTCAAGGAAAACTCCAAACTGCTTTGGACTATGCACACATCCCGATGTACGCGACTATATAGGGAATATCCACGTATGTACGCTGTTATCGGGGAAAAGGTTGCGTATATCATTTTAATAATGTTTTTAGGGATGGTCAAGGTTACATCAAAAGATAAAAAGTGGTCCATTGGGGTTAATGAGTCTAAAGCGGGACAGGGGAAGGCCATACAATGTGTGATTCACCTAGTGTGGTGAAATCCGCTATAACAGATGCCCCCTAATGTATGAGATCAGAGGGGTTATAGGATGGCCGAAATACATTATAAGTCCATCCCAGAAATGAAGTGATGAAGGTACCCAAATGGAAGACCAGCCACCCAATCAGCATAATACCATAATACAACTCTGCATATAATCTGCAAATACATCTAGTGGTCCCGGATACATAAGAGTACAATGGCCATGAATAGGCATGAAACATGATAGAACATATGTGGTCATCGCCACGTACAATATACATATATCAGAATCTCCATGATGAAGATGTACAACATAGAATGGACCATGATCTCCATAGGCTGAAGATAGATCAAGATCTCCATAGGCTGGAAATGTCTGACATACACTGGATCAAGTCACGAGAGCTGAAATCTCATGAACACTGGCATGATCAAGGAGGTAGCATATAGGTGATGCCACCAATCTGGAAAGTCTTCTACACAAACCGCTACGAGTACATGTCCTACTATGCGAATAGAGGTGTCAAGGTCAAACATAGTAGTCCATCGTCTGATTACCGGTCATTGATGTATACCGTTAACAGACATGAGATTACCCACCGATAATGAAAATGGGAATCAAGGTACTAGAGTGCAAACTAACAAGTGTGAATAAATGTGTTGAGGTCGAACACTTGAGAGAGTCCATCGATCAGGGGACATTGATGTATTCCCAAAACTGTCGATGGCGAGAGAACCTACCACTGATGAATGCAAGTCTCAAGGCACTCAATATGACTCTAGAATCCAATCCCAGAATAAATGATCTGAAGTCGATGGGATGAAATCTGCTAGAAGGAGGGAATTAAGGCATCCCCCATCATCCAACACGAGGTACTCAGCAAAGCTGTATGATGTGGAAGGACTCGATCATAAGGTGCACGAACCAGTAACTGTACCGGGAATGGCCGACATGCAAAGTCAAGAGAACTGAGGAATGGCCGACTCAGGTTTCAACTTCCTTCGAACAAGAGAATAACGGCGTATGGTGACTGAATGGAGGCAGCATAGACTCGATATACAAACTGGGACATCTCTATGATGTAGGAGGCATCAATAGAGGCTCCATAAGGACTGGAAGCTTAACCAGTCGGTGGAGATAAACTCAGATAAACGAGTACAGCTCCTAAAGTCAAACTATAACCCAACCAACGGATGTGATATACAGTGCTTTGTTCGAAGGCGACACGACTCGACAGCTGCCAAAGATAATATCTTTCCTTGTCCGGCTTTTTGGTTTTTTTATTTTTTTTTGGTCTTTTTCAGTTATTTGAAAAGCTTGAAAAAAGAATAAACTAGCTTTATAGTTACAGACTAGGAGGAGACGAGTGTCATAAGGGTAAACAAACTAGTTCCATGCAGTGGAACATACCTATGCTCAATGCAAGGAGACATGTGTAGGATATCGACACTCGGGGGAAAATCCCCTCCCGGTAAAAAAGGGAAATCAAGCTGCGAAGGATATATAAAATGGCTCTACATGGCTAGACATGAGACAAGCTCGGGCTATATGGCTGAAACGCAAAGTCAAGGGAGCCGGCATAAAGCTCAATAAGAAAGGCAAAGCTCATGATAATGCATTCACAACTTGTCATAAGGGGAGTCCGGAGGGAAACAGGCCAGCATAAGATCAAGAGGAGTATGAGGCTCTTGCTAAATGTCATGGCGGTACTATACAACGGACTCCTACACCCTAAAAAGGAGAAACATCGGCATGGGCACCAAATGCAAATAAGGCACTAACTAGGGTACCCATGTAAGGTGAGGCTCTACCACTCGTGTCATGCCACTTCTATAGCAGCAAGAAGGTTCCATAACATAACAGAGTGGGTTCGTACCTAAGGTTATAGTGACATGGTCATAAGGTCATGCAAAATGAAAATGGTAGTGAACCTAACCTATATGCCAATGTAGACGTTATACCTGTGAAGAGTACGAACGGGTCAATCCAACGGCTCAAACGACACTAAAAACGGTCATCTACATCACCAATTATGTCAGAAACAGTCCAAAATGGTTATAAACGGTCAAAACTATATAAAAGGGGGTAAAAAATTTCAAATATTTCAAAAATTTTCTATAAATAGTAAGAAATAGAATTCATTCGAAACTTTTACCCATTGGAGCTCTGATATTCAACTGCGAATTCCAGGAGATTCAGCCGAAGGAATTCAGAACCGTTTCCTCTAGGTACTTACTCATGTTCCCAGCTTGCATTTTAATACAATTTTTTCAAGTTTTCACGGTCAAATGGGCGAGTTAAAGCCAAACTGACATGAGCACCACGGCCCACGCGGGTATCGAAGCTTTTTCCGCGTACATGGCTATCTATACGTGGAAAATGGACTAGAAACCGCGTACATACGCGGCTGTTTGCAAAACAACCGCATATGACGCCGCGCAAGCTATTTTCAAGAAATCTAATGGACATCTGGTGAACTTCTCATGCAGGATGGTGCTTGAATGGCGAGAACGCGAGCATGGTGAAGTAGAAGAGGCTGTAAGGGCTGATGTAAGGGCTCAGCAAGTATTACGTGCATGTGGACTCTATAAGTTATGGTGCCTAGGTGGCTTGAGGGCCAAACCAGGGCTGCTACAGATGCTAGTAGATTACTGGGATCCAGACTCAGAGTCTTTCCGGATAGACGGTATGTCACTCACCCTGGAGGTGGAGGATATCTATTTCATCACAGGTCTATCTAGACGGGGGGAGGTAGTGAACCTTCGTTCCAGAGGTGGGCCAGGTCACGGGCTTACTATCGATGAGTATGTCGCAGTATACTGCTACCCAGAGACGGAGAAGGTGGAAAGTCAGGTTCCCATCAACAGTATACAGGTACTAGGCCTAAAGGCCATTCTACTGACACTGGGTAGGATAGCAGGCATAGCATCACTCCATCAGGCCTCTCGAGCATAGATGTACTATGCGGTGGAGTGTATGGTACCGACCGTATATGACTGGAGTACTACACTACTGGGAAATATGAAACATCAGCTCAGTGAGTGTAAGGCAGGTAGGATCAGGAACTTCGGGTTCAGCAGCATACTGAGCATGTTCTTCTTCGAGCGGGTTCTAGGATTGAGCCCTAGAGTGGATTTTCCTCTCCACGGGGTTCGAGATCCGGCCCAACGACGTTGGGCAGACGCGATGCGCAGACTGGGGGGTGGTAGGGTGGTCAACCCCTATCCAACCGACTTTTTCCCATGGTGGTGACGACAGATCATTGCTATAGATGACTATCCCTATGGGGGGATAGATTTCCGGGGTGATCCGTACATGCCATTACCACCAGGGTCAGCATTCGGAGACATAGGTAATGAATCTCAACCCTCGCTCTTTTTAAGATTTTTGAATTATTTAATTTTTTGTGTTTTCTTGATTATATGAAACCAAAAAGACATGTTTTTGGGTGATAATACATAGTGACAACTACCTTTCATGTGCAGATGTGGGTCCACGGTGACCAGAGGGCTTCCCACGTCACAGACGGAGGGGAAGAGGAGACGACATCACTGGTGTGGATGCGGAGCGAACGCTCCAAAACATTCATACCAACTTCGTGCGACTGAGTCACAGGGTTCCTATGGCGCAAGTCGAGGAATTGCCAGAGGCTATGCAGCGACAGGTGGTGGGTGTGCCACGCGCATGGGTGCGCTTGTTCTGGCGGCTAGCTAGAGCCATAGTGACATATCATGATCACAACCCCCCTCCTGCACAGGACTAGACATCTAGGAGCATATCTCTTTTGTACTACCGTGTATATGATGGAAGCTGTGAAAGCTCAACTTTTTTGTATTATGACACTATGTATCACCACATTTTTGATGTATATATAATTTTTTTTTATTGTGACCGGCTTATTTATTTACATGTGTGCAAATGTGTTTATGATTAATTTATTATGAATGAGACAAATGCCAATCTAACACGTAGTTAGCATATGAATCAGCAACTTGATTATAATTTCTAGGAATGCGTATATATGTGATACTCTCAAATTGCCGTTCTAACAATCTTACTCGCAAGAATCTCCTTAATAACGTAGGATCTCTAACATGGTACAAACCATTTAGCTATGACACTACTAACTCTGAATCAAGACGTACCTCAAGAGAGAGGACACCATGCGAAATGGCATCACGCAGGAGCTCGATAATGGCGCTATATTCAGCAATATTGTTGGAAGATGGCCGTAAACATACACTTCCTGAAGACAGTACTCGACCCATTGGAGTATAAATCACCCAAGCAGCTGAGGCTGAGTGTTGAGTGTGACGGCTTGCACCATCCGCGAATCCTATGAAGGTGGAAGATTCTCTTGACATCTGCCACAAAAATGGAAACTAATCACAAACCCAATCATGATAAAGAAGACCTAACTATGCACAAAAAACTGTACAATAATATACAACAAACAACCTTGGCTAAAGATCATGCATAGTATTTTTAAGGTAGAGCCCATTTCTAGGCTCCGCCAAGGCTGTCCCTTCGTAATCCACTAACTCGTAGGCACCCTTCTCTAAGACACGCTTGACTACGTAAGGACCACGCCACATAGGATTGAATTTTCCTGCCCCCAAGGGTTCTTTCGATTGATCCCAGAAAAGGACCAAGTCTCCCTCACTAAACACTCTTGGGCGGACAGACTTATCGTATTGAGCCTTCACGCGACGCTTATTAACTTCTAGAGCCACCAAGGAATCTCTACGCTGCTCATCGAGTTGCTCAAGGTGGACCAAATGCTCCTCCAAAGGTGAAGTGTCTGGTAAGAGTTCTACGGCTAACTTCAACGAAGGAATTTCGCATTCAACCGGCAAAATCGACTCCACTCCATGAACAAGCTGATATGGAGAAAAACCAGTGGCAGTCTTAACCGTGGTTCGATATGCCCACAAAGCAGGGTATAACATGATGGTTCGTTGGAGAATGGACTTAAGTGAATTATTCACTACTTCAACCTGTCCATTCGCTTGAGGATAGTAAGAAGAGGAGTGCTCTTGCTTATACCCTAGCTTGGATGCCAATTCTTCCATCATATGGTTCTGAAAGTGCGAGCCATGGTCAGTGACAAGCTCTCTCGGAATCCCGAACCAAGTAATAATTTGGTTGAATACAAAATGAGCAGCTGTCTAACCGTCGGCTTTTATAGTAGGCATTTCCTCTGCCCATTTCGTGAAGTAATCGACAGCTACTATGATATGATGGTGCCCCCCAGCCGAAGCTGGGTTGCAATCCATAAAATCTAACCCCCACCTGGTGAAGGGACCGGCGGTGATAATAGGGTGTAACGGGGTAGGCTTCGAGCGCATGTTACGCGCGAACACCTGGCAAGGGTGGCACCTCTTGACCGCTTCAATGAAATCCTTGAAGATCGACGGCCAAAAATATCTTGCTCTCAAAATCTTCTGAGCTGTAGAAAGCCCTGATAAATGACCACCACACGCCCCTTCGTGGCAATGTTGCCAATTCTGTTACGGAGATAAATTCCTATGGCTTGGGGTACCACAACAGACAGCTAGACTCCAGAAATCAATCTTTCCCAATATGCAATAGAAATAAA
>LPNX010446713.1:5556-27417 GCA_001517045.1 Pseudotsuga menziesii
CGATAACTATAAATTGTAACGTGCAACCCTCTAAGCATGAAATATTTTCTTTGGCTTTAAGAATTTATGAATTTATCTATAAAATTTAATTAAGATATCTTAATCTTGGCTCTAATAATTTATGAATTTATCTATAAAATTTAACTAAGATAAAATCTTGATTACTAGATAAGTTTGATTTTTTTTTAAAATTACAACTTTAATAACATTTAATAAAAATCCATTAAAAACAATAATGACCCATAGATTTACTATTACATTTTAAAATGAAAAGAATGATTTATTTTTGCATATCAGCATTGAAGGGCTCACTATCTACGAACCCTTCAAAGTGAAATGGGACCCTGCACTTCAAATTTGATCCCTGGTAGGGTTGTATACACAATCCATCATCCATTTTACCGAATTGATGAAGGGCATAATGGTTGGTCGTGCAACAATGGCATGTAGGTGAGACTTGTTGATATTTAGGCAAGTTGGGGGCTTCTTCCTTGAACTATGAGAATTCATCATTATAAAAGATATTGTAGATTCTAACCCAGTACAAGAACACAATATCATAACCTTTTACAGTCCCTCTTTGAAAGCAGAACCTTTTACTACTCGGTGATTCAAATTTTCGGCGTCACAATGGTAAAGTGGGTTTTTAAATTTTTTTCTAAGTATGATATTTATTATAAATAAATCCACTTACCATTAATTACGAATAAATTGGTCATATATTGGTGGTTATGCATTACTACTACTGCATTCGCAAGTTGCACAGGTGATATAGGTTATGGATTTTTAATATATTTAAAAAAAAAAAATTCACTGTCGTCGCTTAAGCGACAGCTCTATCTGTCGACAATGCGACGCTTCTTGTTAATACGCGTCGCTTAAGCGACGGTTCCTAGCTGGATATTCAAGGTTTTAAAAAAAAAAAATCAGATCTCGCTGTCGCAAATGTGACGCTTCTTGTTAATACGCGTCGCTTAAGCGACAGTTTCGGGCTGGATTTTTAAAAAAAAAATTAGATCTAGCTGTCGAAAATGCGACGATTCTTCTTCATATTCGTCGCTTAAGCGACAGCTCTTAATGTCGTTTTTGCGATGCCTTGTCTTGATATCCGTCGCTTAAGCGACATCTCTTACTGTCTTTTTTGCGACGCCTTGTCTTGATATCCGTCGCTTAGGCGACATCTCTATCTGTCGTTTATGCGATGCTTACTCTTTAGAGCCATGGTTTAAGCGACGGTTATACCTGTCGCTTATCCAACGGTGGACATTTAACCGACGGTTAGTTAAGTGTCGCTTAACCGACGGGTACTTAAGTGTCGGATAACCGACGCCAAGTTTCCGACGCTTAAGAAAAAATCAATGTGTCGTACATGCGACAGGAAAGTGTCGAAAATCCGACATGACGGCCCTCGGATTTTTGGTCGAAATGTAGTAGTGCGAGATGGCTCTCCCGCGGATAGGGCCAAACCCTAGCCGCCCTGCGTTCTCCTCCAGGCTACGTGCAAGCCCCCTACGGCTCCTCCAGGCTACGTGCAGGCCCGTCCAGCTGAAGCTACCTCGCCCTGGTTCACGTCCAAGCTACGTTACGTTTTGGAGCAACGTTTGAAGCTGCGTCTTTCCTCCACTGTGGCCATGCATTCCTCTCCCTCCGGTGGACGGGCCATGGATCCGTTGGAGGCTTTTAGAGTTCTTGTTAGATCTATAGGCCCTAGGGCAAAGGCCGTCCCTCCTGCCAAGTTTGTTAAAAAGATGGAAGAGATCCCTTCTCTGGAGCTCTCCCCTTCTGATCCATGCTGCATGGCCCTTATGCTCTCAGAAAAATCCCTCATTGGCAAGTTCACTGGCCTGTGGCCCAATCCCAAAGCAGTGGATCAATGGATAGTAGAACGTTGGAGCTCCCTGGCGCCCTCCCATATCTCTTTATGTGCTGCAGGAAGAGGGTATTTTGTGTTTATCTTTGAGAACAAAGAAGAGCGGGATCTAATCTTCAGATCTGGACCATACTTCATGGGATCGAGGGGGCTGTTCTTAGCTCCTTGGTCTCTGGACTTCAATCCTAAAGCAGAGATCATCGCTACCCCGGTTTGGGTCTGGCTCCCCCATCTTCCTCTTCATCTCTGGGGGAAAATCTCCCTTGCTGATAAAGGAAACAAGCTCGGCCATTTCCTGGATAGCGCGGAGCCTAAAGGGGATCAGTACACCTGTGCACGCATCTGTGTAGAGGTCAATCTCGAGAAAGGGCTCCCGGAAGCCCTTCAACTCACCTTGGGTGACTGGAGTCACATGCAAGAGCTGGATTATGAGAATATTCCCTTCAAATGCCTTCGGTGCCATGCTTATGGTCATTTCAAGAAAAGCTACCCCAAAGCCCCGGTGACGGTGGCTCCTCCCCCGGCCAATGGGGCAGACTTCCAGCCAGTTGCTAATAGGTGAAGGGCTCCCTGAAGAAAGGACTCCAAATCAGAGGTTCCCACCGCAGAAGAATCTACCCCAGCTAATAAAAACAGATTTGAAGCCCTTCAAGAACTCGATGACCAGGAACCAGAAGCAGCAGTAGCAGTTGAAGAGACGCTGGAGCCAGGTACAGGTCGAGAAACTGAAGCACCAGCAGCAGAAGAGGTTCCAGAAGTGCGTGCCCCCCTTGGTACTGCGGAAGACCCCATGCCTGAGGCAGCTGAACAGATGGGAGGCCCTCCTCCAGATAGGGCAACCGATGGACTATCCAAAGTGGCAACCTCTCCCTCAGAGTCTTCTGCAGTAAGGAGGGCTTGCTCCTCTTCACGGTCTTCTAGTGATTCCGGGTCAGTGAGAACTTCAACTACAAACCCCTCTCCTCCTCATACCAGAGGGCGAAATTCCAACAAAGAACGAAGGAATCTCGAAGCAGCCTCCAACATTGCCGGGGGCTCCCAGAAACAGATGGATTCATTCATTTTACGAAATCTCTAATGTTTTTCTGCATATTTCTATGCTCACAATTTGTGAGAGTCTATCCTGTTAAGCATTGGTTGAAATCCTCGAAGAATAGTTGTCGAAGTAAAAGGGATCTTTATCCCAAGAAACTCTTAAGGAGGCTGACAGAACTTTTAGAGGTCATCAGCCCTCCATATTTCTGTAATCTTGGATTCTGGTTCGCCAGAAGGAGTAATACAAAAGTCCCATAACCGTTTTCGTAAAAAAAAAACATATTTATCTTGTATTAGTGCTAAGAAACTTTTAAAGAATTCTTTTAATTTACTAACATTTCTCGTTGGTTTCTTTCAAAACTGTTGGTCAAATATTTTACACATTCCCAATATTGGTCCTCCAGGTGGTGTATAAGAAAAATTCAACGCTTAATTTATGTCAACGAATTCTTGTCGTGCGTCTAAGAATACTTCCTTTTATTTTTGGCTGTCGAATGGTGCGTTCTTTTGGGGTTTTGGTCACACCTGCGTTTGTCCATACCGTGCTTCTTGATATTCCCCAGTCGCAACATCTCCTCTTATCACAATAGAAATATGTGGCTCCCTTGGCTCAGTAGAGATATTCTGGATATTCTGATTGGGATTTGGATTGGTATTCTACTGTGGATTATGGTTTCCCACAATCTTGATCTGTCATCTTGCAATCAACTGAGGACATTATTCGACAGTATGATCAAAAGTTTTAGAGTACGAACATGTCATAGTAGGAATCGCGTAGCCCCTAGAAAATTGTCCAAGCTTCCCACAATTATAACATATAATTTATCCTCTTCCATGACCAAATCCTCCTCCTTGTCCTCAACCTCTAAAATTCCCCCCCTGGGTTGAGGGTATTTTTGTTGTGGGTACTGATTCAATGGATATTGGGCCCGAGGATACTAAACTTGTGGATATTGAGGTAAGCTCACTCAACCTGCATTTGTTCATCATTCTTCATTAAATATGTATCAATTGTTTTCTCCTGCAACAATTGATATTCTTTGCAATCTTTCTCATCATGTCCTATTGATCGATAAAACTTACCGTATAAACTGGTTGGCACACTTACAATCTTCTGTAAGTATAAACATTCTTCCGAATGATGCCCTCTAGTCTTTCATATTCTACACCAAGGAATCCCTTGTGTATTTATTTGGATCGGTGCTCCCGATGAGACGTAATTCATATATGCCGAGAAGTTGTCTTTGTGGTGTCCCTATATTCTGCATATGGTACACCGGATTTATTCTTGTAATTCCTTCCCTTTATTAACATCTTGAAGTTACAGTGTAAGGTTGGCTAGTTGCGACTGGATTTTCATCATTCCTGCACTAGTTTCTTTGACCGATGAGGATTCCAACTTCATAGAAAATTCTAGAGCCTTGTCTAGCATGCAATATTTTGTTGCATCAAAAGAATGTGGATGTGCGAAAACAACGTTGCAATAAACCATTCTTTGTGTTGAATGTCCGACATCTGGAAGCTTACTTTGGCCATCACTGTATTGAATCTTTGGTTGAAATCCCAAATAGGCTCTGTAGGAAATTGCTTAGTTTATTTTATCTTCATAATACATTGCAACTCAGATTTGGGCTTTCTGAACTAGTCTATTAGTCCTGCCTGAATTTGATCTAATGTTTTCTATGGGAATCTTGTTGGCAACACAGATAATTTCATGTATCAATCCAATGCACGACCGTTAAGGGTTGTGATCATCTGATCTTTCTTGATGGCTTCATCTTCGACCTGTCGCATAGTCCACATGGCTTCACATAGAAACCAATGTTTCTCATGGTCTTCTAATCCATTTCCATTAAATATTGGAAACTTTATATCATTCGCAACCATTATATTTGTTCTTGGTACTACTGTATTACAAGTTTTTCTATTGGGTGACTAATTTATAGATCTTACCTCCGAAGATGTACGCATGGTCGTGGGTACGTCATATACATACTCTGGATCTGGAGCTTCTTCTTCTTCTTTTTTCAGATATAGGCTGGTATTCCTCTTCCTCGTCACAAGAACTTTCGCTAAAGTGTGATGCAAGTGTGTATTCCTATCCTCTGTTTGTATTGCAAATTATTCTTCTTCTCACAATCCTTCTTCTCTTTCACAACCGAAATATTGAATCAGCTATAAGCTCCACTTTATCGATTCTCCCTCTTGAAATTTTCTCCGCTGGGTTTCTAGCCTCAACAACCACTCATGCAACAAAACAAGAATTCACAAAAGAAAATATCATGAATGTATGTATAGAGATAATTCTCCAACCCCTTTGTTGGGTTCAGCTTAGATCCTTCACTTTCTTCCCGTGCAAACTCTAGTGCCTTAAAATCCACCTAATCTTGAATTTTCGGCTTCGTCCGGTGCCACAACATATCCCCACCGAAATGATTCATAGTCCCAACAACATAACCATTTCTTGGGATTATTCTTGTCAACATAGGTTCATATCCTTAGTTGGAAACAAAGACCCAAGATATCGGCCCAACAGAGGAGGACCTTGTCGGCAACACCTGCGACATAGATGCGGTCTCACCCGAGATATCTTATTGGGAACTACCATAACCAAATTTCTGTAGTTATGTGGGGATATTTACTTGTGCAATACTTTAACATATTGCTTACCAAATTTGGAGATTATACTTCTTATTCCTTGTCTATTCATTCAAGATAACATTCTATTTACCAGTCAACACATATTGCAGTATTCAACATAAAATCCTTATCACAGATTCATTCAATAAGTGGTGCGACACATGCATATATGGGATTATTCATAAATAGATGTGGTGCGACATATTCAAATCTACTTATTCACAATATACATGCATTTGAAATAAACACATTAATCAATGACATACATAGACAACAATTAATGTGGAAACCCATCCGGGAAAAACCACAAAGGAACTCTTCATCTAGCATGATAAATATGTTAGAACGTTTTGTCTGTGCACTCAGCTTGCTGACTCTTTTCTAGATATTATCTACAACTCATATAGACTTCTCTCCTCTCATTCTCTTAGGTTTTGGGGCTATGCATTTATTCTCTCCTTCACTCCTCTGTCGATCTGCACACAACCTGGATCGATCCTCTAGCTAAACAACTCTCTTCTTCCCTTCTCAACCTACATAGTGACTTAATAGACTAACAATCGACCAACTGACTACATACAAAACAACTAACAATCAACCCCACACACAGCTTGGGTTCTCCCTTTTATAAGCTTCTACCTTTCTTAATCAACCAACTCTTTTTTGTTAGCCGACAACCTGTCATTTCTATTCTCGTACATTTAGTTACAATTGACAATAGGCACTATCGACCCAAAAATACAATTATGCTTTATTACCAAAAGCGTGTTTTATTCTAACTAACTCCTTACTCACGATTAACCAAGCCGTCCTTTTCAAATTCTCTTCTCTTCTTATGTTGTGGTTCCTTTCATCACGACTGCTCTCATCATTGATCTTTCGACCGCGTTTGCTTCTGTTGCAGCTTCTCTTCCGTCACAGACTCTTCTTGCGACTAGAGTCTTTATCTTTCCGAACAGAATTATAGCCAAATTATTCTTAACTTTTCCTAGGGCTAAAAATATACAACACATCATTCATTAAACACATAAAAGTAGTAGGTGCAATACTCAAACCAAAATGCATTACCAACCACTCATATAAAACTTGGTTTATCTTGAATGTATCCTTCCAACTGTCTTCTTCCTTGATTTGGAAGTCTTGATGATATATTGATTTCAAATCCATTTTGGTGAAGTACTTTTCATACCAGGACTGATATAGTAAGTCATTGAATTGGAGCAAAGGGTATTGATGGTTGAGAATTATCTTGTTTAGATATCTATAGTCAATGCACATTCTCCAAATCACATCGTTATGTCATACCAAAATGACTGGGGAACTACATGGTGAGGGACCTAGTCTTAGAACTTTTTGTTCCAATAATTCTTGACATTGATTCTTCACTTCATTTGGATCTAATATGGACCATATGTATAGTCCTATATTTGGTAAATGAGAGTCTCACAATAACTATATCTTGTGTTCCACTTCTCTCTTGGGTGGATTTCCTTTTGTATCTTTCAATGCTTATTTACATGTCTTCAAAATTTCTTTCAATTGACATCTATTTTTTTTCTTGCATACACTCTTCAATGGATTTTGTAACACCTCATAAGTTGATTCCTTTTTAGTTATATATCAACAAAATAAGTACATACTTATTTCCTTTGTTGATATTAGTTCCATAGAAACATTTGGCCCTTTTCATACCTGATAAGGTAAAGTTAGGACTTTAGGGAGTAGTTGAATACTTGCCACTTAGTTACTAGCAGGGATCTGCCTAACCTAGATGCCTCATTGTGGCGTCCCATCCAGTTTGTGCATGGCATCCTAGCTTTAGTCTAGCAAAATCTATTTTTTCTGATGTTTCATATTATGTGCACTAAAATTGAATTATAATTGTTTCAACCAATGATTGAATCTATTGCATTTATTCACCTTCATAAGGCTTGATCTCAAAATTCAATTCTATTTTAAATAGGAGTTAAGAATATTGGTTGCGGGAGTTCCCTTCTTTTTAGCTTAGATATTCCTTCTCTTTCCACATCTCCTCATGATATTCTAGTTTCTCATAAGATCAAGTTTCTAAAAAAAGAGCCAGATATTTTTCTCAAGAGCAACCATGAGTGTGGCCATGTTCCTAAAACTATTGGATAGTTGAAATTACAATCTTGAAAATATTGTTTTCCTTCATTGGTGGGCCTTTTTGGTTCTCTTATACTATTTCGCAAGATAATTGATGATTTTTAACGCTTATAGGGTTTCTATCAAAAACCACAGGGTACATATCTCCCATGGATTTGGATTTCCTAAGGAAAGAAATGACATAATTTGCTTAGACCACCAAATTCCCAAATAAACCTACTCTAAATATACCAATATGATATGTAAACCTCCTCGTACATTCCAATGACCAACTCACTAAAATATATTTAAAGTTAAGGCTACTCAAGTGATCCTATGCTCAATTTCATAAATTTATTTGTATTTTTTTATGCTTTAACAAAAATAAAACACATCAAATAGGTATTATTTTGAGTAATGTGACATAAAACATAACTAGAATAGCAATGAAAACCATATTAGAACAAAAAATTTACCTTGGAAACCCATATAGGAAAACCAACAAGGACCCTATCTAACTACTTTTTATTATAATGAAGATTACAATACATTAAAGGAAATTCAATACATTCTTAATTAAAAACTATGAGACATTGTGGTCTTCCATATTCCTCTAAACTATGTTTATCTCTCTTCTCTTTTCATTATTAGTATCTCATGTGTAAGTCCTTGCTCATACTATGTGTTATGGAATTATTAAGTCACACTTTACCTATGATGTCTATTTGGTATGTACTAATTTTGATCACTAATAAATCCTTTCTAAAAATCTCAATTTTCTTGGTCCATGTGCCTTTCCTTTAGCAAAAACATGGGGCCTTATGTCTTCTTTAAATAAAAGTGCGGGGGCTTTCCAAAAAGTGTGTGTGTGTTATAAGTGCATGATATGTGTACTAATGAGAATAGTTTGTAAGGTTCATGCACTTCTACACCGCTAAAACTTGTATCAATTGTTTGAACTAGCTCGTAAGGGTATTTAAGAAGACATTGTTGAAGAAGGATCACCATGGGCTATTAAAACACCCTTACAATGGAGGATTGAGAATCAATTGCCGCATAGTATTTTCATGGTCCTACCCCTCGTCATAAACTCTATTTTCTACTTTTTACTTCATTGGCATAGAGTTGGTATCTTGATTCCCTTAGATTATCGCATTCCTTTATCCTCAAGAAGATGGAGAAAAGTAGTAGATGCCCATGGTCTAGGATGGAGAAATCAAATCCCAGTGATGAAGATTCCATTAGAAAAGATTAGGTATAGTTAGATATTGTTTCTTTCATCTTTTGGTTTTAGTAACATGGATATCTCTCTTCTTCTCGCTCCCCACTCACCCCACCCAACAACAAAAAATGTTTTGATTTGTGTATTCATGAATTATATATTTGGAGGTGGAAATATTTTCCTAATGATAGTTATTTTTAGTTAGTTAATATTTCATACCACATTAATTATCATTGATTTTAACCTCTATGAATTTACATAACTTGATTACATTAATGATTCTCTTGATAGGAACATTGGGGACCAATGAAATACAATATATAAAATATACAAGTGAATACATTCCGAAGTTACAAATACATCAACACTCCCTCTTAACTAGGAAGGTATTCTCTTGACGCAATTCATCAGTACAAGTATTTGTCACTAGATCATAATCAAAGCTAGATCATCACTGGATCATCACTAGATCATCATCATCATCACTGCTTCCGCTATCTCGATCAAATGGTGTTATCTCTCAATTCTACTCGTCATAGGAAGTTCTACGGAGCCAACCCTTTTTCATGTTGGTTGTAGGCCTAGCCTCCAGGTAGGTCTTCATATTCTTCAACACTTATATCTGACCATGGGAGGCCTAGCCTGGCACCATGTCGGAAAGGCCCGTCCAACACTTATATCTGACCATGGGAGGAACACATCCAACATCCATGTCAGAATGGAATGCGCAACACTCACATCTGACCATGGGAGGCCCAGATTGCCACCATGTCAGAAAGGCCTAGCACTCAAAATCTGACCATGGGATGCCCAACTTGCCACCATGTTAGAAAGGATCATCCAAAACTTATATCTAACCATGGGAGGCCCAGCCTCCCACCATGTCAAAAAGGCCCAGCACTCATATTCCACCATGGGAGGCCCGACCTACCACCATGTCGGAAAGGCTCAGCACTTATATCCGACCATGGGAGGCCCGACTTGCCACCATGTCAGAAATGCTCATCACTTATATCTGACCATGGGAGGCCCAGCCTTCCACCATGTCAGAAAGGCTCTGCACTTACATCTGACCATGGGAGGCCCAGCCTGCCACCATGTCAGAAAGGCTCTACACTTACATATGACCATGGGAGGTGCATCCTGCCACCATGTCAGAAAGGATCTGCACTTACATCTGACCATGGGAGGCCCGACTTGCCACCATGTCAAAAAGGCTATGCACTTACATCTGACCATGGGAGGAAACAATCCTACCACCATGTCAGAAAGGCTCTGCACTTCCATCTGACCATGGGAGGAACCAATCCTACCACCATGTTGGAAAGGCACACAGACTCATCACTTCCCCTTGGAAGAAACCTCAATATGGAGAACACCAAGCTTCTCCCTGAAGTACTCAAACTTCACTCTGGCCAAAGGCTTGGTCAACACATCATCTATCTGCTCATCCGTCACAACATACTGGAGCTTCACTGCTCCTCTCTGCACCATATCCATGATATAGTGATATTTGATCTCGATATTTTTTGACTTGTCATGGAACACCGGGTTCTCCAAGAACTTCACACAACTCTGGTTGTCGCAATAAATACAAGTAGCATCCAACTAGATATCAAACAAATCAGATAGTAGCTTCCTCAACCACACTGCCTCACAACTAGAAGAACAAGCTGTGACATACTCTGCTTCGACTGTACTCGATGCCACGCAGAACTGCTTCCTACTAAACCAAGAGATCACACCTTATCCCATACTGAAGAAGCACCCCGAAGTGGTCTTCCTATCAATGGCACTGCCTACCCAATCTGAATCAACATAACCTTCCAGGTTAATCTTCTGATTCACCTCATACTTGAGACCATAATCAACTGTACCCTTCAGGTACCTCAGAATATGCTTTGTAGCAATCAGGTGAACATGTCTAGGATCCGTTAGGAATTGGCTCAATGTGTTCACAACAAAGAAAATATCTGGTCTCGTATTCATTAGGTACATCAAGGACCCAATCATCTGATGATACATTGTAGCATCAATCGAATCTGATGAAGCATCACTCAATTGCTTCAGGTTTGATGCCATAGGTGTGGTCATGGCCCAAACCTGTTTAGGATTTGTACTGCATACTTCCCTTGTCCTAGGGAGATTCCATCTACATTCTTCCACACATCCATGCCTAGAAAGTAGTGCATCATAGCCAAGCCCTTCATCTCGAACTTAGTAGCAAGCTTCCTCTTCGTATCAGCAATCAACCCCTCCTCACCTGTTACAAACGGGTCATCTACATACAGTAGGATTATCACTGGGTTCCCTTCTTCAACCTTGTAGTAAAGGTTGGAATCCTCTTTAATATTGGTAAATCGCAAACTAGTCAGAAAGCTGTCAATATTTTCATACCATGTCCTGGATTTCTTCCATTTACACACATGAGTTACCCTATCATGTGTCTGAAAACTGAGTGGCCGCTCCACATACACTTCCTATTCCACTACACCATTCAAGAAAGAATTCTTGACATCCATATGGTGTATCTTCCATTTCATTACTGCAGCCAGAGTAAGTACTGATATGATGGAAGTGTATTTGGCTACAGGTGCAAACGTTTCTTCATAATATATTCCTTCTTTTTGGGAGAAGCCATGAGCCGCAAATATTGCTTTTATATTTCTCTATGCTTCCAGCTGCAGCATGCTTGATCTTGAAGATCCACTTGGAAGTCACAACAGACTTCCCCTCTGGTCTTGGGACAACATCCCAGACATCATTCTTCATGATCGACTGGTACTCCTCGATCATAGCATCCTTCTATTATTTCTTCTCTGTCGCTTCTTCCTAGTTGGAAGGTTCTTTATCAATGATGTCACATAATAGGGCTACATATTCGGAGTAGAACCTAGTTCTTTTCCTCTCTCTGTGCATTTCTTTTGTAGCACCATATCTTTCTGCACCTTGGATAGCCTCTTGTACCCATGCAGGTTTCCTCTTGTGAGGATTATTCTCTTGGGGTGGATCTACAGGTTCCTGTGGTTCTTCTATTTCTCGATCTTCTTCTTGAGTTGCATCGTTCATAGTTGTATCTTGAATCCTAGGTACTTATTTTTCTTCAAGGTCTTCAATAGGTATCTTTCTGGATTTGATGTAAGCTGAGTCTTCATCAAATGTTGCATCTCTGCTGAAGTCGATCTTCCTGAATCCTAGGAAGTATATTCTATAAGCCTTCGAGCTTTAACTATATCCCACAAATAAACCCTTCTTTCCTGAAGGATCTAACTTTTTCTTCTTTTCTTTTGGAATGTGTATGTACACTGGACAACCAAATATTATGAGATGAATGACTTCTGGTTTCTTACCGGAGAAGACTTCTTCAAGTGTCTTGTTCGCAAGTACTCTATGCGGAGTACAGTTCTGTACATACACAGTTGTCCTAGCAACTTCTTCCCATAGATGCATGGGAAGATCTTGATCATGAAGCATTTCCCTTGCATCTTCCATGATCATTCTATTCTTCCTTTCTACAACCCCATTCTGCTGTGGATTATATGGAGTGGTCAACTCCCTCTTAATCCCTGAATCTTTGCAGAATTCTTTGAATTCATTTGATGTGAATTCTCCGCCATTGTCTGATCGAAAGGTCTTGATTTTATTTTCTATGTGTTCCTCGATCAAGGATTTGAATTCTTTGAACTTGCTGAATACTTCATCTTTGTTTTTCAAGAAGTATATCCATGTCTTCCTAGAAAAATAATCAATGAAAGAAACATAGTATACATACCCACTCAATGAACTGGATGACATCGAACCGCATACATCGGAGTGGATAATTTCCAAGATTCCTTTTTCCTTGCTCTCGCTACTTGGAAATGTCTTCTTTGTGTTATTTCCTTTCACACATCCTTTGAAAACACCTTCATGTTTTTCCTGTATTTTGGAAGACCTTCAACAACTTTGCTTACAAGTGGTAGTGCACATGTGGAAGCCTTCTATGCCAAAGTTCATTTGGATCTACTGAGTCATGGACCAAGGCTTGTTCTAGTTGGCCTTTTAGCTTGTATAAGCCTCCCTCTTGCTCTCCAATCACTACTGCATCATCTATAGTTTTTGCCTTTGGCCACATAAGGACTTGGCCATCTACAAATGAAACCCTTATGACTTTTCCATCTAATGGAAATATGGAGAGGAGATTCTTCTTTAGTCCTGGTACAAACAAGACATCCTTTATCTTCATAAACTTTCCAGAGTCCAGCTTATAGGAGGATTCACCATTACGTTTTATTGGATACTTGTAGTCATCCACAATTTTTACTTTATGGGTTGATTCATGTTCAAATAGTTTCACAAAAGATTCCTTGAATCACTTCATGTGCTTGGAAGCCCCACTGACCATAAGCCAATAATTGCTTCCATGCGTGATAGTTCCCGTGAGGACAGAAATTAGAACATATTCTTCATCACTTGAAGAATCATCACTTTCTTCTTTGATTATCTTTATGGAAGGTTCATCATCCCCTGCAGTGTGAGCATGATGTCTTCTTTTTTTGTCCTTCTTGTGAGAGCCCTTCTTATTCTTGGGACAATCTCTTGCGAAGTGTCCTCTTTCATCACATGTAAAGAATCTGTATTTAGATATGTCTTTGTTATATTTTCTAGGGTTATCTTTCTAGTGAGAATGCTTACCTTTTGGATTATGATAGTCCCTCCTGATTTTATTGGAGTGTACTGTGAGAGGTTGATCTTCACTTCCCATGTTTTCTTCTCGGGCTACTATTTGAGCTTCTTCTTGTGAGCAATCTTCCCACAGTCTACTGAAGGTGACTAGCTTTCGTCTAGCACAAATCCCTTGAATGAAGGAGTCCCATGACCTAGGGAGAGCATTCAAGGTGGTCATCACAATTTTTTCATTCTCTACTTCTTCATCTACTTCTTCAAGTTGTTCTTTGATCTGGGAGACCCTTGTAAAGTATGATTGTATGGTTTCTGCATTTTGAATCTTCACATTCTTCAACTAGTTCCTCAAATTCATCTTATGATTTATGTTATTTCCTTCAAATAGCTTGATCAAGGCTTCAAACATATCTTTAGGTGTCTTTAGGGAGGACACTTGTGGTATGAGGTGATCCTTGATTGAATCAACAATAATATTTCTTCTTGTGTAAGGCTTTAGCCTCATCTCCCTCTGGAATCAGAACCTCTCCATTGATGTAGGAGTCCAATTCATTTTATTCAAGAACTAGTGAGATCCTATACTTCCATACTCGAAATTTATCAGCTCCCTCAAGCTTTTCATCAAGCTTGGTGTGATGAGACATCTTAACTGAGAACCTCAAATGGAAATACAAAAGATTTATATCTTACCAATTTGAGAAGCTGAAACTGGATCTGGAGCTGATCTTCTGTAGTGCTGGTTTTTTGGTTAAGGGGGGTATTAGGGTTTGACTTTCCCAGAGTTCTACCCAGCCAAAAAATTTGATCTTGATCTCTAAAATTCGATTTTGAGGAGCAGAATAACCCTGTGCTGGGCTCACTCAAAAATTCCACTTCCGTGAAAAGCCCTAATTTCTTGATGTAGTGGTAGGTCAAAAACTAAAAGTGCTCAGAATCAGATTCTGCTTCGACAGAAAGATGTGCCCTTCAATGGAAAGTAAATCTAGCCTCCTTTTGTTGATGGATTGTGGAGAGAGACCCAAAAAGTAAGAATCCCTAGCTTCTGTAGTTGCACAATTTCTTCTTCTAAGGTTAGCTCTGATACCATGTTAGATTTTTATCAATTAGGTAGTATTATCTTAGAATCTTATCTGAGAGAATAACATGCACAGCAAATCAATCACAAGAGACAATAGACACAAAGATTTTCCTCTGGGAAACCATAAAGGAGAAAACCCCACAACTTCCTCAGAGATTGAATGAGCACCAATGGAAGCAGTAAAACCCAAAGACAAAAAGATGATTTCCAACAGTTGTTCTCTCTCTCACTTGAGCAAGATTCTTCTCTCTCACCTATTCTCTATAGATGGGTGAGTGTGTGTCTCAAATAGAGAGGCTCACTCTCTATTTATACTAATTTTTGACTTGGCAATTACTTACCAGGGCCGACTTCTCTAGGAGAGTCTAATAACCCTAGTGCCCCGAAACTGTGGGGATTGTTCCCCTCGATCAACTAGGAGGGTTAACCTCTATGACTTTACATAACTTGATTACATTAATGATTCTCCCGATAGGAACATCAGGAACCAATGAAATACAATATATAAAATATACAAGTGAATACATTCCGAACAAATACATCAACAAAAAGTTGAACCAAAATATTATTTTCTTCCTTTGTATGCCCATCTATATGAAAATGAATTGTAACAGTTCACTTGAATTTAATATCCAACTTCTCCCTAAATGAAGTCCAAAATATATTGAGAAATATAATATATCTATAAAAAGTGATGTTCCCTAAAATCCCAAAGAGCACATTGACCTTTTTAAAGAGAAATTAGCTTGTATGTTCTTGTCCTTTTATGGTATGCTTATAAGCCATCAAAACACACATATTATTTAACTAATTTTATACTATTAAATACATGTAGTCATTCCATCTTCTTATTCTTGGAAAATGCCTCCCAAAAATCTATGAATATGCTTTACCATGTCCTTGTAGGGGCCATAAGTGGATTTTATATTCCTTGATTTATGTTACTAGGATTATTGATAGAACATAAAATATAACCTCTACTAAATCTATCTACTTCTTCTTGTATATTATACCAATAACCCCACCATTTCGAGTTATCCATGATATTATCAACACCAAAGTGACTAGCAACCTTGGATATGTGAGACTCCCTTACAAATTGTACACTCTCTTATTTTGGTATGAACAAATTCTCCGTCTTGTAGACTAATCCAACTTGGATATGATAATCGACATCTACTTGTTATTGTTATCCTTGTAGTTATTTATGCATCCCCTTGATTGACCCATCTCCCACGTACTCCTCTTTATATGCTGCATTGGTGAATGAGTCCATGTGCATAATGGCTTTCATAACTATGATTTTATGTGTGGGTGGTCTGGATAGAAAATTATCCAAATTATTGGTAGTGTGTTTCTTATATTTGGTCACTAAATAAAATTGTTGCGGAAATCCCATCCATTTATAGTTTCTTGCTCATTGGATCTTACCTTCAAAATTAAGTATTATAGAGGTTGGTGATTAATATGGATGATGATTTCCTTTTTTTTCAGAGGAAAAAATACCGGTATTTGTTATTCAAATGAATGAAAAGACATCATTTACATATCAGCATGGTGACTGCCAAATTCCAGTTCCATCACCAACAAATATAAATGACAATACATAACAACAGAATCAAAAGATAAAGTCTGATCGTAGCAGACTTTTCTCATCATCCCTGATAAATCAGGTCAGAAAACACTAAGTAATATCGAAGATGAACTTCAAACATACAAATCAGAGCAATACATGCTGGCAAGAAGGACTCAACTTAGAACAGAAAGTAATAATCAATCAACTGCTAAAACCATGCTGAACAAAAGAGATATTTAGCTACTCTAAAAGAGATTAAGATTGCCATGATTCACAATCAAACCATCCATAGTTTCTGAAAAAGTAACAAATCCCATTTCCAAATTCAGGCCTTGTTTAGAGAGTGCATCTGCCAGCATGTTATGCTCACGATATGTATGTTTAAAGATCACCGGCGGGGCCTTTTGAAGCATAAGTCTTATGTCGCAACACCAGTGCATCAGAGATGGAACATCAAGTGCAGTAATTCTGTTAAGCCACGAGATAATAACCATGGATTCCCCATATATCAGCTGCATAGGAATACCCATCAATAAGCTTACTCTAAGAATTTCCCAGCAAGCCAATAATTCTGCTCTTGTATTCGAACTTCTTCCACATCCCATTGAAAAACTAAAGAAATGAGAATCATTGATAAAAATCACATAACCTAATCCTCCAATATACTCCGCAGCAGCTCCATCGAAAAAACCACAAGGAAAGCATTTTAATGGTTTAGTGCCAATATTGCGAACTTTGTGAATTTTCAAAGGCACAGGGTAAGTATTTATCAAGCCTTCAATTCTGGCAATCAAAGCAGAGAAGGATGATTTCTTATTTTCAAATAAGCAAAGATTGCTGATGAGCCAAATTCACCAAAATATAAATAGAAGCAGGTAATAGTAAGGGGCAGAACTCGCAGTACAAGAGAACCAATGGTCAAAAAAAGAATGAACAGAGCTGAAGATAGGGAAAGAGCAGTTGTATTTAACCTCAAAAAAAGTGTAAATATGGGCAGAAAAAGGACAACAAAAAAATAGATGTTGGATATCTTCCAGGTTACCTTCATAGAGGACACAACAACTAGGCCCATTGATGCCTCTAGTCTGCAATTGCTCCCAGGTTAAAATCTTTCGGTATATCAATAACCAGATAAAGCATTTTATTTTTAGAGGGATAGTCAAAGTCCACAAAATTTTCAGAACCTTGTCATTTAATTCTGACCAGCTATCAGAGATTACACAAGCATAACCTTCAGCAGCAGATAACGGCCCTGTATATTTATTATGGGTCCAAATTAAAATATCATTTTGTTCAGTGAGCCGAATACGACCAAATTCCATACCTCTTATATAATTATCCCATATAGATTTCCATTCACCAATAAGATCAAGTTCATCTGCAGAGAACCAATAACCTTTGGCATTTGAAGTATGATTTCGAGCTTGAGCTAAGGAACAAATGCCAAAATCCTCTAAATATTCTCGTAATCCTCTAGGCAGGGTAAAAGAGGATCCCATACCCACAATAGGATCTGCACCCAGGGAAATGGATTCACCATTACCAACTTGCCAGATAATTCCTTTGCCAATCCAATTTAAGGTAGCAACGAAGCCTTTCCAAATAATTGAAGCATTATTATAAATGAAATGCTTTTCCCTGATCCATAGGTGAAAAGGCCTATTTTTCAGATATTTTATAGTGATAAGTAGGTGGGTTTGGTCCTAACCTAACTTTAGGGATGAGTGGTGTTTTTTCATGTTCTTCTCCAATCATGCTCGTCGATGGAACAAATGCGGCAATGTATTCCATAGTGGGCATAGGTGAAGGTATCTTGATGCCTTATTCTATAATGGTGCTTGTACTAGATATAGAGATGACCATACTCTACAAAAAATCACATCGATTCTTACAGCTACAGACACAATAGGTCAGCTTACTCAGTCGGGTGCAAATAGAATGAATAAAACTTCGATACGAAGATGATATACATTCACCCGTTCAATCAGTATTTTCTTCAAATGAGTAGGTAATAAATGGAAAGGTGGTGTTGATTTTCACACATGGATAAATCATTCAAATCATGACAGGGAAACTGGTGATCAAACTGTCACTGCGCCTGTCAGTTCAATGGTAGTTATTGTGCATTAATGATGGAAGTGACCAAAAAGTATGCCGTCTAAATCTCCCACGTCCTCAAATTAACTACAACCAACTGTCTTTTTGTGACCAAATTTCATCATGTGACAAATTTTTTCTTCGTGCGACAGGTATACATCCTTCAACACATTTCTTTCCTTGCGATAGACGGGGAGTCTTCGCCACCATTTTTCTTCTGCGACAATTTTTCTTTAACCCTGATAGATATATCGTGTGTTACATGACACTCTATATTTGAAATAAAACACTCATACTTTTTACAAAATTAACACTCATAAATTTGCGTCTTTTTGTCTTTTTCTTTTGTCTTTTATCTTTTTTTTTAGTTGACCAAGTCGCGGCTATCTTGGTTAGGATTTAGCCGACTTCCATTCACCAATCCTTTGAAAGGTGTTCCATATAATTTTTGCAATTGAACTGCGCCTCCTTCAATGATTTGATGACAACATATGACCCCAGCCAATGTGTTTTTAGCTTGTTAGGGTGCTTAAAAAACTTATTGTCATACAAGAGGACAAGTTCTTCGATCTAAAAATGCTTATCCTTGATTTTTTGATCATGCCATACTTTATATCGTCCCTTCTCAAAATTTTGGTGATAGCCTGTGACAAAACGTTCTTCCTCCAACTGCACAAGCTGTGACAATCTTTCTTCGACAACACCAACATCATTCATTTCAATATTTGCAGCAATCCTTACATTGGGGACAATGTATTCCATTAGCATAACACCCTCTTGTCCATACACTAGTCAGAATGGATTTTGGCATGTCAACTTCTTACAGGTCATGTGACATGTCCACAGTACTGCAACGATTTTATGGTCCCAATCATCTCTTTGAATTTTGCAAATCTTTGTTAATGTGTTCTCAAGGATCTTGTTGAATTCCTGAACAACAACATTCACTTGTGGGTGATATGGTGTCATCTTTTGTGTTGGATTTAGAATTGTTCAGTCAATTCTTCATTCAACCGATTGACAACATGTGTTCCCTGACCACTTATCAAACTCTTCGGACGTATAAATCTAGTCACAACATTGTCAAACAAAAATTTGGCAGCAGTCAAAGCGGTACAATTCTTTACTGGTTCTTCTTTAGCCCATCTAGTGAGGTAATCCATTGCACTAATAATATATCTTGCACCTGTTCGCTTCTTTGCTGGATTAATAGGCCCGATAAAATCAACATCCCATTTTTAAAATTCCTACAAAGTTATTTGAGGTACTAGCATCATTTCATCTCTTCGTGATGGCTTTTTGGTTCTTTGACAAATATCACAGTTGTGACAATATTCTCTAGCATCCACATGCAAAGTGGGCCACCACAACCCTACTTGCAATATCTTTCGCGCTATATATTTTCCAGCATAATGGCCTCCTATGACACCAACATGTGCTTCATTCAATATCATCGGTCACTCATGTTCTAATACATAATGACGAAGAATTTCATTTGGTCCCATTTTATATAGTTGTCCAACTATCAATAGGAAGCAGCTCACACCACTAATCATTTTTTCTGTGCAATACTAAATCCTCTGGTGCATATCCCATATTCAAGAAATGTATAATATATTTATAATGATCATCAAACATTGTGATCATAAATAATTGTGCATCAGGAATACTGTCATCGAGATTCACAAGTTCTTCTCCACTTTCAAGCCTCGACAGGTGGTCTAGTCCTGAGTTCAGTTGACCTGAATTAACAATAACTTCAAATTCAAATTCTTGGAAAAGGAGAAGCCACCAGAAAATCTCCCCCCCAACACTGGCTTGTTCACCAGATATTTCAATGCTAAATGGTCTGTGAACATCTTGAAATGTCCACCTAAAAAATGGTGTCGAAATTTCTGAAGCACATACACCATGTCTAAGCCTTCTCTTTCAGTCGTAGCGTAATTATTTTCTATTGTTGATAATTTATTTCTAGCGAAGGAAATAGGATGATTAATTGACCCTTCTCCAGGATTCGAGACTACAACATTGAGTCTGACAGACGGTGCATCGAAATGTATGTGAAATTCCTCCTTCTAGTATGGAAAAAGTAGTATGGGAATTGTGTGGCATCTTGTTCTTTAGAGTGTCAAGAATCTCTTGGAAGTGCTCACTCCATTGGAACTTAACATCCTTCTTCAACAACTTCTCCATTGGAGCAGTGACCTCTACATATATTTTGATAAATTTTTGACAGTATCATGTATGTCCCTGTCTCATTCTCAGTTGCTTCACTATCACAGGGGTTGGTAGGTCGATGATGATCGCATTTTTTGCAGGGCCGGCCATGATTTTGTCGCGACAAACCACATGGCCCAACATAATTCAAAATGGGGCAAAAAATATACATTTCTTTATATTCATTGAAATCTAATAATGTTGACATCATTCCAGCATCATTCTGAGGCTCCCAATATGATATTTTATCAACCCAAACATCGTCTAGTTATCGAAGTAGACCTTAAGAAATTTATCAATAAAATATTTGAAATAAACCACTACTATCCTGGAAACAATAACAGGGGAATTCTTGAGTCCAAAGGGCATTACTGTATACTGGAAGCACCTCCACTCCATCACAAATGTTTTATTATGTTGATGTTCCTTCATGTTTCTGACCTAATGTTAGCCAGAGAACCCATCAGTGAAAGAATAAACTTCTTGACCCCCAACACTTTATAATACCTCATCTATAAACAGATTTAGAAATAGGTCATGTAAGAAAGTGTCATTCAACTTTCTGAAGTTGACGTAAATATGCACTTCATCGGCAGTCTTCTGATCTTGCACTACTATCGAACTGATCCACTTAGATTCTTTAATCGTTTCTATGATACCTGCATCCAACATTCGATCTAACTCTATCTTAACTTTTTATTTATACCATGGATTCAGCCTGTATGGTTGATTCTTCACAGGATTTGCGTTAGGATTTAATGGTATATTCATCTCTCCAAGGTCTCTGAAAATCCCTTTCATCTCCAAAAATTTTGTAGGGAACAGATCCTGAAATTCATGGAGTGAGTCTGTGATCTTCCTGACAGTTTCATAGTCCCAATAATCTTCGATATTGGAGAAATTTGGATTCTCTTGAGATCCAAAATTTACTTTCTTGATTTTCAATGGATTCAAAAATTGGTCCTTAGAAATACCAAATCCTTCCAGCATGCGAGCACCTTTAGACTCTGGGATGTTTATGTCGAGCATGTTGAAATATGGTAACTTCAAAGGATATTCTAAATTTGTTTTACTGATGTACCCCAAGGGATATGTTATTATTCCTCCATTGGGATGTTATTATTGTAATTGGTCATCATAGATTCATGAGGTAAAGCCTCCATTGTAAGTCGAGTCATTACTACCCTAATGAATATAATAAAATATTGTTTTGTGGTTTCCTAGGTGAAGTCGGCCCAGACAATTTAGTGGGGCCAACTTGTTGTAATGGATAATTCACCTAATAACCTAGGTCTGGGGGTTACCAACATACTATGACCTTGCAGACAATTTGATTATAAAAGCACAAATAGGAAATA
>LPNX010446753.1:11967-191963 GCA_001517045.1 Pseudotsuga menziesii
TTAGGGTATGCAGGCTATTATCGTAGATTTATTGCAAATTTTAGTAAGATAGCTCTGCCATTGTTTAAATTACTTTCAAAGGATGTACATTTCAAATGGGATACTAACTGTCAATCTGCATTTCAGACACTTAAAGAGAAGCTCTCAACTGCTCCCATTTTAAGGGGACCAAATTGGACATTGCCCTTCCATATTTCTACTGATGCATCTGATACTGCAATAGGGGCCTCTTTGGGACAAAAAGAGCATACCATGACTTATGCTATCTATTTTATCAGTAAAAATATGACACCTGCAGAATTGAATTATATAGTCACTGAAAAGGAGATGTTGGCAGTAGTTTATGCTGTGAACAAATTCCGTCATTACATTACTGGCTACGAAATTTTTGTCCACACAGATCATTCAGCTTTACGATATTTAATGAATAAATCTATCACTAATGGTCGGATAACCAGATGGTTACTATTAATGCAAGAATTCAATATCACTGTTTTAGATCGGCCTGGACGAGAAAATCAAGTGGCAAATTTCCTGTCTCGCTTACACAATAATGGTGAGGTTGTTCCTGTTTTAGATAGTTTTCCTGATGAACACTTGTTTGCAATTTCTGTTATCACTCCATGGTATGCTGATATTGCCAACTATTTATCATCAGGACAACTACCTCCATCTATGTCATCTAAAGAAAAAAAAAGATTATTAAACAAAGTGTTAGGCATATATGGGTCAATGGTGATCTCTTTTACACATGATATGATCTAATTATCAGGAGATGTGTATGACAAGATGAAGTTTTAGATATTTTGAAAGCATGTCATGATGAACCGTGTGGTGGCCATTTTGCAGAGAAAACAACAACATACAAGATACTCAATTTGGGATATTACTGGCCTTCTATTTTCAATGATTCTAAGAAGTATGTTAGGAGCTATGATACTTGTCAATGGATGGGACGGCCAGTCTGATCTGATGAAATGCCACTCCGACCACAAATCCTCATAGAACCATTTGAAAAGTGGGCTCTTGATTTCATTGGTCCGATTCATCCACCATCACAAGGGAAGAAGTACATTCTGGTATGTACAGACTATGTTACAAAGTGGGTGGAAGCCAAACAATTACTCAGAGCCATAGAACAGACCGTGGTAAACTTTCTTTTTGAGGAGATATTTGTCAGATTTGGGGTTCCTAGAGATATTGTCACTGATCAGGGTGCCTAGTTTACTTCCAAACTAGTGCAGGAGATAGCAACAAAGTACAAGATTAAGCACAGAAAATCTACACCATACCATCCACAAGCCAATGGCCAGGTGGAATCTACAAACAAGACTTTGGAAGGAATCATAACCAAAACTGTCCAGATGCATAGGAAGGATTGGTCAACTAAGCTTACTGAAGCTTTATGGGAAAACCGAATCACTTGGATAAACAGTACTGGTTTTTCTCCTTATCAGCTCGTTTATGGTAAGCAAGTCCTCCTACCTATAGAATTTCAAATTCATACCTTCAAGTTAGCAACAGATTTGGGTATGAATCTTTCTGAAGCACAACAAGAAAAAATACTTCAATTGAATCAACTAGATGAGATGAGACAGGCTGCAATAGAACACAATATTTTGATACAACAACAGAGAGCCCAATGGCATGACAAGTTTATCAAAAAGAAACAATTTCACATCAGTGATTGGGCACTATTGTTTGATTTGAAGTTCAAAGACTTCAAGGCCAAATTCACAACTCATTAACTTGGTCCATATCAGATTGCAGAGGTATATGTCAATGGCTCAGTCAAACTCCAAACAATCGATGACGAAGCACGTACATTTGTGGTCAATGGCCATCAACTCAAATTCTATACCAAGCCTATCAACAAAGAAGATTTCATACAACAGATTTCACAGCAACGGGAGATGGAAGTGCTGGATAAACACACTGGTGTTTCTCCTTCACTTTCTTCTTAGCTATTTTCTGATTTGCTATATATATAGATATAAATATATAAAGAAAAAAAAAACAAAACATAAAGAAAAAAAACAAAAACAACAAAAAAGGGAATTAAGTTGTGAAAACCAGGCCACTGGCACAACATAAACTTGAATTTTCCTTGGAAAACCAGGTTTGCTTGGCCATTGAAAATTCATAAAAATATTTTCAAAATTTCATGCCTCTTAGGTAGTTTTATTTTCAATAATAAAGTTCTTGTTTGACTTGAGGACAAGTCAATAAGTAGGCCTGTGAGGGGGATAAGCATTTTATGCTTTCTATTTTTCTTCTTTCTTGGAACCTTCCAAGTCTTTTTCAAATACAGAGGGACCTGACTTCCAGCAAAGCAGAAGGGACCTGAGATAGTTCCAAGTCTTTTTCAAATGCAGAGGAACTTGACTTCCAGCAAAGCAGAAGGGACCTGAGATGCCAGACATCTTTAAAAGTAGACATCAGAAGGACATATGTGAATCAGAAACAAATTGCAAACCAGTTACATCAAGCAGCAAGCTCAGCATAAAGAGATATCAAGCAAAGTTTGTAAGGATTTTAATTTTTGTGCTTTAAAAGTTGCATGATTCTTTGTTTCTAAGTAATGACATATCTACCTATCCTCATAAGCTTGACTGTCTATTCCACCACCTTCACAATCCATGCTAGCATTCCATTTACTTTTTATCATCCTACCTTAGGTGTCAAAATGGTGGTCAGAATCAATCCTAGAAGCAAATTTTCAATGGCCAAAACATACACTGCATTCTACAGGCAGGGTTTCCTTCTCAACAAGAAGTGAAATGTTTAAAAAAAATGGAATTCAATTTTTTTCTGATATATATTTATACTCCAGATATTAGTGCATTATGCATTCAGTTAAAATATATATGGAATATAGAACATTGATATAAATATGGCTATGTGTATTTCCAAAAGGTGAAAAGAGTCCACTCCAAGTGAAGAAATTCCTTCATTACGGCTCATTAATCAAACATTGGGGTATGCAAAGGAACTGAAGCGCATTGTATAGAGATGAATTAGTTCTAAACCTTACCTTTAATCTTTCTCCTTGAGAATTTGTATTTGATCTAGTGATTGGATAAAAAGTGGCATGTTCAGATAATGATTATAAAGAACGTGGTTGTATTCCCCCACGAAAATATACAAATGTGCCTGGAAAATCGCATTGTGAATTGGTGACATCGGGATTGCATATTTGGTCATTCTTCTTTGAAACAAACCTAACTCTTTCATCTGCAAGACCGGATTGTTGTGTAATGCAAAGACATATATGGGTAATAGTTTACGTTGAAAGGAAGGCGTGTATCACAGGAAGGACGCGGGCACTAGTTTACTGAAGAATGCATTCGTGTAGGAGGAATTGGAAAGCAATAACGCCAGAGGCGAGGTAAACCTTAAATCTTTTTCCAAAGAATTTGCTAGATCAATAGCAATTCTAATTTCAAAGTATCATTTTGGAATAGGAAAACGTTTATAGAGCTAAAAGTTGCAAGGTTGAAGTTTTCTGTTGCATATTTCTTTTCCTACTAAAGTTGCGAAATGGTATCTAGACTAGGACCAGAGAAATTCGATCCCACTGATATTCATGAGAAATGTATGGAAATTTTTGAAAAGAAACAGTGGGTGAATTTTTTTGAAAAGTTTGATGGGCACAATGATAATGCTAGCCTAGCCTTCGCTGATTCGTTTGATGGAGAAAGGGCTACAGTGGGAAATTTGAACTTTAGACTGTCTGAAGACATTTTGGCACAAATCATTGGCTTACCACAACAAGGAGAGAGATTATTCAAAACCAAACAATTCAAGGAGAAGGCATGGATAACCTTTCTGTGCAGGTCAAGGGAAAGATCAGTGAACTGGAAGAAGGGAATACCAAGGAGCTGGTTGGTTCATCCCTGGGATGAAATAGTCTATATCATCCAAAAATTCATCACTTGTGAAGGCCGATTTAGTATTGTATATCTTTACCATATTAAGCTATTGCAACATTTAAGAGGTGATTGTGAGATTAATATGCCCCATTTCTTATTATAGAGTCTTTCCAATATGGCTAAGGTTGTTCAAAAGCATGCAAAAGATAAAATGACAAGCCTTTTCCACTGTGGACTCATCAAAATAATCATCACACATGAGTTACAGAAGCAAAATCTGACTTGGCAAGAATTTTTAATTCATAATCAGTTTGAAGAACAAGAAGAGCTGCCTGAAGAAGGTTTAAAAGAAGACAAATTATTGATGATAACATACCCCAAGGATGGAGAACATAACCCTGAAGCAACAAGCTCAAAAATGCCAAAGGGAAAAAAGAAAGAAAGAGAGGTGTTGATGATCACAGATGATGAAGACAACTCTGAGGCAGCAAGCTCAAAACGGCCTCAGAGAAGGATATGAACCAGGAGTGTGATGAAAGAAGAAAGACAGTTTCAAAAGCAAGATCAAATTTTCACCACTTATAAGAGAAAGCCAAGGAAGTATCAACAAGCTCGAAATAAGTCAGCACTAGAAGAGGATGATGAAAGCCAGCAGAGACAGTATGAATACATACAAACCTTGGGAAGTCAAGAAGAAAATATAACAGGTGAGATAGGGCAGGTCCATGAAGAAAAAGATATCGAAGAAACTGAAAAGACTTTAGATGAAGTGATAAAGCAGACAAAAAAATCAATATCTTCTTGGATCTGCAAGAAAAAGACAAGAAAAAGCATTCAAGACAAGAAATATTAAATGATCCAGCTTCTCCTTTCTTAAAGCAACAGACTATGGAAGAAGAAAAGAAGGGAGATTCAGTACAAGAGAATGAAGAATTGGGGATGGACACCAATTCTGTGCAGCCTCCAATGAAGATGGAAAAGAAGAAAACTTCCAAAAACAGTAAAAAGATTAGAAGATTGAAATTGGAAGTAAAGGAATTAGAACTGAGAAATGA
The DNA here is from genome assembly GCA_001517045.1 of Pseudotsuga menziesii. Taxonomy (NCBI): domain Eukaryota; kingdom Viridiplantae; phylum Streptophyta; class Pinopsida; order Pinales; family Pinaceae; genus Pseudotsuga; species Pseudotsuga menziesii. The sequence goes on from LPNX010446753.1 coordinate 16,895, forward strand.
AAAGTTAAAAGAAAGGAACTGGAAGCTTAAAGTTCAAAGGACACGAATCTCCACGCATGCATATAGATGGTATAAACAAAAGAAGATTTACAAAACCAAGTATGAGAAACTGAAAGTCCTTTATGCATCTCAAGCTTCTACAGATGCATCATCTCAGATAGGGGATTAAAAGCAGAGGGTCAACAGCAAAATTTTGGTCATGATATAAGCATGGTCAAATTTTTTTGGGATACTTTTTGTGCATGAGGACATGCAACATCTTCCTCTTGGGGGAGATGTTGGGCACCATTTTGACCTATTTTTGTCATCTAAATACCTTCCAGTTTCCTCCATAAACCTTCATACTGATTCATAAAACCTTAATTTCATTCACAAAACTTTGGTCAAAGGTATAAATGTTGTTGCTTCTTAACAAATTGAATTATGAGATTTTTAAGGCATCTAAATTAAGGTTTTATTCAAAATTACAGGATGTGCTAACTTCTCGTAATTTCTCCTAGGTTGGATACTTGCAGGCCAGCTAGGCGTAAACTGAGAGATGGGAGAAAGATCCTCGATGTCCAAGGATGGTTAAACTTCCAACAAACAGATGATATGGTTCTCACAGGTGTTGAGTCAATGCCGGTCAAAGATGATCACCTGTGCTACCACTTAGCATAAAAGTAGGATAGTTTCGATTTGGTCTATTTTGATGGATCTGATGGAGGATCTCGAGGGTTGCATGTCATTATTAGTCTTCCAGATTTGTAGCATTTCTAGTTTTTTAAAAAGATTGTATAGGTATTTGATCTTACATATGAAAAAGACCCTGCTGGATCATAAACGTATAGCGTGGAATCAAGACTATGGATTTGATTATTGTGTATGCCCAATTCGATATAGTGAATGCAATTGAAGTTTAAAGCTCTGTGATTTTCTCTCTGCGTGTGTAAACGAGGCATTAGAGGGCCCCCTTTGCCAAATCTGCACACCTTTTTCATATCGTTGCCAGTGGTATGTTTTATTTCCTGTAGAATTCGATTTCTTCACTTTAACTACTTATACATTGCAGAACGAGTTGGATTGTTTGAACAAGGTTATAAACTCTGTTATTTAATCATTCACATGCTGTAGGAATGGTTCAGACTGCTTATTCAATATCAAATCGCTGTACATTGCTTATTCAATGATGAAGTATTGAGAACAATTATACATTGTGAATGTCTTCCTGTAAGGGAAATTAATGTTTGACTGCTTTCAATATTGAGATAATAGGCAGAGTATTGTGATCTATATTTTAGGGTTAGGTTTAATTTGTTTTTTTTATTATCTCAGAACATTTCACATATGAATTGATGTTTAACTCAGAGATCAAATGAAGTTGCTTCTGTAAGGGAGTTTTTGTATTTCAAGTCACAACATTTTAGCTTTCAATAGGTTTGTTTCATAGGTAAACTAGATTTCTAGTTAGGTCTACCTTTGAGTCTGTATATTTTGGATATGCCTCTAAGTCTACAAACTCCGGATTGACATAAACTCAAGGTCTAATCTACACTAGTGGATTGAAGCCCAATAGTTGTGTCGACCTGAATGATAGTTTTGTAGTAGAGCACACATCCTGACACTGGTAGGAATGGAGGTGCAGGTGGACGTGGTAGGAGTGTGCATTGTGTAAGTCCCCACCTTTACTGCATATCCCCATACCCGAGGGCTGCAAAGCTGTCGTTAGGTTGGCGACTGTGAGGTGATGGCTCATGCTTATCAAACATTCTTAGATGGCATCTGGTAGCCTTGTTTGTCACTCTTGGAATTATTACTCGATTATTGTAATATGAGATTCACAAATCCAAAGTCAATCATAAGAAGTTGAATCTTTTCATCCAACAAAATTCTTTACGTACAAATACCGCTGAGGAGGGTTATGTTTTTTAACATGTTTTGTTACATTGTCTTCTTATTATCGAAATTTGACAGTTGAGAAGAACATAATTGTTGGAATGTGTAGGAATTCAAATTCATAAGCGTTTAACATTGGGATTTTTTCCTCTTCAACTAAACAACGATCAATTCAGACACTTGCACCGCTAGTCTGTTACTACTTCTTCAATCAAGAGATAAACCAGCTCCATGACCATGTCCAACTGGTTTGCATGCTATTAATTATTCAAGATGACCATTTGTTTATCTCATATGACCATTTTCTTTTACGCTGTGATAATTCTCTTTGTAAGTGCATTTATGGTTTTGGAATTGAATCTTATTGGAAAACCTAATGACTGGTCATTGCATTGACCAACCAAGACCGCATTATCTATAATATAGAACTGCAATATATAACTGTGTTTGTGTGTTTTGCTTACATTAAAGTCCTGTGTTAGTATATGATCGAAGAATTCAGGCTTGCGTGGAGTATGAATCAAAGACTCTGTGTATATCTGTGAAATACTAACAAGAAAAACCCAACCGTTCACTTCTGGAATCAATGATTTTTTAGATTTCTCACACGTACAGGAGTTGAACAAGATCAAAGCTCTGTGTGATGTGAAAGAAGAATCATAGACAGATCAGTGAGAAGAGAAATATAATAACCAGCCCTCTATTATTTGATATCGACTATATATGCCGAGAAGAATGATGAGAAGAAAATATTTGCTAGGTTGTGCAGGCATTGAACTTCGTTAGCGTTTGGTATAGGGATTTTCTCCTATGACCACGATAGAATCCCACTGCACCACTACCACCAACACATATCACAGGTTTTGGTACTTACGGCTGAAGCAAGTAGCATGCAGGATTCGAACCTACAATTTGAGGGATATTGTCTTCCTTCAATTTTAAATGACCAGAGAATCGAGGGGATTGTTGTATTGGGTTAATAGCACAATATTGTCTGGATAAATCCAACAATAACAATGTCTGTAGATTTATGTGTAATAAGGATAATTTAAAGGTTTTAGATATTATTAATAATATAGGAAGATTAATACCTAGTTAATTGGAGCTTATCTATACCTAAGAGTTGACTGAGAGTTGATATAGGAGATTTGTTTTTTTTAACAGAAACGGTTGGTTTTTTTTTAATTATAAGAAAAAGATTGTGAATACGAAATGCAAGTTGGATTGTCCCTTAATCGGAACATCATCCCTTCCTCTTTGACCTTCCTTCTTTATCCTGAAACAGGCTTGAAAATTTCCCATCCACTGTGAACTATACCTTTTAACAAATTACCCAAGCAGTATAATACAAAAACATTGCATAAAAACCAATAAAAAATTAGGGAATCCAAACATTTTCGCTGATGACGCTATCCTTTTCCATAACCCTGCAATTTAGGCCAGCCCCTTTATTTGCCATGCAATCAGCCTGATGATTCTCTTTTCTCAAGACGTGCAAGGAAACAATGTTTTTAAATTTCTCTTTTCTCAAAATGTGCAAGGAAACAATGTTTTAAAATTCTTTGACTAAACAAAGAAGCATCCTATGCATCTTTGCATCTTTGTGTAAGGGGTTTTCCATTTTTTATAAAAGTTTCTTGCTTCCCTGATGACAATTAGAGAGTCACCGATGACATTCATTTCCTCTATCCCCATTTCTCTAGCCAGCTCCAAGACTTTAATTAAAGCATACCATTCCGCTCTGTTTTTTGTTGCCATTCCTAGACCCCAGACAAACTCTTTTTGCTTGTTCCCTTTGTGATCCAAAATTACTCTGCCTGAGCCAGCAATACCTAGATTGCCTTTGGAGGCACCATCAAGAACAATGAACTAATTCCTGGATTATTCCTCCACTTACTCAAATTCTCTATGCTCATCCTGTTCTTCCAACACGGAAGGACCAAATTAAATTTTGAATTGCTTTTAGGGGATAAATTCCGAAGAATGTCAGCCAACCAAGCTCTTTCGTCCACCTTTATAGTTCATTTATTAAGTTTTTCATTCCTCTTGTGACTAGAGTGTCCACCCATAAATTCTTTGTTGTGGCAGAGACTTTTTTAAAGCATGGTGCTTTCCCTTCAAATATCTCCTTGTTCATTGCATTCCATATTTTCCAGCAAACAAATCTTGGGAGAGCATCCCAAACTCTTGCAAAGTCTGGCTTTTTATTCAATGATCCTTGGTAGTAATCATTCAAGCTAAAAAAACAGTCATACTAGTTTGTTGGCAGCGTGATATTCATTTTGAGCTCTTTCAACATCTCCCTCCAGACTTGCTGAGTGAATTTACACTCTATGAGTACATGAATTAAGCTTTCCTCTTCCTCTTTGCACAAGATGCATTTGGGTGGGCCTATAATCCCTCTTTTTCTAAGATTCTTTGCTGTCAAAGCTTTCCGATGGGCCATAATCCAGAAAAAGAAATTTATCTTCGACAACCCATCATTATTCCAGATATTGTTCCACTTGTAATTTTTTATTATTCTATTTTTCTTCTTGTATACCACGCGGTATCCTTCTTTCACTGTGTATTCGCCAGATTTCCCCCAGCCGCGTCTGTCAACATCATTTAAATGCGTTGGGGCCCTTCCATGCAAGAGCAAGAGGAGAGTTTTGTAATATTCCTGCAAGTGCTCAGGGATCTACACGAATTTCTAGCCAGACCACCTACCAGATGACGTCCAGATTGAAAAATTAAACAACGTTCTGAAATTGTTGTTCTCACACCACATTTCAAATTACTAAGCTCTTGGAAATTGTCTGCTGGCGAATTTAGGCCAATTTTATCATACCAGATTCTGATTTTTTTATCATTCCCAGCTATCCAATACAGATTGTATTTTATTAATGAATTTGTCTTCTTGCAGAGTTCCCACACTAGCAATCCGACTTTGCTCAAGTTTAAGCTGTCCATGCATCTGTTCCTCTTCCCTGCCATGTAGTTCTTATGCAAGGCCGATTTCCTTCAGGCCGACTCACCAGTGCATCGACGCCATAAATTTTTTTCCCCAAGAGCTTGATTCATGTCACGAGGATCTCTGATACCCAAACCATCGAATTGTTTCGGGCTGCACACCACGTCCCCGGAGATCAAATTAAATTTTTTGCTGCTGTCCGTCTTTCCTCCCTGCCATAGGAAATTCCTCATCACTCCATTGATTTCCTAAATGATACTCTAAGAAGCTAGCGAAATGGAGCATAAATAAATCGGTTGAGCAGAAAGAACAACTTTGATAATGACGAGTTTACCTGCTGGGTTGAGCCATTTTGACCCCTAGGAATTGATTTTTCTTTTTATTTTCTCTATCTGTCAACGCCAATCAACCTTCTTTTTTTTCCCTTGAAAATGGGGACGCCCAGATAGTTGAAAGAGTTCCAGGATGTGGTCCCTTAAAAGCCTAGAGTTCGCGCAATCCTTTCCATGACACTAGGTGTGCAGTTCCAGCCATATATTTTGGACTTGTTGACATTGAGCTTGCCATCCGTGGCTTTTAGAAAGGTGGATATCACCTTTTTGAACCTTTTTCCAATAATTGTGGATGAACCTCCCGACAGGTTTGTATCATCGATGAATTGTGCATTATTTGCCACTCTAACCCCTCTTGCAATTTTTAGACCCTTGAGCTCCCCCAACCCTCGCTGTTGCCGCAACTTCCTGCTTAGAGAATCAACTACCATCAGATAGAGAAATGGAGAGAACGAGAAGCCTTGTCTAATTCCCCCAGTGACTTGAAAGAACTTGGTTGGTCTGCCATTTACCAGCGGGGCGATCCATGGACTGTTGATGCACGCCTTGATCCATCTAATGAACCTTGGGGAGAATCCAAACTTTGCCATGCTTTCAAATAAAAAGAAATGGTTTACTCTGTCAAAGTCTTTTTTCATGTCAAGTTTGAGAGCCATACCTTGCTTCTTTTTCTCCATGCTGGTATAAACTGCTTCATGCACTATAATAATATTATCAAGGATTTGTCGTCCAGCAATAAACCCTCCCCGAGTATCCAAAAATATCCTTCGCATTACTTTCTTCAATCTTGTGGCTAATATTTTTGAGAGAATTTTGTAAGAGGTATTATAAAGGGAAATGGGCCTAAATCAATCTATTGTGATGGTTTTTTTTCTTTTGGAATCGGCATCAAAAATGAGGAATTGCTGGCTCCACCAACCTTGTCCTTTATTCCCTTACAATTAAGCATACTTTTCAAATATCCCTTTATAATATCCCAGGAAGCCTTGTAGAAATTGATGGTGAACCCATCTGGCTCGGGAGCCTTATTAGCTTTAAGAGACCAGATGGCTGCCTTGATGTCAGTTTCCACAATGGGGATTGTCAATTCCTTATCATCCTGCTCCGTGATAAGGGAGGGTATTCTTGAGAAGAGCTCGGCGTGAGCAAGCGGATCAGCCTCTTCCTTATCCCTATATAGGTCTCTGAAATGCTGAAAAACATGGTCTTTGATCTCTTCTTGCTCAACAATCCTCTTACCATCGTTGTCCTTAAGCTCTTTGATCATGTTAAAACAGAGTCTTGCCTTTATTTGTTTATGAAAGTAAGCTGTGTTTCTGTCCCCTCCTTTTAACCAAAGCTGTCTGGACTTTACCCTCTGTTCCTCTTCCTCTCCTCTGGCTGCTGTTAGAATCTTTAAACTTATATATTTTTCTTGACTGATTAGAGAATGGGTGATTTCCTCCCTTTCCATCCTGGAGTGAAGAGTTGAAAGTTTAGCTTGAAGCTGATTTTTCTTGTTGCTAGCGCTTGCGTAATCTAATTTTGCCCAGGATTTCAACTCACTTCTAACTCTTCTCAGCTTACTTTCCCATATGACCATTCTTCGGGCATCTCTTATGATGGTCATGGATTTTTCCTCTTGAAGCCACAAGGCATTGAAGCGAAAAGGGATGGGGCGAGGTTTGCGGAGGAAGCTAACACCAAGGATATAGGCTTGTGGTCTGAAACAACATATGGCAAAGCAAAAGAAGCATGAATAAGATCTCTATTGAGGAAAGTGACACTTACCAAGAATTGGTCGAGTCTGGCCGCGATGAATCCTGTCTCTGTCCTTCTGTTGTTCCATGTGTATTTCCCATTTTTTAAAGGCGTGTTAACCAGATCTAGCTTTGTGATGAAGTCTTCCAAGTTTTCCCCATAGGGATCATGAACACTAGAGCCCCCTCTTTTTTCATCATGTGCTATAGTTACATTGAAATCACTGGCTATGATGATTTCCTTTACTTCTATTTCCTCTTTTAGGGCAGCTAAACTATTCTAGAAGTTTTTCTTATCTCTACAATGTGTTGGTCCATACACATTGCACACATAACTAATATTTGTATCATGTTTTTCCTTGAATTCCGAAAGGAGCCAATGATGATTCTCCTTTATGGTTTTTATCTCATATTTGCTTGCAAAAAAGGTTGTTATTCCTCCCGAGGCCCCTCTGGAGCTGATGGCAGAACTGTGGTTGTTTTTCCAAAAGTGATGTGAGAGCGCCATAACCTCCACATCTCATTTTTGTCTCCTGGAGAAGCACAATGTCTGGCCTTTTAGACTCAACGATGTTTCTTATGGCTTCCACTTTGTTTTCTTCACCCAGTTCTCTGCAGTTCCAAGAGACAGCTTTCATTATTTCTTATTTGAATGAGGCCTTACTTTAGGCCTTCCATCCACTTTCCCTGAGCTTTTGTGATTTTGTAGGAGCTGTGTCTCTTCAATGCTCCTCTGTCTTCCTAGCTCTATTTCTCTCTCCGCTTCTTGTTCTCTATGGTACCTTTGAGATTTTATTCCTCTGGTGTTGGGGGCAGTTTCGGGAATCTCTTGTGACCCATTTGAGGATGATTCAGGAGATCGAGCAAAAGCAAAACTCTGGATTGTTTTACCCTTTCAGCCCAAGATCATCCATGCGATGGAGAGCCGACCATCTCTATTTCTAGGATTTCATTCCTGGGAGATATTGGAGGAAGGTTGCTACCTGCTAAGTTCTTATGTTGATTAGATCTGCCTTCATCATTGTTTTCTTCATTCATTACAATTCCCCCCTCCTCCACAATAAAGGGATTAAACTGATTGTTTGTAATGGCCTCGTTTTCTCCTTGTTCTGCTGCTTTTTCTTTTTCTTCATGCTGATCTTTTGACTCATGGGTGGCCATTTCCGATTTCCTTCCCATTTTCGTTTGTTGCCACTTTTCTTCGTGATTTTTCTCCAAGATTTCCTTAACTGCTTTAGGGCAGTTTTTAACAAAGTGCCCGTACTCGTGACATTTCCTGCATTTGAATGGGAGTTGTTCATACTCCACTTTTTTAGCATGTTCCCATCTGTCTATGCAAAGGCTTACAATTTCCGGTAACCCCTTATCTAAGTCTACCTCTACATAGATTCGTGCACATGAGAATAGAGGACCCTTCGGGTCTACCTTATCTATGTATCTAACAAGGGAGTTTCCTATTTCCTGCAGCATTTCATCATTCCAGCAGTGCAGTGAAAGATGTGGGAGGCAGACCTTGACTAGGACTGCTGAGGGTACATCCCTTTCTGGGTTAAAATATAGACTTCACTGATTTAAGTACAACCCCTGAGGGCCCATGAAATAAGGACCACTTCTAAATTTTAGGTCCATGTCTTCTTTGTTTCCAAACAAAAATGTGAAAAATACTTTTTCTCAGAAGTAGTGCTGAAGACCCCCGGAGATCAGAGTCATCCACTTTTTTTAAACCCAAACTGTCCATTGTTTTTGGTGATGGCCATATGCTAGTAAATTTTCCAATCAACCCACACTCACTTAGTGCAAGATATTTCATCCTTGAAGCTGCTCACAAGATTTGAATCTTAGAAGAATTTTCCCTTTCTACAAACCCATCTCCTTCTTCTGTTACGGAAGGCGGCGATGGAGGTGTGGATTCTACTAGATCCCTAAAAGCCGCATCCAAAGCCTTCCTTCGGTCCTCCAGGCTTGGATCCGGAGGAGGGTCCGTTTGAGCCACCCTCCTGATCAGATACGAATCATTCAATCTAGCAAAAGCAGTTCTCTGATATTCCTCTGCATGCAAAATTCAATTAACCACGAGAATTCTTTTTAAGATCAGCCCACCAGCCAACAAAATCCAGAACTGATCAGAACAAACAGAGCCAGGTGATCATGCAGATCGCAGGCAACCATGCAGAGTCAACCTCGACTCCTCACGCACCTCTGCCCCTCACACTCCTCGGCTCCTCACGCTGCCAAAAATATAATTCCTATAGGATATTTGTTCAGTTACAGTTTATTGATTAATTAATTAATCGGTGAGGGAAGGTATTCACTAGGGTTTAAAAATTCGTTCCAAATAAAATTCAATGGACGAGATTTACTTGTTTACTAAATAAAAGGCAGATGAATATATGGAGAGCGAGTAAACTGTGGGAGCAGGGAGTGATTATCAATCTGGATTACAAATCTTTTCTATCCTTGTAGCAGTTTAAAGAAGTTCAAATGGCCGAGCTTCATCTAATGAACCTCAAAAGTTAAGAAGTCAGATTTTCCGTGGGAGGGAATTTGGTCTAGTGGTATGATTCTCGCTTAGGGTGCAAGAGGTCCCGAGTTCAATTCTCTGAATGCCCCTTATATCTCTTTTAAGGGAGATGATTCGAAGCATGAGTGGTCATCAGTTGCACTATCCTTCTCATTCTTGTAAGAGTTGCACTTTCTTGTTTTCATTACACAATGATTAATATTTCCTACCACAAGTCGCTTTACATGTATTGAGATGTCAAGTTGGTCTAAGGCGCCAGATTAAGGTTTTGTTCCGAAACGGCGTGGGCTCAAATCCCACTCTCAACAATTACGCTTATGTCTGGATGGCCGAGTGGTCTAAGGAGCCAGACTCAAGTTTTGGTCCTCAATTGAGGGCGTGAGGGCGTGGGTTCAAATCCCATTTCTGACATTATTAGTTTTATTTATAAACACAGTCTGTGTTTTTTCACTAACAAGTCTGCTACAACTTTAGAAAAAGTCAAATCAGGTCTGTTTTCGCTTGTTTAATTGACTTCAAAATCTTGGTGAGGGTTTCTTCAGAACATCACAAAGGCATGTGGGAAAACATTTGGCTTGTTTAATTGACTTCAAAATCTTGGTGAGGGTTTCTTCAGAACATCACAAAGACATGTGGGAAGACATTTGGTTAGTGGTTTGTTTAATTGACTTCAAAATATTTGCAAGAGTTTCTTCACAACATCACAAAGGCATGTGGGAAGGCATTTCATTAGTGGTATGATTGTCACTTCGGGTGTGACAGGTCCCAATATTGATTCACATTGGTTAGTCTCCTTCCGCCAAATTTGATTTTATCTTATCATACATACTCACACTATCTTGGTTGGTGAACTGCATAAACATGATAATTACATGAGAGTTGTCTTCAACTTTGCTACTTTGTTAGTCTCCCATATCGGCTGTGTCCTGAACAACTTTAAATAGACCAATTGTTCATCCTTCTGCTATAGTCAGTTCATGGGAAGTGGTCGTTATGCCACATTAGTCTATGTCTGTGGTGGGTCTAGAATCCTTCATTCCATACCTACTCTTCTTTTTCTTTTGTTCAAAGAAGAGTTCAAATTTGTTCACAAACAAGAAGTTGTTCAACCATTTCTGGAGGCAGTAAATTTTCACTAAGATCTAATAGCTGAAGAATTTTAGCCATCTAAATAGCTTAGAAGAGCTTAGATGCATACTCTTCGAATGATATTCAATTTGTTTTGGTCTCTCTCTTTATTAAGACATCTTCATTTGAGGAGCTTGCACGGTCATCTTCGACAGGGTGACAATTCACACCCTCTGGTCTGCCCTCATCTTCACTATCAACCATATCATATTCATTACAATTTCTGTCATGCTGTTGACAATATTATCGCAACCCTCACTCGATGTTTTCAGTTTTATCCCCAACACAAGATCCCTTGTTGTATTCGTTACTTCTCACACAATCCCAAAATGTTGTGTGGTCACCAAAAGTTGGGATCTCGTGTTGCTTTTCCCTATTGCTGGCCCTGCTGTCAGAACATTCCCCACAACAGTCCAGTGTGTTCACCACTTCTTTAATGCACTTTTCAACTAAGGTAATAATGTTACCAGCGAGACAAAGTTCTTCTATAAAACCGTTTTCTGCACAATGACATACATTATCTTAAGTTAAATAAATAAAGAATAAAATAGAGCATAAGTACAAGAAATTCAACAATAAAATAAGTTGATCATGTTATCTGACAATGACTGAATAATTTTAAGAATCACAGTCTTCCCAAGATTGCATCTATTAAAATCAGTATCCTCAAATAACATGACTTTGAGACAGGATGCCCAACACATTTGCACCCTGATTTCAATAGACATTGAATTTGGTGCATGCAAGGATGCGAAATTATGTACAAATACTTGCACAAATTTTTCTAAAAGACATGCCAGATGCGTCTTATACATAAATTGTCCCAAGTGTATTTGTGGATATGTTCACAAGAAAATAAGAAAAACAACACTTGGCATTTCATATTTTATTTCCAACAGAAAATCCTATTTATACTTAACATGTATAATTACAACCACTGTTTAATTATATCAATGTGTCTCTTTCCCAAGGGGTTACCCTCAAACAATTGTTTTTGATGTTGATCAACATTTAGCTAATTCCCTGCCAACAGGTGCCCAGTTCAAATAATTTTAGGTTAGACACGCTAGTTTTCACCAACAGGTTTACTAGGCATGCCGCCCATGAATGTGCAGAATCATCCCTTGGGTTTTCTTCAAAATCTTTTCCTTGGAAAACAAAATAATACGATTTCTCTGAAGGTGTTTCATCTATCAACCCAATGATGCATAGGTATTACATTGTTTCATGAAATTGATGTCCCCTTCATAACTGGATACTCTAGGAGATTATTCTTGGAGCTAGATCAATCTTTAAAAGTGTATCACACAAGTTTTAATGGAATGTATTGCCAGATTTATCTTTTGCACTGTAATGTTTACATGTCTCTTTAAGAAAAAGGAGTAGGCTATGATGGGTACAATATCCAAATGTCGTGGCAAATATATTTAACATGAAATCCCAAAAAGACGATCCATCCAAGCACCTTATGCAGGAAGTTAAAAAACCAGATGGGAGAGCAATCCATTTTAGTTATATACCATAGCTAGAGATCATTCAAAGGAAAATAATTAAAACTCCGAGAGTTCAATCACCTTTTACAAGCACAATCTCAATTGCTTATAGATTATCTTACCAAATGCACCCATCCAGGTTAAGGCAACTCATACCCAAACTTGATGGTGGTGCCTCCTTTCCTACAACACTAACAGGTTCAAATTGACTGGGATGGTAGTGACATTAACAACCAAAAAAATAATCTTCAACTTGAAGCTCTATCAGACATCCTAAATATTTACATAGTGCCTGACGTATGACTAGAAACATGGTATAATTTGTTTCATGAGCCTTTTACCTCTAAATTATGAACACAAATATTGTACAAAACAGACAGTATTTACTATAAAAATGGAACCCATATCCCACCGGATCAATTAGTGATTTTGTGTCGCTTCTGAGGTCCATAGTTCTCTCACAATTGGATCCCTATTTAACCTCACACATGTTCTCTGACTGTGGTATTTTTTAACAACCTTTAAACCCATCGCCACATTGCAATTTCTCATTGAACATTGTTTCCGAAACCTTGTGATATTTTCCAAGTACTTTTCTTAAACATCCTTTTCAATAGTGTTTAGCATGCCCATATTCATAACATCAACAAAATATCATATGACAGAGGGGAATCAAAGCATACCATTACAAGGCATACACTTGAATATAAAATCTTATCAAAATAGAAAATGTCTCAATTGATAAACACAATAAGCACCTACCCTCTCCTCAAGTTGGTTCCCACTCAAATATAACTGATTAAGGCCTTCATGCAAAAAGAAATATTGAAGAAGCTTTGCTCCTCCACAGAGTTTAATGTCACAAAAAGACATATCCAACATTGCAACTGTTGTTGTTAGCTTTTCCATGCTCCCACTTAATTTCAAAGCTCCATCTTGCAAGCTGCCACCAACCTAACTTTAAGTACTCAAGAAAAAAATGTTTGACTGTTTAACCTTTCATTACCAGTTATCAAAGTAAGATTATATAACCATGCCAATGTGCGTGCCTCCAATTCCCAATACTGATATACTTGATGATGATTGAAGAAGCTGGCAAAGATTTCTACTAACACTTTTTCAACTTCACATTTGTTATGTCAAGATCTGAAAAGATGAGACATACAACACCAAAAGTTCATANAAAAAAATAACCTTTTTAACATAGAAAGTTTCTTCAGCAAACCAGCCATGTCATTTTCAGAAATGGGGTTATTTTTACCTGGACAATGCCAAGACACCAAATAAGTTAGAATTGACATTGAACAATTCATACTAGCTTAAATAACAATTGCATTAACTTGACACATATGGTACTGAAGGTGTAATCAATCAATATTGGAAAACATGTATAGATGGAAGCTTGTAACCGGTGTTACGTGTGTTGTTGGACACTAGGAAATTTCCATTTTCATAACATAACTAAATTTTCATTTTCAGGAGTTACATCTGAATTCAGTTTTGGGAAGAGATGGAAACAACATTACGTATTGATAATTTCATAAGTGCAGTCTCCAGATGCAGTGCTTGGCCAATGCCTTGAATCGTTCTGCTAGTAAGAGTACAATCCTCCACATTCAAGATTGCCAATGCTAGAACCAAATCCAATAAGTAACATTCAACATTTGTGAAGATGGATTGTATTAAAAAAATCAAACAATTATAGAAAGTATCATTAATGGGACAAAAATAATTGAAAAGCTTATATATCCAAATCATGCCTCAAAAGATTAGTCTTAATGCAAGGTATTATTGTCTATCTTGTTATGCCATTATCTGAAAGATTAATTGAATGAATAGGTCTATCATGCCTTCTCAAAAGATCAAGTGAATTGAGATCAATGTCAAAAATATTTCATTAACCACAATAAACAAAGATTACAATCAAATGTAAAATAAGCATTGAAACTACAAGCAATTAGTCTACCTTTGCATCCTTCTATAATTTTATGGAGATAGCGAGTACAACCATCTATTAGGAGATTCCCAGATAGATTCAACATTTCAAGCCGATACAAAGATACATGAAATTTTCAAATCTAGTGATATAATACAATACAACCAAGCCATTAAATATATAATGCTAAAGAGAGTTTTTTTAACGCTCAGTACTAAAGCACTTCAAGAAAATTTAAATTCTTCTCTTATATCAGTTTGAATCAAGAACAAAGTTGATGTACATCATCCATAACATTTATTTTATCTGCAATAACTTATCATTAGATTTATTTAGAAAAATGTACTCACTGAGTATGCCAAGGATTACATAGTATCATTGAAATGCAGCATAGGATTGGATATGAATTTAAGTTGCAAACAAAAGAGGCTAGAAAAACTTTAAATAATTTTGTCCCAACATTAATTATATGGAATGCTTACATGTCACCCACGTGATACAACAAAAGAACAATTGAATTTCCGATACTACAAAAATTAGTTGAGGTAGAGAGACTTAATGTTTGAAGCTAATACAATTAATTATTTTGAAGAAAAATAAAAGTGACAAAGAAGAAGAATAGTTTAGAAATAATCTAGATGACCAAGTCATACTGATCTTATAAGAATTGGAGTACATAATCACAAAATCCTTATGTTTCACCGTGACTAGGATATTGGATGACGGTGAAATGGTAGGTTAGGGGATTTAATGCCAGAGGGATGGTGGGAAGAGTTCTATGGGGTGCATGAGAAACATCCCAAACTTCAGGAGACGACAAATTCCAAATACCCGGTTTACCACAACCATGAGCCATGTGGGGATGATGTGTAATTGAGGAACACAATAAATTGATCTCTACAGGGAATTAAGATCTTTCCCAACTGTTGGCACTAACACCCACTTGCCACAATCCCAATCCCATGTACGTGAAATGCCATTATTTTTGTGTAAATTATCATGTATCTTCAAACTCAAAGCCAAATGCTTTAAATCAAGAATAAAATTGACTTAGAAGGGGATTTACACCTCCGGGTCCTTTACCACTTGTGTTTTGATAATCTTGTGTGTTGCACCATCCAACAAAAGACATTTTCCATGTTTGAAGTAAATGCAAATATTTATACTTAATTAGAATTTGATTAACGCCAATCCACCAATCCTCGATATCAAGTTTATTATGGCTAAAGTTGGTTATGGAACAAACATAGCAGATTCCATACCAACTTTTTATCTTCGTATCTTTTGGTTTTTTAGATATCCACTACTTTGCTCTCAACTCGAGACCTACCTTGGATACATTGACCATCTTGCTAGTAACTTTTATTAAAGAAAACAAGTAGGATGACACATTTTTAATCAACAACATCCTCTATTCCTTCCACCAACTCTGAAACGAATCCCAATCCACACAAACTTAATCAGACTATACCCATATGAAATTAAAAGTTGATATTTGTTCTCAGTCTTATGCAGAGACTGGGTACCAAGGATTTTGTTCTTGGAGTAACCTGTAAACACACATGAACAACTGAGAATGTAATGACAAAATGAACCTCTTTTATTCAATATGTCAATCAGGTCTCTAACTCAATCATTGTAACTGAATCATTTGCATGTACTCAAACTTTGTGGGAACAATGTACCTCCTCAATATTTGCATATATATTTGGTGTTGTTGTGCTTGTTCTTCTTCCAATTAATTACAAAATTTCTCTTAGGTACCGAGTCGTACAAAAATTTGTCTTACTATGATCCATCTTGGATCACCCAAACTTATCAACTCTGATACCATTGAAAACTTATTACCTTCTAGGATTTCTTCTATACATTAGTGTTCCTTCTTTTCACATTAACATTGACCATAGTAAAGTGTGCTAATATTATTCAAATGGTCCCAGAATCCACACCACACCATGCTATTTTCAAGCCTTGATTTCAATGCATAGGGAGAAAACTTATATATATAAGTTTTCTCCTTATGCATTAAATTCATCATAGCATATGGTTAATAAAACAATATGCTATGATGATTTTAATGCATAAGGAGAAAAATTATATATATATATATATATATATATGCTATGATGAGATTATTTTTAACCATGGGAACAACAAGCTCCCAAGGGTATATCCAATGTCCCGCAAGCCAGATATACCAATGACTTGTGACTCAACAAGGGTCAATACTTCCTAAAGTCCATCGAGGTGAGCCTCTATCCTAGGGGTCGCCTACCCCTCTATCCTTGTCACAATGGTCCAATGAGCAACCCTACTCCCCGTCAGTTTAGTCACCCTATTTTGGCACACTAGTTGTCAAGGATAAAACTCGACTAGTTTTAATTAGGAAATTTTCTATTGGCCCTAAACACTCCCAAAACCTTCCCAAAATTTCATAAATTGAATTCAAAGTTAAAGTGTAGACTTAGAACCTATATGGAAATGATATGGTTGTTAGAATCGAACTCTACCTTGACAGATGCACATTCGGGAGCGCATCACACTTGGGTCGACCCTTTGGCAAATCCAAAGACTCTAAGGTAATGAACCCAAGAATTACGTGGTTGCTCCACTGTTTCTCGTGCAATTGAGAAGTAGATGTTTGTAATTATACTCCATATTCAATTATAGGACTGATTAGACTCACAAAACAAAGATTATTTGGATCTTAGGAAAATTTAGGAGAAAATACACAACAATGGACAACTTGACTAATTAACTTTCAAGTCGATCCAAACATCCTAGTAAAACCTAAAAACCCAAAGATTATTTGTTAGCACTCAGAATGTACCCAAGGTTGTAGAAGGTAAATCCCAAGGTAATAGCATAACCACTTTAAGAAAGGAAGCTGGCTTCCTCCTTCTTAGAGAGGGATCTTTCACTGATTTTTAACAGGGCTATATATAAAACTAATTTTTTTTATATATTATGTTTGTGATTGAAACAAGGAAATCATACATTAGGCTATGGATTCACAAATATTCATGAATCACAGAACAGTTTGCAGGTGAAATTCTACAAAGGTAAGGTAGCACTCAGTTACAATCAAAAAGCAGTTTGTTTGGTGATAAAGAAGAAGCGAGAACAATCCATCAATACAAAGCACCAAGAGATGAATTTTGCATCAACTTTGGTAATAAATATTGGTGAATATCTGAAACAATAGACAGAGCATAACAATATGAATTCTGAACTATTACACACTCATTCCAGATATGAAGAACACATAACGACAAGTTTAATAGGAAAGACATACACAAGGGAAAGTAAAATAACAGACCGTAACTCTAAAATACATAAGAATATTTGCAACAGCAGGCCAGCATTTGACTCTGCCACTTTATTAATGATAGATATAAAAATTCATAACACAAAATCTCACAGGTTCCAACCCTTTCTTCCTCCATTGAGGGTATATTTATAATATCATAGGCTCCCGAGGCCAACCTCGAAACAGAGACAAATTCAGTTATAGCATGGGAATCAAAATCCTAACAAATGATGATCTAGTAGATTCACCATGATCACAACACAAAACAGGAAAGCACGTTGAAACACGCATGGTGGATCAATTCAAGAAATTTGACAGCAGGGACTCAAGCTCGCTTGATGAAAACGACTGAGCAGAGGATTTTCGCACGACCTATAAAAGTTTTATACTTCCTTGCTTGTTCCCAATGCGAAATCAATCTGGACCATTGATCTTTCAGTCAAGACAAGGATGTGGAAGCACATGTCTGAACCTGCCTGCTCTGTAAAATTTCGCTGAATTCTGGAAAATTAAACCAACGACACTTTGAACTAGCATAATTTTTCTCGGCTGTGGATCTAGGCCAAACCTTGATATGGGCCATTGAAATCTGCACATTGTACCCAATTTCACTGATTTCAAAAGTTTGTTTGTCCTCGCATGTTGAATCATCGAAATCAACCTCCGTCGTTGATCTTACCTCATCCTCAATCATGGCTATTGAGACATGCAGGCCTTAAAATGATTTTGCAGACATGGAAAGCTATTGTCTTCGTGCAAGTTAGATTAGCAGAATTAATTTCCACCGTTGATCTGATTCCTTCTTAGATCTACACCATTGAAATATGCACCATCGCGCTCCATAAAGTGACCTTTGCATCTATGTTTTCGAGCGCGATATCCAATGGGGAGGAGACACGTCATTTACACACATTTCTTATCATCGAGGTGCTCTTCCAACTTTCAGTGTGTATGTTATACTGGCGAAATCAATCTCCATCGTTGATCTGAGATCAAGGGTGATCTGGGTTGTTGAATGCTGCAGGGCTTACCAAGTTCCGCATATCAGGAAGTCTTCTTACCTTGTGCACATGTTCCTCTTTTCCGCACTGTCGATCTTAGGAAAACACTCTCCTAGCCGTTGATCTGAGGTAAAGATGCAGGATACAAAAAGCGAAAGGTAGGATCCTGACTTTTCATAACCAAAAATTCATATTTTTGCTTTTTGATATTTTCCTTTTTGCCCATTTCTTTCTGCACCGTTGATTTGTATGAGAAATTTCTGGATCGTCGATCCTGCGAATCATGGAAGGTGGAAGTTCAAACCTTTTACGATCAAATTGTTGTGTTTCCGCCTTTTCTCTTTTCTCCTTTCCGCTTCCTTCTAGACAATTGATCTTCGCAGAAACTCTCGAGACCGTCGATCTGACGGATTGTGGAATGCAGAACTTCAACTTTTCACGACCAAATTCTTCTATTTTCCGCTTTCTGATATTTCCCTCTCCACCTTTTTCTTTTCGCACCATTGATCTATGTGGGAGCTCTCTGAACCATCAGATCTCGGAATGCGGAAAGCATAAATCAAGTTTACCACTTTTTATAAACAAAATCTTACCTCTTCCGCTCTTTCACCCTCGATTTTCCTTTGGTGGAAATGATTTTCGACCTTTGATCTTTTATGCTGTACATCCAAGCCATCCATTTGCTACTGAACCTCATTAACATTTATCAAGGTCATATGATAAGGAATTTTTCAGACCTTATTCCTCCATTTACTGGCCAAATCCCTTTCCAACTATTTAGCCCAAAAATAATGCTAACAATTGACTCAAACTATGGACGCTATCCTCCCTACGAGGTAGCAAAGAACCATGTAGACCAAGTGCCAAATCCATTGGGCTGCTCCTAGATTTCCTTAAATTTCCAACATGCTTTGAAAACAAAAAAAACTAAACTGACGCTGAAACAAATTGAAAAATTACTGAAAGAAATGCTCTCCATGTCAAGCTTATTCACACCTACCTACCCTACTTATTGAGCATCAATGCCCAGTCAAGTAACCTTTGACTTCCAGTGAATCCAATCAAGCAAATGATCACATAAACCAACTTTATCTTCATGCTTGATAAAAAACAGAGATGAAAGACTTAATGGCAAAAGGTTATGATAAAGAAATTGATCTTTATTATAAAGACATAACCAACCATTATCTCTGCAAATATTCTCCACATACTCAGCCATTGGATCATAACATCCCTGACAGCCTTCAATTTTTTTTGTCATTTGTTTACCCCAATAAGGCTGCTCAAACTATAACTCTGCTTGCACACTGTTAAACTGCTCTTCAAAAGAATCATGCAAGGAATGTTCGTGACAACTTGTACATGAGATGTCAACTATTTCATTGAAAATGCCAGAATTTAAAACTTAATGCTTTTCATGCATTTCACAGGGAATATACTCAATAAAATCAAGTGAAATAAACTCTTGTTGACATGAAGCTTTTAAATTTGAAGAACATGAAAATACATCTCATTTAGGATCCTCATCTTCCAAGTAGCCATCCTCATATTCCAAGTAGCCAACATCATATATAGTCATGCTGAAATCTTCTTTAAAAACATCACTAACAGAAATTTCAACATGCTAATTGCATTCTTCACAAGAAAAATTAGGATGAATCTCTTCATGTACATCACTAGGCTGATTATCTTCTTGCTCATCAAAAGAAGGATTGGAATGCAGAGCAGGTTCTAGTTGTTCACCCTTCTCATCTTCTTCTTTGTGATTTGACATCTCATGGCAAGCCATTGTTTCTTCCATAGGTTGAGATGGATGGCATGATTGTTTTTCCTTTTCATTATCTATTTCTAAAAATTCATATCCTCAAGTTTTTGTGCTTGCTTATATATTTTAAGTATATGTCTCACCAATTCAAATGAAGCATAACACAAAGGAAAACTTTCACTTTCAACACACTCACTATCTTCTCTGTTTTCATCCTTTTGACCTTGGATTGCAATGGAATTTTCTTCATTAACATGCCCTAAACTTACAAAATCTACAGCTATTTTTTTAGGCATAACATCCAAGTAGTCCTCCTCATACTCATCATACATAGGTGGACTAAAATCCTTTTTAAAACCATCACTAACAGGGTTTGTAACAGGATGATTGCATTCTTCGTAAAGCATATTATGTATTTGAAGAAATTGCAGCTGGGAAAGGGTAACTATTGATTGAATAGGGGAAACCTCTTCTAGTAACAATATTTCAAGAGTTGAAAGATATGAGGAACAATTTGATTGACATTCCCAACTTCCTTCTTGGCCACACAGAGAATGACAAGAATGCTGCAAACTATCATCAACTTTATGAAAAGATATATAGTTGGTTGAGATGGAGCTTTGGCTTATGTCAACTTCAGTCAAGGAAGACATTACCAACTATTGGGAATTTTCTTGCATATCATGGCAACTGGTTTGTCTTTATTTTTGAGCTGAGTATTCATGTAATATTTCTAAAAGCTCTTCATCCAAATACTGATCATCACCGTATATGTCTTTCAAATTTTCAATGAACTCTTTATCATGTGTGCAACAATCTTGAAGTAACAACAAAGAAGGATATTGATCCTTGAAATGTTCATGAAATTATGTATGAAAATATTTAAGGGAGGATAAACTCCCTGCTGGAAATCCCTCATACCATGACCTTGCATTTCCTTCTAAACTAATCATGAATATTTTTGTTAAAGAATCCTCATGCCATCCAACCCCCACCTTATGTATATGCTTATGAAATCTAAACAAATGAATGTCAACAACATCACCCTTTTGATCTTTGAATTTTGGAAGATATGCTTGCCAACCTACATGAGGTATTCAATATGGAAAACTAGGAATGTGAGTACAATTCATAGGAGCATACCTTACAGCCAGAGAATTCATATTAATGATGGAGAAACTGAATTAGCTCCTCAAACTTTGTAACCCCTTCTGACAATGTAGTTTCCATAGAACATTATGAAGACTGGATTCTTCGGATATGGAGTCGCCAGGTGAAAGAGGCACAACCTTCTTGATGTTTGACCATTGTTCACCATCAATAGTTAGATATAAAACTTTGTCGTTCATACCCAAGGAATATTTGAACCCTCCTCCCCATATTGGTCCTTCTGGCCGCCAGTCTCCCCAGTGGAGTCACCTTCCAGAATCTTTGAGTGGAGTCACCAGAGCATATACAACCTATATGTGTCTATGATCGGCTGCTCAACTAGGCCGTAGAACTAAGACAATGTCGTTTTCCTAGGTATGATTTGCACTTTCATCCCCAGCAACAACACCAATTTGTTAGCACTCAGAATGTACCCAAGGTTGTAGAAGGCAAATCCCAAGGTAACAACATCACCACTTTAAGAAAGGAAGCCAACTTCCTCCTTCCTAGAGAGGGATCTCTCACTGATTTTTAATAGGGCCAGATAAAAAACTAAAATAAAATTCAGATTATGTTCGTGGTTGAAATAAGGCAAGCATACATTGGGCTATGGAGTCACAAGTATTCATGAATCACAAAACAATTTGCAGGTGAAATTATACAAAGGCAAAGCAGCACTCGGTTACATTAAAAAAGCAGTTTGTCTGGTGATAAAGAAGAAACAAGAACAATCCATTAATACAGAGCACCGAGAGATGAGTTCTGGGTATATTTATAGTATCATAGGCTCTCGAGGCCAACCTCAAAGCAGATCCAAATTCAGTTATAGCGTGGGAATCAAAATCCTAACAAATGATGATCTCGCAAATTCACCATGATCACAAAAAAAACAAGAAATCACGTTGGAACGTACATGGTGGATCAATTAGGGAAATTTGATAGTAGGGACTCAGACTCGCTTGATGAAAACGACCGACCAGAGGATTTTCGCATGACCTGTAACAGTTTAATTCTTCCTTGCTTTGTCCCATTGCGAAATCAATCTGGACCATTGATCTTTCAGTCAAGACAACAATGTGGAAGCACGTGTATGAACCTACCTGCTCTGTAAAATTCCGTTGAATTCTGGAAAATTAAATGAATGACATTTTGAACTCGCAGAGTTTTTCTCAGTCATGGATCTATATCAAAACTTGATCTGAGTCGTCGAAACCTGCAACTTGTACCCAATTTTGTTGATTTCAAAAGTTTGTTTGTCCTCGCATGTTGAATCTGCAAAATTAACCTCCGCCGTTGATCTCACCTCATCCTCAATCCTGGCCATTGAAACATCGAGGCCTTTAAACGATTCCGCAGATATGGAAACTTTATTTTCTTCGTGCAAGTTAGATTAACGAAATGAATTTCCACCATTGATCTGATTCCTTCTTAGATCTACACCATTGAAATATGCACCATCGTGCTCCATAAAGTGACCTTTGCATCTTTGAATTTTTAGCGCGCTATCCAATAGGGAGGAGACACGTCATTTACGCACGTTTCTCATTGTGCAGGCGCTCTTCCGACTTTCAGCGTGTATGTTATACCAGTGAAACCAATCTCCATTGTTGATATGATATCAAGGGTGATCTGGGTCGTTGAACACTGCAGGGCCTACCAAGTTCATCATATCAGGAAGTCTTCTTCCCTCGTGTGCATGTTCATTTTTTCCGTACCGTTGAGCTTAGGCAGACACTCTCTTAGCCATTGATTTGAGGTAAAGATGTGGGATACAGAAAGCAGAAGGAAGGATCCCGAATTTTCATAACGATAACTTCATATTTACACTTTTCGATATTTTCCTTTCCTCCCTTTTATTTCCACATCGTTGATCTATGCAGGAAATTTCCAGATCATCGATCCTATGGATCACAAAAGGAAGAAGTTCAAACCTTTTACGACCAAATTGCTATGTTTTTGCCTTTCTGCTCCCTTCTGGACTGTTGATCTTCGTGGAAACTCTCTGAACCATTGATCTGGTAGATCACAGAATGCGAAACTTCAACTTTTCACGTCCAAATTCTTATGTTTTCTGCTTTCCAATATTTCCCTCTCCACCTTTTTCTTTCCACACCATTGATCTGTGTGGGAGCTCTCTGAACCATCAGATCTTCGACTGCGGAAAGCGAAAGTTGGGTTTACCAATTTTTATAACCAAATTTTTACCTCTTCCGCTCTTCCACCCCCGATTTTCCTTTAGTGGAAATGATTTTGAGTCTTTGATATTTTCTGCTATACATCCAAGCTGTTCATTTGCTGCAGAACCTCATTAACATATATCAAGGCCATATGATAAGGATTTTCAGACCTTATTCCTCCATTTACTGGCCAAATCCGTTTCCAACTATTTTGCCCAAAAATAGTGCTAACAACTGTTAGAATCGAACTCTACCTTGAAATATGAACATTTGGGAGCGCATCACACCTGGTTAGACCCTTTGACAAATCCAAAGACTCTAAGGCAATGACCCCAGGAATTACATGGTTGCTCCATTGCTTCTGGTGCAATCAAGAAGTAGAAGATTGTAATTATACTCCATATCCAACTATAGGATTGATTAGACTCACAAAACAAAGATTATTTGGATCTTAAGAAAATTTAGGAGAAAATGCACAACGATGGACAACTTGACTAATTAACTTTCAAGTCAACCCAAACATCCTAGTAAAACCTAAAAACCATATGTTATGTTAAAATAAAAAAATTACAACCGAATCAAAGCATTACTAGGTTGCAATAGTTCAGACAAGACAAAATTATAAGCAACAGTTCCAATTTAACTAAGAAATCAAAAGGGCCATAACAACTAACAACTAAACAAGATCTAAAATAGTTGGGTCATTTTGAATGTTGTTGATCCTTTCTCCATTGTTTCCTCTACGAGGACAATTTCGATATTAGTGGTTCCCTTTACATTTCCAACATTTGATAGGTGGTATTGTTCTTTCATCTCTTCTAGCTTTGCTTGGTTCTGTTTGTTCTTGCTGATTACTAACTAGAGGTTGAGACCCTTCCTATTCTGCTCTTCTTTTTCCTCTTTCTTACCTTTCCAGCCTTTTTATGTGGAGATTTGTTATTATTTTTGTCATACAAATGCCTGGACTTCCTAACAACTTTAGGGTTTTTTTTTTTCTGTCATATTGAATCTTGTCCTTATAGAAATCCGGTAAGCCATTGAGAAACCTCTGAATATTAACCTTTTCATCTTCATAAAGTCTACATATTGCAGGAGTCATAAGAACCTCTTCTCATAAGATTCCATGGTCATGTTGCCTAGCTTGACTTCAAAGAAGTCTTCCATCTTCTTGTCACAGTAAAATTATGAGAGATACTCCTTTTGGAAGTACTTTTTGAATTTCCTACAAGAAATTCTTTCTTCATCAATGTCCGTCAGATTAACCAACTGGTGCTACCAAATAGAAGCCTTACCTCGCAAGTGGTAGATAACTATCCTTGCTTCCATGTTTGGTGAGTATTGATGTAACTTGAAAAAAAATTTGGTTCCTAACAACTTGGCTTCAACATATTCTCCTTTCTTAGTTTCTCCATCTAAGGTGGGATGTTTTATCCTTCTTAGTTCACCCATGTGTTCATTCTGAGCGAATATCCTCTTCATAGATCTGATGGGAATCTTTTTGGGCTAATTTTGGAGATACTTGATGAGTACATTTCCCTTTTTTTTGTAGAGGGAATGTGACGAGGTATTATTGAACATGATTAAGATCTCCATCAATTTTTTCTTGGTGCATTGTTGCTTGGTGTGTTTTATTGCAATTGTTTCATACTATTCATGATTTGTCTTTGGTTATGCATGATTCTTTCATTGCATTTTTTGTAGGTTCTCATATCTGTCTCCATAATTTTAACTGATTTCTCTAAATCCAAGGGTTCAAGTCTTCTTATAGCTCTACGTGTCCTTGATTATTTTCTAGGACTTAGCTTAACAAATTATTTTCCAGAGCTATATGGGTTCTACGCATAATTAAGCTCCATCTCCTCCTCTTTACTGCTTGATTAACTGACACCGAAAGTTGCGATGTGTTCATTTCTTAATCATTGTTAGTTGACTAACTTGTTCATCCGTTAATCATACTACTTTCATCTCAACGCAGATCAACACGATTCTTTAGATAAAAGTAAAAAATCCATGCATGTTAAAGAAATACAAATCAAGCAAACTAACCAAGTAATCTTGAACACTACTACAACCCCAAATTTCTTCCAAAAAGAACAAGCCAATAATGTGGATAAATTAAAAAAATTTACTTCAAGAACCCTTGTTCTCCTTCGAAACACAGGGCATGGACATTAACACACACTAAAACCTTCATTCTCAGGCTTATAAACCACTGTAACAGTTGTTCCTCCCTTGACAGATCCCTTATGTGACTAGAATGATCATTTTCGCACTAGACATGTCTTTCCGAAGTCCGTGTTCTGCACTTCCTCTTTTTGCCCTTCCGACCTCGGAAGTTGTAAATCAGAAACATAAAGCTCGACGGGAATGCTTAAAATACCTTCCACCTTACACCTCCCGCACTTCCCCTCTCCTCCTTCCTCCCTTGGAGACAAGAAATCAAAAGCATAATGTGCGATGGGAACATCGAAACACTCTTCCACCTTCCACCTTCTTCACTTCCACTTTTCGCCTTCCGCACCTAGGAACTTGGAAATTAGGAACTTAATGAGCGACGAAACATTGAAACACTCTTATGCCTTCTGCCATTTGCACTTCCTCTTTTCTCTTTCCGCACCTCGGAACTCGAAAATCAGGAACTTAATGTGCGATGGAACACTTAATGGCTCTTCTGCCTTCCGCTTTTTGACCTTGGAATCGGAAATCGAAAAGTTATCTTTTTTCCTTAGAACTCTTTTTCCATTCCGCCTTCCTCCTTCCGACCTCGGACTTCAGAAATCGAAAAACACACACTCAACCTTGTTTTCAACTGCCCTTTTCTCCTCCCGCCTTCTGTAGGAGGATCCCGGGGTGCGAAAACACAACGATTATGCCATGTTCAACTTTTCCTCTTTCGGTTTTCACCTTCTGCCTCTCGTAGGTGGATTACAAGGGGGATAAACTCAATGATTCCTACATTAGCTTCATTTTTGGCCCTGCAACAAGATTCTAGCCTCCATTGAAATTAGGCAATTGCGTTGCAAGAACACAAGGCATGTACATAAGTAAAACACATAAAACATACAAGGCATAAACAAGCAAATACATGAACATTCATACACAAGTAAACCTCTACTTGATCATCAACAAGAATTCAACATGAACATAGCAATTCATAGGAAAATACATTGCATAACCAAGAAGGAAAAAGAATACTTATCTTGATGATTAAGTTGTCCCACAACTAGCTATGTCACTGCAACGTTCCACCCAACCATAGTCCAGTGTGCTCATTAATCTCTCAATAAACTGCCACCCCCGAGTTGGGCATGATTTCCACAAGGAATTAGGAAACAACATACTTACACATAACCATACCCAAGCACACACACAATCAAGCCAACCTTAAATTGGGTTTATCAGACTATCCAACAAAGCCACACCAAGTTGGGTTTATCAGACTGCAAGCTTACAAGCCAAACACTGTTGGGTTTATCAGACTGTTCAAAGTCTATCCAACAATTAGTTTAAGGACCATCTAAGCCATCAGATGGGTTTATCAAGCTACCAACCAGACCATCATTCAAGTTGGGTTTATCAGGATGTCCAGCCAAGGATTACTCAAAAGGCCAAACACAACAAGACACAACCAAGCCAACAGATGGGTTTATCAGGCTACCAACCCTTCCATCCTTCAAGTTGGTTTTATCAGGTTGCTAACGCACTGGACAAGAAGAACTGCTAATCTAGTAAGCTTATCCATATAGCTAAGGACACCTTCATAAGATCTACCTGTCCTGGAATCCACATTTCCTACACACCCAACACAAGGAAATGTCCCCTTCTTTACTCCATAATCCCTCGGGATACCCCTTCCCTTCTAGTGCTCTTCAGGATGTGCAGAGCAAATTCACTAACCACTCTTATCTTATTCAGAGGTTTCACACTAGTTTTATGAAGCACATTCTACGTCTCTTCCACTCTTAAGTGTTGCATACAATTTAGACCCAAAACCAAGGGTGCACAACACAATAACCGTAGTGTAACACAATAAAATAGGCTTACACTCACTCTGTGACAGAGGAGACCCTTGAACAACAACAATGGGGAAACCACAGATGACCACACTTGCTCATAAAATCAAGTGATCTCCATTGTTAATTCACTCAGCAAAGCAAGGAGACCACTGAACCTCTGCATGGCTGAGGATGGTAAAAAAAAAGTGAACAACCCAGAACAAAAACACGGTTCTACCAGTAGGATGAACACATGGCGCGCATGAATAGAAAAATGACTCTCCCCAACAAACTCCACCAGTAGTGTGAATGAACCCAACATTCAACGTGACTCATGGATGAGGGAATGGGCACACATTCCCACGTGAGTTTACTTGTTGCAGAAGCAAGAACGCAACCTCCCAAGCTACAGACCTGCAGAATTGTAGGATTTCTCAGTCAAGCCATCAGAATGCCATGCCTTGCTCTACCCAAGGCATTAACTTCCTCATCCAACTTCTGGAAGAAATTGATGATTGAGGACAGAGGACAAAAGTAGTTGAGGGTTCATGGGTTTCCCCATTGACACCTGGTCACACCCTATTGGCTTAGGGGGTTTGACTAACTCCCCACCCTATCCCTTGTGGAATCATGCCCCCATCTCTTTCACGTTGTAGTTCCATAGCTAGCTATGGTATTTTATCAAATTCTACATTTACATGATATTCAAAATGTTATGTGCTTGACTTAGCACCAAAACCATAGGTATCAACCTTGATCACCTATATACAACACACCAGATCGATGGCAGGGCTTTGGCCTTGAGCTCCATTGCATGATCTCAATACAATATATACATCATGTACAAATATTAATACCATGAGGTCAAAATCGGGGTATTACAATCCCCTCCCCCTACAACAACACTTTCCTAAGTGCTTAACAAAATTGAACAAAAAATCTATATTGGCACCACCTCAGTGCTTTGCAAAATTGAACAAAAATGGATGTTCCAATCCCATGGTATCCTCCAGCTCCCAAGTAGCCTCCTAGGGACTGTAGTGCTCCCATTGCACCTTTACCTGTCCTATGGATTGACTCTAGAGCATGGCGACCTTCTTGTCGAGGATGCACATTGGTTTGGTTTGGAACTCTCCCTCAGGTTCCACTTGAATCACATCCCAATCAATCACATGGTTAGGGTCATGCACATATTTCTTAAGAAAAGAAACATGAAAAACATAATGAGCTATAGTGCTAGCATGAAATGCAAGCCTATATGCAACTGACCCTATTCTTTCAAGCACTTCGAACAACCCACAATTTCTAGGCGACAACTTGGCACAACTTCCAAGCTTCAAGGAAATCTTCTTTTCCCTCACTATGAGGTAAACATGATCCCCAACACTGAAATCTCTATCCACCCTATGCTATTTTCTGTCTATCCTAGGATTCTTTCAGATTCTGCCTGATCTTTGCAACCTCCTGCTCCATATCCTTGAGCAATTCTGGACCAAGTTCAATCCTGTTCACTGGATTTTCCCATGTTACAGGTATCCTACACCTTCTCCCATACAAGGCTTCATAAGGACTCATCCCCAAAAATTATTTCTATCCATTATTATAAGAAAATCTACCAACTGGAAATAATCTTCCCACTTTGATGGTTTGAACATCACATACATACGAAGCATGTCTTCCAGCACTTGATTCACTCTTTCTATATGACCATCAATATGAGGATGGTAGGCAGTGCCAAATTTCAACTTTGTACCCAAATCTACAAACAAAACCTTCCAAAAATTGGAAGTGGATTTAGGTCTCTGTCAGAGATTATTGCCTTAGGCAATCCATGCAATTTGAAAATCTCCTTCATGAAGATCTTCACAATAGCATCAGTCTTATAAGTAGACTTGACTAGTATAAAATATTCTTCCTTTTTCAACTTGTCCACCACAACCATGATGGAATCATGTTTCCTCCAAGTCATTGGCAACCCTGTAATAAAATCCATGGAAATAACTTCCCATTTCCATTCGGGAACTAGCAAAGGGTACAACAAACCTGTTGGGTGTTGATGCTCAACCTTCACCTACTGACATTTCATGCACTTTGAAATATACTTAGCAATGTCCTTCTTCATTCCTAGCCAAAAATACTGCTTTTTGGATGTAGCAACTATCTTCTGATATCTTGGGTGCCTAGAAGATGGAGTCTGATGGATCTCATCCATAAAAACCCTCCTCAAGTCTAATACACTTGGAATATAAACTATGTTTTTATAAGTAAGAAGTCCATATTCTTACAATATATATCCTTCATACCTCTTCTCAAGACTTTGTTGCTGCAAATTATCCTTGATTTGCACATACCATTCATCTTCAACATCATGATTAACAATATGATGTCTCAAACTAGATTGGCAAATACGAAGAGATGCCAAGTGCATTTCATGCACCTTCCTGTTGAGTGCATCAACCACTTTGTTTTCTTTTCCCTTTATGTGTTTCATATCAAAATCAAACTCACATAAAAACTCTAGCCATCCAGCTTGCCTAGCATTTAGAGTAGGCAGATCAAACAAATACTTTAGACCATAGTGGTATGTCCTTAACTCAAACTTTCTACCTATTAAGTAACACCTCCACATCTTGAGAGCATATACTATGGCTGCAAGTTCTAAATCATGAGTGACATATTTCTTCTCATGATCCTTCAACTTTCTTCACTCATAACATACCATGTGGTTGTATTGCATAAGAACTCCTCCCAGTCCTTGACCGCATGCATCAATACACAACACAAAATATTTCTCCGGGTTTGCAATATTCAAGACTGGTGCACTTGTGAGAAGATTCTTCAACTGCTAGAAGCTTTCCTCACACCTCGGTGTCCATTCAAACTTTATTCCCTTCCTTTGCAAGGAAGTGATTAGATGCGCAACCTTGGAGAATACTTCAATGAATCTCCTATAGTAACCTGCAAGGCCCATAAAAGATCTTACATCTGTCACATTCCTTGGAGTAGGCCAATTCATAATGGCCTCAATCTTCTTAGGGTCTACAAATATACCCTCATCTAAGATAATGTGACCCAAATAGTGAATCCTATCTTTATAGAAGTCACACTTGCTAAACTTGGCATACAAATCATGCTCCCTTAGCAATTGCAATGTCAATCTCAGATATTCTTTATGCTCTTCCTCATTCTTAGAATAAATGATAATGTCATCAAGGAAGACAAGAACAAGCTTGTCTAGATACCTGCTAGAAACACTATTCATAAGGCACATAAATGTAGCTAGTGCATTTGTGAGACCAAATGGTACCACTACAAACTCATAATGCCCATACCTTGTTCTGAAGGTCGTCTTATGAATGTGTTCATCCTTGATTCTTACTTGATGGTAACCAAACCTTAAGTCAATCTTGGAAAATACCTTTGCTCCTCTCATTTGATCAAAGAGGTCATCAATCCTAGGCAAAGGGCATTTATTCTTCACAGTGGCCTTGTTCAACTATCTGTAGTCAATACACAACTTGAATGTACCATCTTTCTTCCTCACAAATAGAACTGGTGCTCCCCATCCTATAGGGTGTCTTGGACACTAGTGCCTCTCATGGAACAAGTTCAATTGTGAAATCAATGTCCCTCTTTAGAGGAAGCCCTGGAATTTCATAAGGAAAAACATCCCTGAATTCCCGCAACAGATGAAATTCCTCCAACCTAGGAGTTTCATTCTCTGCTGGCTCCAACAAATGGGATGCATACACTCTGCAACCTTTCCTACATAACTTCTTCAGTTGCATTGCTGAAATATTCCTAATAGAAATCACCTTTGGAATGCCTCTTACAACCCTTAAGTTGCCTTCCTCATCCAAGCACTCAAAAGTCTTGTTGTAACAATCAAGTTTTACCCTATGTGCTTCCAACCAATCCATTCCAATGAGGAAATCATAGGAACCAAGTGGTAGAACATTCAGATCTGCATAAGTGACCAATTGTAATAACCCAAAATTTTGTAAAAATTTAAAATTTTTAAAGTGACATAAAATGTCTTAAGTCGTAGCTTAGTAACTGCTAGCGGTTAGCAAAAAATGAAATAGTTTAACAAAAATTAAGGGTTTGTTTCAATAAAAGAAATCTGTACATAAAGGATGTAATCTTAAACACATGTGTTAAATTTATTAATGACTTAACAACTTTAATTTTCAACTGAGTTAGAAAGAGGACTTGCACTTAGTTGCTGCTAGATATACTGATGATTTACTTTTGTCAAGTAGGTGAGAAATCTTGTTTGAGATCAGGGCTTACTTAGCGTTCTGCTAACTCAAATGGACTGCTGGTTCTTACAGGTTTAGCAGGTAAGCGTAAGATCATGTAGGTGTTTATTTTAAATTACGTCGAGAAAAGTACTTTCCTAGCATGTTAAGATGCTAGTATAAGAAAAGGATTATTCAAGTTGTTAGTCTCTGAGTAGGTAAAGTAAATTTCTTTCATTGTTCTGAATCTATGACAGTATTTATAATTAAAGCCATATTGACCTTTCATCATAATATAATCAATGTTTTTAAAAGAGCAAGTTCTTACCAAGGTTCCTTCAGTCGTATGATGATTATCTTTATAGTAAATGGTCATTTATAAATTCCCATAGTGAGCATAGAGCTCATGGTTTTGGTTCAAGTTTACTTCGACTGATTAGTGATCTCGCAGCTATTTTTACATTAATACTCAATTGTCCTTCTCTTTATGCATGAACATGTTCCTATGTTTTTTGATTGTAAAGTTTACAATGAGTGATTAGCTTCGTATGAGAAATTCTCTAAATAATGTTAGTCTTCAGTTTTCTTGAAGACTCCCTCATTTATCAGCATCAAGATTTTATGTGGAGAAGTTTAAGGCTTTTCCAGTTTACAAAAAGTCATAAAATATATCATATCTATACCCTATTTTCTTTTACTAGTTATAAAACAATACCAAACTTGTTCGACTTGTTTGGAAGCATGAATATATTCTTGGATAAGCTAGTAACCAAGTTGTGTTCATAGTATTCAAATTATAACCATAATATGATTATTATTTCAAGTTATAATACTATGTTAACTTATAACCTAATAGTTTTTAAGTTATAACACTTGAGTTAACATATATCCTAAGGTA
This sequence comes from Pseudotsuga menziesii, assembly GCA_001517045.1. Classification (NCBI taxonomy): domain Eukaryota; kingdom Viridiplantae; phylum Streptophyta; class Pinopsida; order Pinales; family Pinaceae; genus Pseudotsuga; species Pseudotsuga menziesii. The sequence continues at coordinate 49,408 of LPNX010446753.1, forward strand.
GTATTACCTACCTATCAACTACTATAATGTAGTCGAAACGATGGCAAGCAAACCTTATAAGTTTTTAATCCAATACTATACTAGTTTCCATGGCATAATATAATTGACAACATGATTTTTATTATTAGCAATCATATGAACTAGTATATTATAATTGATGGCATGCTTTTTATTATTGGCAATCATATGTTATAAGGCATTGGCAATGATAAGTTTTTAAAACATTTGTGCAGTGCTGACATTAGAATTCGACCCACACTTGTTGAGATTTTTGGAAGGGCACGTGGACAGGGCCTCCTCCATTCGTTGGTTGACTTATATTGCTGCAAAACCCTACTCTTTTGCATTTTTGGACCGAGGGTTCTCCTCCTTGCTAGCCGAGTTGTGAGCTTGCGGCCATGAGAGGCCTGCAACCTCCTTTATCGTTGGGCATTTATCTTGCAATGCTATAATGTGAAACTTTGGTATCGTGGTTTATGGTTTGGGTTCTCCTGTAAGTGAAGAATACAATGCGAGAGTGGTTGTTGGTTTCTCCAAGTAGCTCGAAGCCTGTAATGGTCTTACTCCTGTAACTGCTCGCCCATTGCTTTTGCATTGTGAACTTGAGTTGTTTTCCTTGCTGTCCCTATCGTAGAGTTGACTTCAAGGGTTCTTTCTTTTCGGTTCGGTGCCATCGAGTTGGTGTGGCCATTTCTTCTCGGCTTCGACTTTTAGTTCACAGGTAAACTTTTTCCTACCTCATTTCTTTTTACAATTGATTAACCTTATTAGGGTTTTTACCACTTAAGAAAACAAAGTCTGAATGATGTTTTAAATTGGTTTTGCAGGCTCCTGCTACTGGCTCTAGACTTATGGGTGGAAAAACAAGCTCATGCATCAGTCTTTTCGTGGGCTTCCATCTAGTAAGCCTCGGCCCCATTGAGGGTTCTTCCTGCATGTGGTTTTGGTTATTGGAAGTGGTTCTTGTGGGTGGATACATGGCTTCAATCCTCTGTTGGTTATGATTTTTAGCTTGTTTTAAGTATGTCCATGTTTTAATTAAAAACCCTCGTGATACTTTGTACTGTGTAACATAGGCTCTTGAAGTTGTGATGTAAATATGGTTTTGATATGAAGTTTCAGCCTTATGGCTTAAGCAATGTAAATGATTTTGTTTATGTTTTAAAAAGAGCCCATATTTGAGCTCATAGATGCTTATCGACCTCTGTCTAGTGTTACTTTAGATTTACAGTGAACTTAGTAAATAGAAGACTGTGAAAACAGTCGGGGTTGTAAAGTGAACTGGATTTCAATTCTCCTGTCAGTAATGTATTTTGTTACAGTTTAATATAAAATGTTTTTGTGCATACTCGGTTTAAATAGCAGGCTTGGGATTCGACCCTTTGACTCTACATGCTATAAGCCTATCCTTAAATAAGGATTTTATATTTGTGAATGGTTAACTATTACTGGTTTATTTTGTCCATAATTTACATATGTAATGTTTTCATTAATACTCTCTATTATAATGATTTTTAAAGCACTGTTAATGAAATGATATTTAATTCTGGAGCTTGGATTTTTAAGGGTTAAATCACTGTATAACCCTACAGTTTTATAATATCCTTGCTTATACTTAAAGAACTCTTAAATCTATTTGGAATTAGGATAATGGATGATAGTATTACTTACAGTTTTTAATTTGATGCTAGCTCTGTTTATTTAACAATTCTTAAACAATTTTTACAGTTTTGTTTTTAATTCTTAGTTAAGAAATAATTAGGGTTTTAATACAACATACATGAAAATTAGGATATAGTTATCTTTCAGTATTTTCTGTAGTTTGAAAAGGATTATAGAAGAATCCTTTGTTCTTAGATAAAGACACACAGTGTCTGGAATTTCAATGTTTATAAAATGTTTTACAAATTCCTTTTCACATGGTTTTAGATGCTAATCTACCTACTTTACTTATGTTAAACCATAATATCTATATTTTATTAGAATACTAATACTGGAATTACTTTTATAATAATATTATTACTGTTCTCTTTCACACCTATTTTTTTGTTTAGTTTAGCTTAAGTAAATAAATACATACAATATTTAGTACTGCTATTTAGTAAAATCCATAAACAAATGACGTAAAATCTAATTACTATTCTCATTCAAATAAAAGAATCATCCCATTCACCTAAGCAACCCAGCTGTACTAGAGTACTACCTGAGTCAGGTGTGGAAAAATACAGTTTGGGAATTTTAATTCTATCTGTTTCACTTTTCACATATTCATTTCTATTTCTAATATAATCTATAATTTTATTGAATCCAACATTAGTCAGTTATTCTTCCTTCATAAACCCTAAAATACTAACATGCCTGTAGTAGAAAATTAAGAAATATTTCACTGAAGATAGTAAACAAATAAAATAGAACCTGTTGATGACAAGACGACAACAGCTTAAGGAGGCTGTTCCTCCCAACCAAACTCCTGGAGAGTGCTCAGACAACGCTTCCTTAGGACCCCCAAGCTTGATTCTAGTCTTCTTGGCTAAGAACTAGGTGGAGAATACAACCGTAAGACCTCTATCACCTAACTGGTCCAATTACCTCAATAATCAAAATCTACTCTCAGCAGTATGAACTTCAGCCTAGAAGCTGAAACTAGTTCATTCTCAGCAGTTAACCTCTCAAACACACTTCAATAATCCCCTCCATTGAATTTCTATTGAGTAAATTCATTCACCCTGAATGATCACCTCTCTAGAATGAGCAGCCTGAGCTCTCTTCAATGGGAAATTTTATAGAGATGCCTAGGTCTTCTGGTTCAATTTTCATTTAATGAGCCACCTGCTCTGATTCCACTTTCTTGGGGAATTATGACCATAAATATAGGGAAGTTGCCACTTGCAACAGTTGGAAGTGGTTTGAGGATGCTGCCACTTTTCAGTTTTCTCTCCACCCAGTCTCCTCCACCAATTAACCAGTAAACATTCTTTTAATAGCTTCCCTAAGTTGTTGCCTCATCATTTATTTATTTATAAATAAAATATTCTGAATTTACATTAAATATTCTTGATCCCATTGGGTCATCAATTACAACTTAGCATAAAATTTAACACAATGTTCCTCAAATATCATTAAATTGTTTTTGCAAATTGGGACATGTGACACCAATCCATCCATAACCAATTGACACTTTTATACCACTTCACTGACCTTTATCTTAGTACCAGTGGCTAGTTGAACTAACCATGACTTGCTATGCTTTAACTTCTTAAAAGCACAAATCTCAACTACTCTAGGAGTAATGTAATTGTGAGTAGATCCAGGGTCAATTAAAATGGAAACAAATTGCTCAACAATCTTACCTGCACTTCAGTCACCATTGACTGATGATCTTCCCATCGGTCCTCCAATTCTGCATAAATCCTAGGGATAGTCCTTGTGATATGATCCACAGTTTCTACTTCTTGAATGCTATGAAATTTCCTTACAAACCCATCCTCAAGTGGACAATTCCTACACATGCCAGCGTCCTCCACATTTCCAACATTAAAGAGGTTCTATGTTCTGTTGTGGATCTCTTGGATTTTCTCCCATCACTATGGCTGGCAGATTCACAGCTCGTGATGGTTGGTTCTTCTGATTCCTAAAGTTAGAAGGTCTGAAACCTTTCTTCCTTTGATCATACTTATCATTCTTTTTGTCCTTCCAAACCTTATCGTAGTCAGGTTTGCTCTTGCTTTTCTCATAGCAATACTTAGTTTTCCTTATTGTTTCTTCTAGATTTCTAGGCTCATAAAACTCAATTTTGTCCTTGTATGGTTGAGGTAGCCCACTCATAAAACATTGGATTTTCACTTTATCGTCTTGAATGTACTTGAAATACCTCAAGAACTCCAAGAACTTATTGGCATACTCTTCCATGGTCTGTTGTCTCAATTTCAGCTCAAGGAATTCTTTGATCTTATCATCATAATACCTGTAAGAGAGGTATGTCTTCTTGAAGTATTTCTTGAACTGTTTCCAAGTGATGTTCCTTTCACTAATATTATTTACCTGCCTAAGGTGCTACCACCAAATGGATTCTCTTCCATTCAGGTTGAAGATGGAAACCCTAGCTTTCATATTTCCTGAATAGTCTTGGACTTGGAAATATTTCCTCATCCCAAGAAGGAAAGATTCATCTTCCTGTCCAGTCTTTATCTTTCCATTGAAGGTAGGAGGTCTTGCCTTTTTGAACTCATCACGTGAGTTGTTTATGTAACACCTCTTCCTCTTATCTCAGTGAGATGAAGATATCAATCCCCCAGTAGATCATTCAAAGTCAGATGACCCACTGGAAAATCTATTTCTTCTTTTGGAACTTCTTTTACTTCCCTCTGGATGCTCTGCATGATGCCCAGAGATCATCTACCTTTGGATGTTTGTTAAGATTTGCAACATGGTGGCATTCAACTGATGCTGCTATTCCTGAGATTTAATCAAGCTTCGCATGATGGCTGCAATGTTTGGTGGCATCTCTTGAAATATTCTTCCATTAGACTTTGTATCAACATTTCCAACTCGGATGTTTTCCCCCATAGCATCTTCCTCGTGCTCATAGGGATTTCGTGCATTACACATGTTGTAGGTTCTCATGGCTGAGCCAAAAACCCGATTTTCAATATGGACTATGACTCTGCAAAACGTGTTAACAACATCATTTGTTAGATACATAGTAACTTCAGAATTAAAAACCATTTACTTACTGTCACCTGGCCCATCTAGGCCTAATGCTGGAACCAATAGCTTTGATACCACAATGTAATGTTTCCATATCCAATAATGCAGATAAATTAAAAAAATTTACTTCAAGAACCCTTGTTCTCCTTCGAAACATAGGGCATGGACATTAACACACACTCCAACCTTCATTCTCAGGCTTAGAAACCATTGTAACAGTCGTTTCTCCCTTAACAGATCCCTTATGTGACCAGAATGATCATTTCCACACTGGAGCTGTCTTTTCACAATCCACGTTCTGCACTTCCTCTTTTCGCCCTTCCGACCTCGGAAGTTGGAAATCGAAAACATAAATATCGATGGGAATGCTTAAACTCCCTTTTTCCTTCTGCCTCTCGCACTTCCCCTCTCCGCATTCTGCCCTCAGAGATTGGAAATTGGAAGCCTAATGTTCAACGGGAACATTGAAACACTATTTCGCCTTCCACCTTTCACACCCTCGCTTTCCTCCTTCCGCACCCCAGAACTCGAAAATAGGGAACTTAATGTGCGACGGAACATTGAAACACTCTTCCGCCTTCCTCCTTCCACACTTCCACTTTCTGTCTTCCGCACCTCGAAACTCAAAAATTGGGAACTTAATATGCAACAGAACACTTAACAACTCTTTCGCCTTCCACCTTCCACACTTCTACCTTCTGATTTTCGACCTCGAACTCATAAATAAAAAATTTATCTTTTTTCCTTAGAACTCTTCCGCACTTCCGACTTCCACCTTTCGACCTCAGACTTCAGAAATCGAAAAACACACACTCGGCCTTGTTTTCAACTGCCCTTTCTGCCTCTCGCATCTCGCCTTCTTCAGGTAGATCCTGGGGTGCAGAAACACAACGATTCTGCCATGTTCAACTTTTCCTCTTCTAATTTTTGCCTTCTGCCTTCTGTAGAGGGATTCCAAGGGGCATAAACATAATGATTGCTACCTTAGCTTCATTTTTGGCCCTGTAACAGGCTTCTGGCCTCCATTGAACTTAGGCAATTGCGTTACAAGAACACAAGGCATGTACAGAAGTAAAATGCATAAAACATACAAGGAATAAACAAGAAAATACAGAGACATTCATACACAAGTAAACCTCTACTTGATTATCAACAAGCATTCAACATGAACATAGCAATTCATAGGCAAATACATTGCATAACCAAGAAGGAAAAAGAATACTTATCTTGATGATTAAGATGTCCCGCAACTAGATATGTTGCTACAGTATTCCACCGAACCATATGCCAGTGTGTTCATTAATCTCTCAACACACTGCCACCCTTGAGCTGGGCATGATTTCCATAAGGAACTAGGGAACAACAGACTTACACACAACCAAACCAAAAAACACACACAGTCAAGCCAACCTTCAGTTGGGATTATCAGGCTGTCCATTCAAGTCACACCAAGTTGGGTTTATCAGGCTGCATGATAACAAGCCAAACACTGCTAGGTTTATCAGACTGTTCATAGTCAAGCCAGTAATTAGTTTAAGGACCAGCCAAGTCAACAGATGGGTTTATCAGGATACCAACCAAGCCATCATTCAAGTTGGGTTTAGCAGGATGTCCAACCAAGGATTACTCACGAGGCCAAACAAAACAAGACATAGCCAAGCCAACAAATGGGTTTATCAAGATACCGGCCAAGCCAACAGATGGGTTTATCAGGATACCAGCCAAGCCATAATTCAAGTTGGGTTTATCAGGATGCTAAGATAGTGGACATGAAGAACTACTAAGCCAGTAATCTCATCCATAAAGCTAAGGACACCTTCACAAGATATATTTGTCTTGGGACCTACGTTGCCTACACACCCAACACAAGGAAGTGTCCTCTTCTCTGCACCACAGTCCCTCGAGCTACCCCTTCCCTTCGAGTGCTCTTCAAGATGTGTAGAGCAAATTCACCAGCCACTCTTATCTTATTGGGAGGTTCCACACTAGGTTTATCAAGCGCATTCTACGTCTCTTCCATTCCTAAGTCTTGCATACAGTTCAGACCCAAAACCAAGGGTGCACAACACAACAAGCACAGTGTAACACAACAAAACAAGCTTACACTCACTTTGTGACAGAGGATACCCTTGAACAACAACACCGGGGAAGCCACATATGACCACACTTGCTCATAAAATCGAGTGATCTCCATTGCTCATTCACTCAGCAAACAAGGAGACCACTGAACCTCTGCGCGATTGAGGATGGTAAACAACAAGTGAAAAACCTAGAACAAAAACACAGTTCTGCTAGCAAGATGAATGCACAACATGCATGAACGGAAAAGTGACTCTCCCCAGCAGGCTCCACCAACAACGCACATGAACCCAATGTTCTGCACGACTCATGGATGAGGGAACATGCATGCATTCCCACGCTGATTTGCTTTCTTCAGAAGTAAGAACGAAACCTCCCAGGCTGTAGACCCGCATACTTGTAGGCTTGCTCAGTCAAGCCATCAGACTGCCATGCCTTGCTCTGCCCATGGCATTAACTGCCTTAACCAACTTTTGGAAGAAATTGATGATTGAGGACAGAGGACAAAGTAGCCGAGGGTTCATGGGTTTCCCCATTGACACCTGGTCACACCTTATTGGATCAAGGGGTTTGACTAAATCCCCACCCTATCCCTCGTGGAATCATGCCCCCATCTCTTTCACGTCGCAGTTCCATAGCTAGCTATGGTATTTTATTAAATTGTACATTTACATGATATTCAAAATGTTATGTGCTTGACTTAGCACCAAAACCATAGGTATCAACCTTGATCACCTATCCACAACACACTAGATCAATGGCAGGGCCTTGTCCTTGAGCTCCATGCCATGATCTCAATACAATATATACATCATGTACAAATATTAATACCATGGGGTCAAAACCGGGGTATTACAAAAACAATGGAATTATTATATAAACATATGAATTTAGACAAGATAAATAACTTATCTTAACAATGTGCAATTGGCATCAACCAGACCACGTTCCACCTATACTTAGGCATTGTCAAGCCAGATCTCACTTTGACAGGCCACCCCCAAGATGAGGTCACAAATATATATGTAGAGGTGCACTCAGGGATAGTTCAATTATCAGCTTGAGCAACCAAAATTCAATTCCCCACTTACTTTCTCTACATATTCATTACTTGGTGCAACAACATTCCCTTCACTACAGTCCCTCGAGATATCACCATCCGTTGGAGTTACACAAGGAATTACAAGTTTGACATGCACAAGCTAAAAATAGCCAGCGATGACGCCTTTCTGCAAGCGGGGGTTACAAAACCAAGTGTAACCTCCCAAAACCACTAAAGGGGCACATTCAACAAGTGGAGCTCATCAAGCAAAGCACAAGGTGTCAAAATAACACCGAAGGCCGAAATAATCAAAATTTGGGACTAGACTATGATAACAACTTAGTCCAATAGGTTTTAAAGTGCTAGGAATGTCCCCATCCCCCATAAACTATGGATCAAGGCCTCCCATATGCTTTTGTGGTTTTTGGTGTGCCAGTTGTTGTTTTTTTAATTAATTATTTAAAAGAAAAAAATAATAATGTGTATCGATCCCTAAAGACCATTGTCATGGCACCTAGTGTCACAATGATAGACAATTACATCATATTTCATATGTCGGGGGGGGGGGGGGGGGCAGGGCTTAACATTGGGTATTACAAAAAGGGGTGGGATGAAAGTGCTCAGGTTGACTATGTTCTTGTATTCAATTATTTTATGCATGCTTGCTGCNTATGCATGCTTGCTGCGTGTAACTTGATTGCATGAATGCCTTTGTTTCTTAATGCGTGCTAAATCCTCATGTTTATTGTTAAATTAATTTCATGCTCCAAGTCTTTTTGCTTCTTCCTTACCAATCTAAGTAGTTGCTCAACTTTTGTTTTTCTTCTCATTCTCAAGTTCTTCTTATGCAAATTCTGATCCCTTTAATATTCATCTCGACCACCATCTTCTTTGTTTTTGCGCTTCATGGAGATTCAAATATTCATCCTTCTTGAAACTCTCCTAATACTCCTCTTCCATATAGAGTTTTCAAGATTCATTGGATTCAAACTTTGTAACACTTGATAAGTCCAAGAAATAGTCCACATTCCTCTCACTCAACTCTACAATTGGTGGTTTTCACATATTGGAGGGTACCACATTTGGTTTCCCTCCTTTGCATTGTTGATGGATTACTATAGTGGGTAAACAATGATATATGGAGCACAACCCATTCGAGATCCTATTGAAGATATCACCCTTTTCATGCATGTATTAGGGTAGAGGCCTCTTCAGTGAGAGTCAGGACCATTCAAGACACTCATTTGTTAATATTTGCAGGAGGATGAGGAAAATTAACAACAGATTTTTCCATAGCTTAACATAAAGGCATTACAATCGGATGAAAGATTTAATTGATAAATTATAATTATAGTAAGTTTTAGATTAACTTTCCTCTTGGCCTTGCGTCCAGGTGCCTCTCCACAACCAAAACCTTGATTGCCACCAAAATTGAAGACAAGCATAAGTTTTGACTTGTGATCAAGTGCAAGAATATAATCCCTTGGTTAGTGCTAGCAATTTTGTGCAGTGGAATGTCTATCACCATCCCATGTAGATATTCTCTACGTTTTGAGTAGTTTTTAACAATTGGAGTTGACCTGGTGTGACCTCTGCATATTGGTGGCATTGAACACCATATTAAAGGACGTGTTGAATATTTGTGCCAACTGGAGGCTAGACCATTGGTACTCATACTATTCTCTCTTTGTAGAGGGAGTCAAGGTTGTTGGAAACACATTTAATGAGCACCACATAAAGTGACAGATAATGGTATGTGAGACTTCTTCCAAAGCTTGGTATGCGAGTACTGCATAGGAGTTGTACATATATAAGTTGGCACTATGATATGATTAATATATTGATTTCATATATATGATTTAATTTAACAATTCCTCATATCAAATGCAATGAAAATACTTGATATGCCATAGAGGGTCGATAAACCATAATGTTGGTTGTATCAAAAGATTTGAGAAATTATGGACTCATTGGTAAGCAATACAAAATGGTGTAGGTGTTATTTCCTTGAGACGTATTTCCTCCATCAATGAGCCATTCATTGGAAAGAGGAATCAATGGTGATTTAATCTGTGGGTAAAATACTCACACCCATTTTTTGTTGTGAGCTTCCTGGATATTGGTGTCAGGCGATAGTGGTAACTTGGATTCATGAGCTTCTTGGTCCTGCATTGGAGGTGTTTCGTTGTTGGTATTCTTTTATTTGAGCTACCATTGATGTTATTGTTTCATTGTAGTGTTGAATATTGGATCTCAGGTGTGTTGAAGAATTCTCCACGAAGCTTCCTTGAAGAGCCGTGGGCTTCCAATGAATCTTGTATCACCTTTTTCGTGATGCGTATTTTTTTTTTGTGTTGTGTATTATTTTTGGTTCTACGTATTACATTGTCGTTGATTGCATGAAGATTGGTATTTTTGGAAATAATTTGTATTATTGCCACTCGCATATAATATTATTGATGCGTTGAGCCTTGGAGTTGCTTTGGAGCTACCCTCAACTGTAATATGGTATCATTTATTTATTTATGTGTCTCGGTTGAAGACTTTGTATCGATGGACTGTTGGCTTGGACGATTGGTATACATTTAAAAGGAAAGTAACAAATTGACCATTACTGATGGTCTCCTGCTGTGATCGTTGGATTGATGCACATGAAGGGTTAGGGTGTGGTGCAAAAATATTGCTGCCTCTGTTTTTCAATTGCCACCTTTGTTGCTTACAGATTGAAGCCTCTATGTTGGTTTCTATTTGCATCACATTTACTTCAATTTCTATATATGATCGTTGTGGTTTCCTATTAGTGAAGTTAACTAATAATTTATAATGGCATCAAATAAATTAATAAGGGTCTTCCAAGTTGATTATTCTACTGAAAATATGGCTTTTCAAATCTATCATACTATAATGAGAATGATAAAGAAGGAAAACATAATATTGGATATGGTGCAACATATGCCATCTTTCCATAGATATTTTCATTGGGGATTATGAGGATCACCCCAAATATAGTGTTATAAAATACATTGGTGGATAGTTTGTCATGTGGCCTTGGCACCATAACAGAGCATCACCGAATGTCTTAGAGCATCATTTAACGTTCAAATTTTGGAGACCGATTCAACGTGCAAACAATAATTTTTGTAAGTTCTAGTTTATTTGAGCTAAATTGTAATAGGTTGCATTCTTAGATAAGACTGATACCCTTCATTTTTCGATTTTGATTTTGTCGAGTATGTTTGTAAAGGGCCAGAGTTGCAAGAAGCCCTTATTTATTTGAGTAAGTCTTCAAAAACATGTTTTCAATGGCTTGAATAAATGGTTTAATAGAGTTACTGAACTCTCTACTTCTCTTTTATGTTGACAACAATGTCATGGCTAACAAGACAACTCTCACTCATATTCAAAATTGTGTACAAGATTCACAAGACACACTTGAGTTTCTACAACTCGAGTCGTTGCTCCTACAAGAAGAAATGCATTATGAACTTGTTCCTATTTAGAATGATCATATTTATGATTCCTTTCAATATCCTGTATATAATGCACATAATGATGCCACTTTAGAAGCACATAAACAAATAAGTGGTTCCATTTCAAAAGGAAAAAAATAAAGATTAATTTATGTATACATAGGTTTTGCTTGTTCTTTCCAAGCCCATAATCATAACTTGGGAAGAAATTGTACATAATAAGAATTGAAATGGTCTTGGATATGACAACGAAGTGACATTTCACATTCCTAACTACTCCAATCCAATCTAGTTTCAGAGTGTTGGTATATTAAAAGAAAGTTCATCTTCTTCCATTCTAGTTCTGATTTCAGAATGCAACCATTGTGATCAAGTTGGCCATATGAAAGATCAATGTTTTGAGATTCACCCTTGTAAGCATTGTGGAAAGCATATCCACCATTCATACAAATGATTTATTCTGAAGAAAATTGCAAGAGAAAATATTCACTATGTGTCACATACCCCAGATTTGCAAAAACATTTTATGTTTGAAAAGACATTATGCTTTAATTTTATTATGAAGTTTGTAATTATTGACAAAGTGGGGTTAAGGATAATTGTATTTAATTTCCTAAATATTTTATTAATTAATAAATAAAAGATGAGACAACAACTTAATGAGGTTGTTAAATGAGTGTCTACTGGCCACTTGGTGGAATAGGCTGGGTTGTGAGCAGATTGACATTTGGCAGTATCCTCAAGCTACTTCTAGCTATTGCAGAAGGCAACTTCCCTATTCTTTTGGTCACGTTCCCCAAGAAAGTGGAACAAGAACGGGTGGCTTATTAAGTGAAACACTGACCCAAAACACCTAGGCATGTTGATAAAAACTACCCATCGAATTTAGCTGAGGCTGTTCAATCTTGTGAAATTTTTGAGTGAAATTTGTGCACAAGAGGTTCGATGGAGGGGACAGGCAGAAGTGTTTGAGTGGGAAAGTGCTGATTTACTGAACTAGTGCAGTTGTTTTGGTTGAGTTCTTACTGGTATAGGCAGAAGTATTATTGTTGATTACTCTATGGAGTTTCAGGGGTTTCTAAACCTATTCTCTCACCCGACGCTTTCAACTAGGTGGACCAGTAGACAGGCTTGGGGGTCCTAAGATTTGCAGCGCAGTTGTCTTCATGAGTTGGTTAGGAGGAATGGGCTCCTTAGGTTGTTGTCTCCTCGACTATATTACCAACTTGTAAATGTTATTTAATTTTCTCTATGCAAGCATAGGAACTGGAATGTATGAATTTAGGAGTTAATATATTTATATGACTGCTTCATTTGTTTTTATTAAAAAATAGTTAGTTAAAGCTTTTATTGTTCAAAGATAGATAAATTCTTGTTAAATATGTATTAGAGCAAATGATTAGGATTAATTTAATTTTACTGATGAATGAATTACCTGACTGTATTTTTCCACACCTCTGAGGAGGTAGTACTCTAGTACAGTAGATGAAATTAAGTTTGATGAATAAATCGAATCAAGATGTGTAGGAATATGATGATTTACTTTCTACTGTTAATCTTTATAGAAATGTTTAAAGAAAGAATTCCTCTATTTCAGAAGTTCATTAGTTAAATACAACTGTTTAATTTATAATCATAAAGTACCTTAAGAGAATGTTTACTAAAAGAAAACCAATACATAGTTTGTGTAACTGTGTTCTTTTTAAACAGTAAATTTTACTATCTGTAAGGCTTAACCTGATATATATACATATAATTATTAACTATTACAGAACATAAAAATAATGTAAATAGGAGTAACTATAGATTATATAAACATTATAATGAAATTATAGTAATAATTTAGGTTTACAAATAACAACTACGTAATTGCAATAATATTGTAAATAAAAAATCAAATATCAAATAATTAATAGTAAACATAACAAAATAATGCAGAGTCTAAATAAATTTAAAAAATGAGAATACTATAGTTTTTCTTGAGTCTAAACCTAAATAAGAAAACCTGTCATGAAAAACAAGTTATTCCTTTCCCTTCAAAGCATAACTTTGCCTGCAAACCCTCACTATTTACTAATCTTATATATATATAATATATCCATTTGAAAATTTACACTACAAGGGTAAAATCAATTAAATTAAACAGAGTTTAATAAATCAAGCTAGGGTCACCGAATCAAACCCTCAGTATTCGAATGCACAAGGTCACTTGAAATTATTCTGGTATTAACAATTGTTTTTACCTTTTAAACAAGTAAGCTTTATACAAATAAAATTTACAGAGTTCACATCCTTACCAAAAGATTTTCCAATAAAAATTGTTCTATGCCAAATGCATTTTCAGTTTGGAATCGCAAGTAATTTATCAAAACCCTATAATTTATTAAAATAATTTACAAATTAATTCAAAACATAAACATCTTAGAACTAAAACCATAAATACTTTGGAGACTTTAAAATCTATTAAAAACAAAACAAGTTTTTAAAACCCAAACATTTTATCCATTAACAGTCCTTAAACAACCGAAGTAGTTGAGCCAAACGACTTATAAATTGTTACCCAACAATACAAGTCTGCAAAGAAAACCTTAGCATATATTTTAAACACAGTATATCATAACGTAGTTACGGCCTTACATCCTATTTAAAAAAAATTACAGTAAACAAAACAAGTCATGGCCACTGCGCTAGCAGAACCCTTTTTTTCGCCAAAGGGAGAAACCCAGGTGGTAAGACCGTGGCTTACCAAGTCAACAAGTGTAGTAAACAACAGCTCGAACACTCTTCATTTCCCAAGCAAACCCCTTCTTGTCAACTTTGGGAGGATGGGTCCCAGCTGTAGTAACGCCTGCACAAACCAAGGTTTTTTGCTTTCAGTTTCTTATTAAAAAAAGGGGATACCTTCTTACTGTAAAAAGAATTAGAATTTGCAGGATGTAAAAGAAGTTACCTTCAGTTTGTTTCTTTTTGTCACCATTGCAGTTTTGAAAACCATTCAAACCCTGGTATCGAGCCACCTTTTAAGATAATTTCTTAGTCTATGACCTCGGCTTGAAAAGAGAAAGCTGGACCGTAAAAGCCTCAAGCAGAAGCCAAGAAATCTACTGATAACTCGCACCAAGAAGGCCACCGTCGAGAGCTATCTCTTGAAGCCACCCATGAAGTTCAAAGAGGTTTAGCTCGCCTATAATCGGTGTTGAGAGTCGTAAAGGTTTGGTTTTGGCAACAGAGGCCCCAGGGGCCATGAGCCTGTCGGCTTGGCCTCACGACAACGAGAAAAAAATGGAGAAATGAACGAATTATTAGGTCTAGGTTGACTTATAGCGAGGGTTACACATTTAAAACTCTAACCAATAATCTTACCACATGTGGATTCCACCAAGAGTTAAATCTTGTGGGTTTTGGACAAGTTTCTCTATAGTTCATCGTCGTGGTGATTTTAGCCTGCATTATGAACTCGGCCAATTGTTGCATAGTAATTTCCATAAATATTTGTGCTTTCTTATAAAAACTTTTAAATGATTATTAATATATATATGTGTATTAAAAACATACAAATATCGTAAATACATTTGCACATCATAACTTAGAACCTTAGCTAACATGTTGGTATAGTAACCATCAAAAACTTGTTAGTTGTATAAAACCTGGTACCGCAAATTCAGATCTAAAAATGATTATATCTCGAACAACTCAGAAACTATAATAGGATGAACCTATAGATATAGTTTAAGGTTAAGCAATTCTTTCTCTTTTAATTGTCTGATTGTTTTTTTTATCAGTTAACTATATAAAATTCTATATAGCTTACGCTAATCTTGTAAAGAAAAGAATTAAAGGATTGTTCTAGGTGACATACTAATTTATTTTATAGCAATGGATTTATGAAAAGTTTAGTTTTTGGCCATACCTGCATTAATCAAAATCTTAAATTAAACAAGTAGCCTAGCATTTCTACTTTTGCAGTTGGGATTTTGATCTTGATCCTGAAATCTGGAAACAAAACGATTTACCTGTAAGAAGACCTGTACAAGAATCTTCATTTCACTACATTAGCTTCAATAAGCTAAGTAATGCTCAACCCCTTTAGTAAGCAAGAAACAAACTTTGGTACCTAGCATTCACATTTAAATAAACAGTTGATTTTAATACTTACTACTTCAAACCATTTACTTTCTAGATCGATCTTTATTACTAAAGTTTGAAGGTAGTTAGTAAAGAAAGTACTATAGAAATTAATAAATGAGTTTGTTTTAAAACCTAGATCAAACCTTTAGAATGTTAACTGTTAGCAGTTACATTACTCTCTTAAGCGACGATTTGTAAACATTAATTGTCGCAAGAAAATTTTTAAATTTTTATGAAATTTTGGGGTTTTACACTATGGGTGGATCACTTCTTGGCAATGGTCATCAATTGCCAAGAAGATTTATAAGTCATACCGAAGAATTCATTCTCGAGTAATTACACATCTTGCATTTGAGACATTATCTTCTCTTAATGTTGTTCTTGATAGGGGGAACGATTGACACTTAGAAACAAGCGAGCAAGAACAAGCGAGCTTGGAATAGTTCACAATCCATATCCAAAACCTTGTTCCAGTTTCCAGATCCTTGAGCCAAAGACACCTAGCTAGAGTTAGAATCATAGCACTGAACCAGAGCCAGAGCCATATTCCACTGAGCTTGATTTGGTTTGTGCTCAACCTAAAAGCGCCCATTTAGTAGAAGACTTCAACCTATTGTTGCTTCTACTGAACATCAATCTGTGGTGGTCATTAAAAAACCATTTCCACAAGGAACCACTAATCCCTATAGTCAAGTTCTAGAATTATTGAGCCAAAACGAGAGTGATTTCCAAGTTCAAGAGTTTTCAGTGATCCTAAAACCACCCATTTAGTAGAAGACATCAAATTCTGATAGCCTTTGATTAAATTAAGAGCTTCTTTAGCCAACTGCAGCTCTGGATTTTAGCTCTATACTTGGAATCACATACACCCCTTCGAATTGGGGGGGGGGGGGTTGTTGGAAACATTAATCCTTTAGGGTGAATATTATATTATTGTATTTACTATTCACATGAAATGAAGACTAAGAGTCACAATGAATAAGAAAATATGTTGGGAGTCTAAGAGGCTCCTTGGAATTTGGAATCCGAGGGTCATTCTCAATGCATTAATATGTACAATTGTTAATGAGAAAAACAATCAACACTTATTCTATCATGTGTATTTGGTTTTGTGTTAGTCAATTGGTTGTGTTCCCTATTGGGCATCCTAACAAATATGAAGATTGTGAATGAGAAAAGGGCCTCTGGCTCTCAGTATTTGAGTGGTTTATTTCTTCACTGGAAGAACAATTATCCAGTATCTTTAGATCATAAACCTTCCTTGGCTCGAATATGGAATGCACTCCCCAAATATGTGTTATGGAAAGTATACAAAAACATAAAGAAGGATAAGTTTAACTCAATCTCAATCCCTCCAGCTAATGCTAGGGATGTTTTATGTGAGGCTCTTCTTAGCAGGGGTATGTTCGGTCTCGTGTAGGAGCCATTAACAAATTTGGAAAAGAAATGGGTTGAGGATTTTCTTAGAGTGAGCTCCCTTCAATCCAATGTCAGTTTAAGATGGATTTCATCTACCCCATCTTGGAAATTAGATATGACACATAGGGATTTCTAGAATTGGATACCTAAGTACCAGAGTCATGTTCTCTTCTTTGATGGTTCCTTGAAAGGAAATATAGAGAAGGAAAGAGCAAGTAGGATTCTTATCGATCTTGAAGGAAATCAAGTCATAATGTATTAATGGGGCTTGGGAAAAGACACCAACAATATGGATGAAAGATATGATTTTTTCATGGGCATTGAATACATTGTCTCTCTTGGAATTCAAGATGTTTTGGTCATTGGGGATCCTCTTTTTATCATCTTGCAATCTAGAAAATGCATTCCTTTGGAGGACTAGAATTTTGGGAGGCTACATAAAAAATTATGGATCTCATGAGGGGCATTAGAGAAATCAATTTGGTGCATGTCTTCATGTATAATAATCCTATAACTTATCGATCATCCAATCATTCCACAATGGTTGACAAATGGATAATGGTTCAAAATGGGGGCCAACCCCACCTCCAATGGCTCCCTTAAGTGCTTAGCATGTATTTGAAACTTTGGATATTTGTTTTCCCTTTTTGTATGGCCACCACTTGCTGGTGGTTCACTTATCAAAGTATGGGAATTAAAGGCACACTCATTCCACACATGGGGGAAGTCTCGAGAGACCTATCTTGAATGGAGGATGAGTTGGGTTTTTTTATAAGTCTTTGCAAATTGTTTATGCAAACACATATGGTTTCTTGATTCTTCTTGTCCAGTTTGATGACTGTAGGATCTTTTTCTTTGTGATTGGGAGTCTTAACACCGACCCCTTTAGTTCTTTATCGAAGGAGTTTGCTCTTGGGTTGGCGGTGCCATTATCTTTTTCTTCTAGACCCATCCTTGCTATCCATTTACAATGGTATGCTATGTTCTAGTGTGGTTCAAGTTTTGGTTGTTCGTGTTCATAGACATAATGAAGGGCAAGGAGGTGACCATGATTAAGTTCACTAAGCTGGTGCTTGGTTTGCGGGACATGAAATATGTTGTCTGTGATCTTAAGGATACCCTACATAGAATCAAATCCATATGGGGCATTCTCTTGGAAATTCATGAGGTGACCACACACATCTATGTGCTTGACCATTGGTTTGATGATCTAGAATATCAAGTTCGTGTCTAGGGTAATCAATTGGAGAAATCAACCATTATTGTGTATGTTCATCATGATATTCTTGATGGAATCCAATCCAGACTTACCAGGAATGTTGGTCCTAGGCCTGTTAACAAAGATTCAGTCCACAGACCGAATGATGCAATAGGGGAATTATCGAGCTCTCTTGGCCCACATGAGAAGTATTTAGGGATTTATGTGTGGTTCTGCTTCAAATTTTGGTTAATGTTATGTTTTTTTGCTTTTATACTTGGACAATTTGTAGGGTTTCTAGTAGTAAAGTCATTGTTGTTATTCCTATAATAGTAATGAGGCTGCAAGTTGACACTATCCTGCTGAGAACAAATCTATGATTTTTTGAACTCAAGTATACTTTCTAAAGTACTTATTTGGATTTCTTCAACATAATTTTAATTCAAATTTACTTACTTTGGTTATAAAAAAAGGCCTTTGGATCTCCTTTGTGTTGGGTTGTGTAGTGTGGATGATTGTGAGTTCTAGAGACACATGCATAGGCTTTGTGAATGTAATGAAAGCCCAAGATATTGACCAACTCTTTAATAAATTGAACAAATTTGTTGATTTGGTATCTTTGCTTGTTTTCACTTGAATTATAGAATCGTGGGATTCATTAGGTTGAGTGTTATTATTGTGATGTATTTCTATTTATTTATAATTGAATTGCAGACTATGGTGTTTGTCTATTAATATTGGAATTGAATTTCTTTAAATCAATTGTGGGTAAATTAGGTTGTACGCATTTGATATTGTAGGGGATCATGGCTTCACTACATCAAGTAGTATCAAAGTAAGTAAAATCATGAGGGATTGGAGAGATGGGTAGAATTGTTGCCATGAGAAGAGAGGGAATTCTTTGAGACAATACTTATAGTAAAAGACAAGAATTGCATATGAATTCAACAAGAGTGTGATGTTTGGTAGATCTATTTGAATGAGTGAGTGAAGCATGCCACTAGTGGTGGGATTGGGTAGATGTTTTAAGAGGATATATAACTTCAATATTGAAGAGCACTAGGTAGGCATTGTGAGAGAACATGTGTTGAAGAATATGCAAGAGGAGGTTGTCGAGATATTGCAATGGATGTTGTAGCATGAAATAGAATTGTAAAAGAACAACATAAATGAAGTGTGAAGATTGTAGAGGGATATTGTGAAGGCTGCATTGAAATTTCAACATAGTATGAAGAGGAGTTCCTATGGTGATATGAATAACCAAAGGATAAAATGCACATTTATAAGTGGTGGACAATGTTGCAGTGCTTATGCAACAAATAATGATGAGGATGCATGCCATTGAATTGGATCAATAGAGGATGTTTCCAAAAAGTGTAGAAGATGAAGGTGAAAGTGATGATCATGAAGAAAAACTTTATGTTTATAGAAATGAACCAGAAACAATGAAGAGAATGAAGTAACCCTAGAAGAAGTTGTGTGTATATTTAAAAGTGTGGACCAAAAATACGTAATTGAGTGGATTGAAGAAATGCATTAGTATTTCAAGTGTAATGAGAATGAAGATCCCCACAGGGTGAAGATTCCTACCCAAAATTTGAGGAACTATGCATTTGTGTGGTGAGAAAATTTGAATATGGGTATAAGAAGAATATGCAAATAGGAGATTCAAAGGTGGGACAAGATGATTGTAACTATGAGAGGTCACTCATAAACATTTTATTATCTTTCAAGCATAAAAATAAGATTAAAATATTTGCAGCAAGGAAAGAAATCTGTATCATATTATTTTATAGAATTTTGTAGACTGGCTATGAGAGACTAGGTATTAAAAAAGAGAAAGAGGAGAATGTTATGAACTTTGTGAATGGCCTTAAATTATCCATTAAGAAAAAGGTGTGTGAAAAATATGGATACCATATACAAGTATTTTCAATTAGTGTTCAGAGTTGATAAGTTATTAATGAATAGAAAGAAAGAGCGCAAGCAAAGAGAGGGGAAATTAAATTATTTCTTCTAATTATGGTTTATGAGAATATTGAGTGTGTCAATGGAATGCATGTTGTTGAAGAAACTAATGATTGATGGTGTGTGAGAAATGCATGTTATGGATAACATTCCAAATGATATTACAAAAGAAATTTTTGTAACATACCATTACAAGGAAATGACTGAAGTAAAGGAGTTTTTGAAACAAACTTGAGAAGAAACAACATAGTTTTAAAGGAGAGGTGTCACAACAATAAGGGATGTTGCAACAATGTGTAGTTGTAATTGAATGTTGTATTGTATAAGAGAGAGGTCTTGTAGTGATGAAGTTTCAAGGATATGATATTTTGTAGATGGAATAAGGGAAAGTATGCTTATGGGAATATTTGATTCCAATAATGTTTCATGTCATGACCTTATTATAAGTGAAGTGGGGCGTGCAACAAAATAAAAGATGTAACATTTGTAGTGGGGAGAGATGATGCAAAAGAGGGAGATGAACTAGAGTAACATCAAGATGAAGATGATTGTAGTAGAGAACTTATTTCAACAAAATAAAAGAAAAATGAGGAGATGCTTAGGCAGTAATAATTGGTGGTGTGAATTGAGACAACAAAATAGTGCAAAAGACTAAGGAGAGGCAATGAGCATCATTGAGAATAAGAATTTTGGAGAAGTAAGCCCCATTGGGAAAGATTTGTAGTAATTGTAAGAGATGGATGATTTGTAGCAAGTGATACAAAAGATGATGGTGGCGGTGATGAAGATACTGTAGGAAAAGAATATGGCAAGATGGAGTGTAGGTGTCAAAAATTACTTACAGAAGAAGAAGGTTGTAAAGTGGAGAAGAAGAAAGGATGAGTGGTGAGTGTGCCCAATAATAAAAATACAAAGATATATACAACAATCATTGTTTTATCAATGCCCCTTTGAACAAGGTGCTCACTTTTTCCAATGAGTAGAGTTTAGTGTAGGAGCATCCTTGACACTATAACTATCTTGCACATTTTCTTACATTTGGTCAGTCTTGCTTCTATTTTGTAACTAAAAAATAAAATAAAAAAAGTTAGTGCAATGTTTATTGTCCTTAGTGAATTTTTTCAACCATCAGAATCTAAAGCACTATATTTTGAATTTGAACAATTAGGGTAGTTGTAAGACCAAATGCCAAGGAGCACACACATAAATATGAAGTTTGTGAATGAGTAAATTACTTTTTGGCTCTCCTTTGAGTTGGGTTGTATAGTGTAGATAATTGTGGATTAAAGAGACATACACATATACTCTTGGAATGCAAAATAGTCTTGACAATTAGACCAATATATTTAGTAAATAATATAGATTTATTGTTGTGACATCTATAATTGGTTTCAATCAAATTACAAAATTGTGTAGTTAATTTTATTGACTGTTTTATTAGTACCAATATTGATCCATCTTAACTCTAGGTTTATCATGCACCGAGAGGGACAAAATCCCTTCAGGTGAAAACCATTTTTATAATGCAAAAATTTGAAGGAAGGTTTGCACATCGAGGGATTTGATCCCCCTCAGCTAATGATAGATTCATAGTTAAGATGGATCTATGTTGGTATTTAATTATAACAAATTTCACCCTTTCACATTATCCTTTAAAATGGTGACTAACTAAACATAGTAACCTAACCTAATGGATTTTGAAAAGACATCTTGTCTATTGAAAACCTTTTTTAACAAATATGGATATATTCTAATTAATTCTCTTACTTAAAATTAATTGGAACCCTTTATTTTTGGTTTTGAAGCTTATCATTATTATTTTATTTAAGTACCACATGTCACCTCAATGTTGAGCACATGATAATTACATGTCTCCTTATGTCTTTCAAAACCTTATTTAACAAATACATATTATTCTAATTAATTCATTTTGTTTTAATTAATTGAAATACATATATCTTTGGTTTTGAAATTTAGTTTAGGGCCGACATTGTAAATTTTTTGTTTATTTAATATTTTAATATTTGATTAAAGTGTTATGTGTCACCTTCATGTTGAATACATGATTACATTTCTCCCTCATACTTTATGTAGAAATAAACTCTTCTCTACTTTATTTTTATATTTTAATATTATAAAAGTTAAGACCTCACAACGTTATTAAAAAAATAATTAATGTTAAAAATAATTATAAAATCATCTTCCCCATAAATTACAAATACAATATCTTTATATAAATACTTTCTTTAATCCCTGTGGGGAGAACAATGAGCTCCAAATATTGTCCTCAGTCCTCTGTAGAAGAATGGTTCAGACAACCAGTTTAAATACACAAAAATGGGTTGATAGGTTGTAAGGAATTTGTGCAAGATTTTCCACTAGTCGAAAACTGGGTAGCTTGGAAGATAGGTGATGGAAGGGGAATGCGTATAGGACAAGATCCATGGGAAGGATCATGAGAGGATTATAAACTATTAGATCAATTAATATCTTAGCTAACGACTAAGAGAATTTCAACATTGGCAGAAGAAAAAGATCATCACCCCCAAACAAGACGAAGAACAGGTTGGAAAACATCTCAAGATCTGGGTTTAACAGGTTGTGAACATGTTCGACAACGATAGAATGGAACCGCTATGTAACCATGTTAGTAGACTGTTTCATTCATTTGGAGGAGGAGGAGACGAACAAGCTCATATGGACTAAGAATGGTAAAGATGGGAGCTTCTATGCAAAATAGGGGTATGACGCTACGTTGGAGGGAGAACAGGATGACACTAATCGCTGGTGGTGGACGAAGATATGGAAAATCCCAGGACCTTTGAAAATAATTTTAACGCTATGGCTGGCGCTAAGTAATAAACTACTCACATGGGAAATTCTGATAAAGAGAGGTTTCCAAGTTCCTAGAGTATGCATGTTATGCAGAGTTGAAAATGAGACGACATCTCATCTTTTCTTTTCATGTGCTTATGCAGGCTCTGTATGGGAAAGAACCACCGACAAATTGAAATCATCAACGAACACGAGAATGGACAATTTGCTGGAACATAGGATAAAAAACTAGTGGAATAATGATAGGGTACGTAACTACGAAGCCCTTCATGTTCCTTTGTCTTTACCATTTGGGAAGCAAGGAATAAGGAGGTTTTTCAAAACACTTGGAATCCATCAGAGATAATAGAAACAATGCTTTTGCAGAAGATGATGGAGCACCAAATGAAGCCTAAATCAACACCACAAAGATTGCTAACAAATCTAGAAATTAACAAAACAATTCGTTGGGTTTTGTTTGACGAATCTAGCCAAGGAGAACCACCGCTTGGAGGAGTAGGAGGAGTGGTGTATCTTAAAGAAAAAAAATAGAAATAACATTTGCCTCGGACGGGCCTCAAACAACATAGCATAATTAGCAGTACTAAGGCTAGTTATGGATAAACAAATGAAGAATTTGTAGTTGTTCGGAGACTCTAAAATGGTCATAGATTGGGCCACTGGGAAAATGCAGATCAACGCTCCACACCTCCAACACATATTGAAAGCAATCGAGTAGATAGCATCTTTTGAAACAATTTCCTTTAAACATATATACATGGAGCTAAATATAGAAGCGGGTAAGCTTTCTAAATCAATACTTCTCCACCCTCCCGGCCTAATGGAGATAAAGGAAATAAGCAACGAACATATAGAAAATTAACATAAGATCTTATAAGTAGAAAATGATCTATAATGTCAGAATAAAGATGACAAAAAAGAATGATACAATTTATTTTGTGAAAAAATAGATAGCTAAATACTATGTATAAAAAATGGAAGGCTACACATGATGTTTTTGTTATTTTTTGTAAGCTTCTAAAGGGCAGTACAAATTTATTTGAACAAAATAAAGAGATTTTTTTAATCGAGAAAAGTAAAAAAATACCTATTGGCAAGCCAAGTTCGTATCAACCCATGGTCTACTAGGAGCATGGCCCACTTGCGCAAATTCTGAAGAAGCCGGATGTGTGAGCAAAGTGGAAGATTTCGCCGTCCTAAGTGATAGAAGGAAAACACTTTCTCTTGTAATAAAGTGTGTTATTTTTATTTTTATACATTTTTCTACAACTTTTGGTAACTTATTTTAATGGTTTTTAAAGTAATTACTTAAAAAACGTGTAATACTATGTCGATAGATTGTTATGGGAGGGTAAATAGATGAAAGGAGAAACTGCTCGTCCTGCCAAGATTTTTCGATCAGAACTTCACGTACCTATTTGTTCTTTCCAAGGACATGTAGTGATTGTGTTTTATTGCTTTGACATGTTATGTCACTTCAATCCACGAAGAGACTTGCTCGTACGCTGCCGGGTGTTTTGCAGGGTCATAATGAAGGATTGGGTGACGTTCATAGGGTTTTCGTGGTCTCTTGCTGCCATTTTTCCGAGTCTAGAGAGCTGGTGGTTATGGGAGCTCCACTGCTGCGAGCAAATGAAGAAAGCGATAAATTCCCAATGCATTCCTGTTTGGTTGGTGTGGCGTTGGATGGTAGGAAGATTAGTTTATGTAATGGTGATGGTTTAAGAGATTTTGGTGATCTAGATTGTCAGGTTGAGAGCACATCTGTCCCTAGAGTGTTCGGTGGTGGTATGGGATGTCCCTTGCTTTCTATGGGCTCTGAGGATAACCCTCTGGAATCTGGTAAGATCCCACTGGTCTCGAGTAATGAAACTGGTGTCAGCTTTGGTGATGGATAGAGGGTATCTACTATTTCAGGGATGGATTTATGTCTTTGCTCTAGTTTACCTAAATATTTGGGGGTTTGTCAGGAATTTCTTGGCATTCATTCGGAGGATGGTAGTGCAGCTAAATATGTGGGTTCTATTTTTAGTTTGTTGACGGGCGACGAGAAGGAATGTGTTGATTCTTTTGCAGCCGGGGTTAGGGTTTCGGCTGTTAACAACATTCGCCATGAAAGTACCAGTGCTGTTGGAGTTGATGGTATGGGGAATCCCTGTACAAATGATTTTCATGAGGAATCTGTGGTGCGTGTGGGTTTGATGTGCGGAATGAATGAAGAATTGGTACTAGCCGTTTCCAAGGAAACTTGTGACCTTCCTGCTTCTAAGGGGGAGTCTCCTCTGTATGTTGGTTTGGGTAATAATGATCTTGATGAAAATGTGGTTTACCCGAATGACCATCAGTCTGTTCCAAATTATATCGGTAATCCTGTGCCTAATCTGACGGAGTTTGGGGTGAAAAAGAAGCGTGCTCATAGGACTATTAAGAAAATTGATAAGCTGACTTTGATGATTATGGGTGAGGATGTGGGTTTAAATGATATTGTACTAACTAACACCTTGACTTTGGTTGGGCGTTTTGGAGGCCACAAATTTAATTCTGTTAGTTTAAATGGATGGGCTGCGGTAGTTTGGAAAGATGTTATCTGTGTTCCACCTGCGATTTTCCTCCTTCTGAGAGGATGGATAGCTTTCAAATTCTTCTCTACGGAAGATGCGGCTCTGGTACTGGCTGGAGTTTGGCGTTGAGATAAAGCTGGTCTTTTAATCAAAATATGGACTCCTTTATTTGACCCGCGAATTGAAAGGTATGATCAAGTTCCAATTTGGGTTAAACTCCCTAATTTACCATTTGAATTCTGGTCAGTTGATTTTTTAAAACTGGTGGGAAATACATTGGGCACTCACTTGGAAATTGCCTTTTCATATTTGAAAACTAGGGTCTATTGTATGGGTTGGGTATTAGTGTTGATTGATTATCAGAATGGTTTGTCTGTTGATTTAGTTATTAAAAGAGGCAATTCTGAATTCAGTCAGCCCTTGGATTATCTGGGTGTCCCGTTTAGGTGTTATAGATTCCATGTTTTTGGTCATTTGATGAATGAATGTTCGCTACCTTTCAACAAGAAATATTCTTCTAGCTCTGCCCACAAGATTTGGCGGGTTAAAAACTATGGGTTTAATTTGGAAGTTAAGGAGGGTTTGGCATTAGCTGATGTTTCAGAGGAATTGAACCTTTCACCCAAGACCATCGTAGAGGAGAAGGTATTAGGTTCTCAATCTTCCTTAGCATCTCTTAAACCTTTGAGTATTGCCTCACTATTTGAGTCTAATGGAATGGGACATAATAAGATTGACGAGGAACCTAATTTGGTTTCTTTATATGACTCTGTTCAGAATGAAGCATTAAGGGATCTTGGTTTTGTATCTCCTCCTAAGGTTGTATCTCGTTCTTGTTCGAAAATTAATGATGGAGGGTTTGGATCAGATCGTGATCCTAGTGGGATACATATTTCAGTTAAGGGTAGGGTTGGAGTATTGGTGAATGCTAATCCTGTCGTGAAGGTTGGTTTTGAGGCACTTAGAGATTTGTATGCCTCTACTGAGTTTCCCTTATGATCCTTATGACCCTAAATTGTAGGGGTTTGGATAGTCTACCTAAAACACTAGCGGTGAAAAGATTGATTGATGAACAATCTTTATATGTTATTTTTATGCAAGAAACTATGTCTAATGGTTGTATTTTGGTGAAGGAAATGGAATTATTGTTAAAATATTGGCAGTTTGTTTTTGTGGATGCTAAGGGAAGATCTGGGGGACTTCTTTTGGGGTGGAGGACTTGTAATTTTCTTTTGCTGAATGCCTGGGATATGACTTTTGGTCTTTGTGTTGTTTTGCATTCTATTGAGTTGCAGTTGGATTTATGTTTTATAAATCTTTATGGGCCTTATATTGATAGAGAATTTTTTTGGAATAACCTTTCGGGTATGGATTGTTTCAAATGCCCTAATTTGGTATTTGGTGGGGATCTGAATTTCTCCTTGGGACTTTCTGAAATTTGGGGGATTAAGGCATGTGTGGATGCTTTAACAAATTTCTTTATTAACCTTTTGGAAGGAATTGGACTTGTAGATATTACTCCTTTGGTTTCAATTCCAACTTGGTCTAACTGTTGAGTTGGCCCTGAGAGTATCTGCAAAAGGTTGGATCGACTACTCTTATCGGCTGATTTTCTGGACAGTGACTTTCTTCTCAAACAGTGGATTGGGTGTGGGGGAGATTCTAATCATCAACCTGTTTATTTACAAATCTCTTCTAGTATTTCTAAGGCTCATTGTCCATTTAAGTTTAATGCCTGCTAGTTAGAAAACAATGAGTTGGTTGATTTATTAAAAGCTTCTTGGGTGGTTTTGATGCTCTGTCTGAGGTATCCCCTGCATCCCAGTTTGTTGTGAACCTTAAAATATTAAAAGAAGTATCCATAGACTGGTCGATGAAGAAAAAAGCTCAGGACATTAAGGAATTAGTTGACATTGAAAGTGACATGAAGAGGTATTTTGATAGGGTGGTTTTTGGTTTTATTTCGGAGGTGGATAAATTGTCCTTGGTTGAGCTTGAATCTCGTAAGAGAACTATTTTATGTGATCGAGAAAAGAAGGCTCGACAAAAAAGTAGGGCTTTATGGTTGATATGTGGTGATGAAAATACCCCTTTTTTCCATAAATTTGCTGCTCATAGGAAAAATCTTAATTCTATTTGAAAAATTAATGATGATTCTGGTAACCTTGTTGAAGGTTCTGAGGCTATTGTTGAGGTTGGGATTCAACATTTTGAGTCTTTGTTTAAGGAAGAAGTTGATCTACATCTTCCTGAAATTGTGCATAGTGCAGGCTATTTTCCCACATCTGTTTCTGAGGAAGATAATTGTGACCTTATGAAGCCTGTTACTATGCAAGATATTCAACATATCCTTTCCATTAGTAAAAATGACAAGAGTCCAGGACCTGATGGGATTCCTGTAGAGGTTTATAGATGTCTTTTTGATGTATTGGGTGAGGACCTCCTGAGAGTTATTGAGATTTCTCGGATAAGTGGTAAAATTCCTGCGGTTTTCCAGTCAACCTTTCTTATTCTCATACCAAAGATTGATCACCCCTCATCGTTTGAGGATCTCAGGCCTATCTCTTTGTGTAATTTTGTTTACAAAATGATGGGTAAGATTATTTTTATTCGGATTAGAAAAGTTTTAGGTAGGTGTATATCTGGTGAACAGTTTGGGTTTTTGTCGGGTAGGCAGATTCATGATGCAGTTGGGGTCATACAGGAAGGTATGCATTCTATGGATAGTAAATGCTTAAAGGCTGTAATGATAAAAATTGATTTATCTAAAGATTATGATCATGTTAGTTGGACTTATCTTTGGGTCATTCTTTCCAAAATGGGTTTTGCTGGGATTTTCATTTCTTGGGTCATGAGCAGTCTCTCTTTTGTATCCTTTTCCCTGCTTATAAATGGAGTTGCAACATCTTTCTTTAAATCTGGTAGGGGACTTAGAAAAGGTTTCCCTTTGGCACCTTTACTGTTTCTTATTGTGGTTGAAGGTCTAGGAAGGGCTCTTCTATTTGCCAAAGACTGTGGGACCTATCATGGGTTATCTTTTGGTAATGATATTGTCTTAACACATGTTCTTTTTGTGGATGATATTTTAATGGTCAATGATGGATCCGAACAATCTCTTTCTACTTTATATGATATTTTAATGATCTTCTGTAAGGCATCTAGGATGAAGATTAATGATGATAAATCTACTTTATATTTTTCTTGTCTGGAAGAAACAAAGGTTATTACTTTACAGAATATATTTTCATTTCCTATTGACAGAATTGAAAATGGTATGAAGTACCTTGGGTTTTATCTCAAACCTTGCAGATACCTATTAAAGGACTGGGATTGGCTGATTATAAAGGTGGGAAAAAGGATTAATAATTGGAGCTTTCGTTGGTTATCCAAGGGGCTTAAGTTGATACTGATTAAAGCAGTATTAGAGGCCATTCTGGTCTATTGGATGCACTTTTGGATACCGGTGGGGATTATTGAGAAAATTAGAAAGATTTGCTTCAAATTTCTTTGGTCTAGTAAACAGAATTCTTATGGTTTACCTTGGACATCCTGGAAGATATTGGCAAATCCAAAGTCTTTGGGTGGTCGGGGACTGAAAGTTCCTGTTGTTTTTGCTAAAGCTCTTGCAGCTAAAAATGTATGGAATATTATTAATGGAACGGGTCTTTGGGTTAATATTGCTGTTCAGAAATATATTCATCCATTGAATATACTGGAATGGATTAGATCTCCTGTCAAAAAGAAAAAGAGCATTTCAATATGTTGGAAAGCTGTTCTTTGGGATTTTGATATTATTGGTAATTTTTTGGTATGGAAGATTGGAAATGGAATTGTTGTTCGTATTGGTTTAGATACTTGGATAGGATGTAAATGGAGACATGCTTTGCCTTATTCCATGATTGAAAAATTACATTTGGCTGGTTTTTATTTTTTATCTGATATTGGACTTCATGGCTTGACAGTTTTGAGGGCTCAATAATGGATTAATGCAGATTTCATTGGTTTTACTGATCCTCATGAGATTGCTGTGTGGAATGATTATTTATCCATTCTTAAATCTAGCCATGTAAGGCTTTCAAATGATGATGATGCTCTGGTTTGGAATTTATCTAAAACTGGTCAGTATTCACCTAAAGAAGGTTATGCTTAGCTTATGAACGTGGAAGTGGATCATATCTGGTGGTGGAGAGTTTTATGGAAGTTGAAATGTCCTCTCAAAACAATTTTTTTTTTGTTGGTTTATCCTTTCTGGTAAAGCATTGACTTGGGATGTTCTTATCATGAAAGGTAGAGAAGGACCTCGTAGGTGTTACTTGTGCAAAATGGAATGTGAATCCAATTTTCATATTGGAGTGGACTACCCTTTTGCTCAGAATGTTTGGTTAATTATTGAGGACAAATTGAAATTCAATAACCTTCGGAGTGGGGAAACTGTGTCAGAATGTTTCAAAACTTGGTGTTTAAATTTGGAAGTTGCAAATATTAAACCTTTGCCTATCATTGTCTTATGGTTCATCTGGAAGGCCATAAACTTGTCTTGTTTTGAGGATATTTAATTAACACCAACACAGGTATCTAGCTTCAGTCTGGGTATGATGATGGATATTCCGTAGAAGAGTTCTGTGGCTTCTATAAGAAATATCTTTGTGGAAGTTATTGATAAAACCTTTGCATGGGGTTTTTTTGATGGTTCTGCAGCTGGGGATCCAAAAGTCTGTGGAGCTAGAGGTATGCTGTTTTTATCAGATGTACACTTTTTCTCTTTTAAAGCTGGTTTAGGTTTGGGTACTAATAATTTTACAGAATTATGTGCCCTTAAGCTACTTCTCTATCTGGCTAGAAGGAACTCTTTGGATAAAATCCAGATTTTCGGTGATTCTCAGTTAGTTATTAACTGGGAAACTGGTAAGTACTGATTAATGAATTTAGAGTTAGCCACGATTCTTCAGGATATTAATAGGCTTACTGATTGTTTTGATTATGTGTTTCTCAAACATATCCATCGAGAAATAAATTCTTCTGCAGATGCTTTGGCAAAAGTTGGAGGAATGATTATGGAAGGTTACTGGTCCATCAAGGAACATCGTGCAGATGAAGTTGTTGAAACCTTTCAGATATTTTAATTTGAAGAGGCTTTTTAGTATATGGGGTATAGTGATCAGATCAGGATCCTTTCTTTATGATGTTTTTTTGTTGGGGACAACAATTTTATGTTTTCCTTTGAATTGTCATGGGTGGATGATGATGCACAGTTATCAGTTTTGAGACTGATGAGCAGTTTTTTTTGTGATGTTGAATGATGTTGGTGGGCACATATAACATGAACAGTTGTGAAACTGTGTTTTTTTTTGATATGGCTATAAATGCCATTGGACATAATTATGGTTTTTTTTAGCTTGATATGGAGCAATATATTGACAGTAATTACTAGCTGTAATGGTTGGTTTTTTTTGTGTTAATGGACTTTAGATCCATCTTTTGAATGTAAATAAAGATATTTACGACTTTTTTCCATGGAAAAAAAATAGATGAAAGGAAAAAATTAAAATTGAATTAGTCTTTTATAAAAGAGGTGTGAGGTATTTTTTTTTGTTTGTAATAATTTTGTGTTGTCATTCAATACATTTATATTTAAAATTTATTATTTGTAATTTGTTGAAAGAAATGTAACAGTATATATAAGTATATATAACTTGTTTAATGATGTTTAAAAAAAAATTGTAATATAATATAAATCATTCATTTTATAATGGTTTTTTATTAATTATTTTTTCATATTTATTAAATATGGTTAAAGTGTAAAGATATTTTTGATAACCATTCATTGTTTAATAATTTTTTTATTATCTATTCATTGTTAAATAATAAGTTTTTTTAAGCACAAGAACAAGATATTAAAGTATTATCTGTGATAGACCAAAGTTAGTCTAAGTAGACCACGATCACCACCACCACCACCATTAATTAAAAGTTCAAGTCTCCCTTATATTATATTGGTTAAATATTACATTTTAATAATGTCATTTTTAAAATAATTATTTACTTATTTGTAAATATATGAAAGAGATTTTCATCCGTTTTTAAAATGAAGAGAGTTAATTCTTTCACGAACAAGCCTAAAAGTTAAATAATCTTTAATAGGCCTTTACTTTTACCTTAGAAAAGTTATCCTTAATATCCTTATATATTTTTTTTCACTGGGAAAAGAACAACCTTAAATTAGATAACGCTGTGCCAAAGAACAATAAGATAGATACAAAACCAAAAGCATTTGTACAGTAATGCATCAAATGTCCAAGAGTGTTACGACTAAAAGCTTTTTTAAAAGAACAATAAAAACTAGTTAGCTATATGACCATCGATGCTCTGCAAAGCAAGAGAAGACGAGGTTTTCAAATGTCTAACATAGCATAGTCGCCATAACAAACATCTAGTCATATGAAGAAACCAGAACCAGTCAACAACAAAATGTTCCAAAGAGATATATAAGACATAGTATCAATGACATAACATAGATCCCTCCTCGATGATGTTCCCATGAAGAAGTTCCTGCCAGAAAAGGATCACAGGAGACAAACCAATGCCCTTTTTTGAGAAAAAATCAGCTCGAGTGCTATATTCACAGTAGATGTGTTGGAAAAACATATTTACTTATCCATTCTATATAACTATTTACTTTTGAAAAACATATTTTTCAATACTTTCTTTGATGAAAAGAGTTAATACTACTAGTTATATGATACTTTATAGTCTTTTATTTCTACCATATACAAGTTAAGTTATCCTTAACAACCCTACCCTTTAAGTATATATCTCCAGGAAATGAATTTATTTTTAAAATCCTAAAGGATTATAAGATTGTGAGCACCAAATAGATGATCCAAATATTGTGAGCACCAAATATTCTCCTATGACATACCCAATAGATTATCCAACACTCATGCCAGCCCTCACCGATTGGACTACTAAACTGTGAAACCAATCCAATCCTCATGTAGGGCATTTGAAAATCATATTTTGATATATTGGGGAATATTGAATGTTTAGGAAAGAAGCTAAAAATTCCATGAGTTGCGATTTTTACAACTAAATTTCAATTGGGATTATTGGATTTGCAATTTTAGGTTTTTGAAAATTGCATGATTGGAGTGACCAATTTGATGACATTGAATACATTTTTGCAATCAAATTTGCAATTTGAAAAATAAAAATTGGGATTAAAAAGTACAAAACTTGGAACTTTAAAAGCTCACTCCATATTAAAGTAGCATTAATTAAATATTTCACATGGATGGAATGAAAAAAAACTACTTAATTTGTTATTTTATCATACACTATCATACGTATGTCAGCTCAATTGTCCTCTCGGGTTAGCATTTACACACTAGATTACTAGACCTATAAAAAATCTTCAGTGAGATTGGCCGGTTTAAGTTCCATTAACTTGTCATCTCATTTTAGAATGTACCATTCATTCAATATGAAGATAGGAATATGTTCCTCCTAAAAATCTATATGCAAGATGAGCTTACAAAAGTATTAACGAACGGAGTGAAAAAAGGTGGGAAAGTTTAAAGATTCGACAATTTTGTTCGTTTTGTGAA
Source organism: Pseudotsuga menziesii (assembly GCA_001517045.1). Taxonomy (NCBI): domain Eukaryota; kingdom Viridiplantae; phylum Streptophyta; class Pinopsida; order Pinales; family Pinaceae; genus Pseudotsuga; species Pseudotsuga menziesii. The sequence goes on from LPNX010446753.1 coordinate 82,419, forward strand.
ATTTTAATGGGAGATTAAATTTTTAATAAATTCAAATTTTGGGTTGGTGTTTTTGAATGCATAAATTGATTAAGTACTCAACCACAATTATACTATGCAATTTTAAACATAGTTCTTGAGATTTTAAAATTTCTTCAATTTTTTTCACCAATCTAAAGGTGCCAATTTGTTTAGGGAGAATTGAATGTAACAAGTGAGTTGATAGAATGCATTGAAAGAGAGGAACACCAACAACTACTGAACATATGAGTAGACACTAACAAAGCCAATGGATTATGAAGAACCCACTCTAGGGAGAATTGAATTGTCACGTCCCCAACCCTCCGATTGGCGAAGAGGACGCGACCATGGCGTTAACCATTTGGGCTACCAGCCCCATGAACATGTGAATTCATAAAATGTAGAAATGCTGAAAGAAAATGCATTGAAGTAGAACATGCACAAATGCAATTGTTTATCATACACAGCGGAAGCAACATTCATTCGACATGTTCATCATAATAATTAACAGAAAATATGGTTGCAGAAGTAAAATAGGCAAGATTACTTATCTTATGAAGAACTCATTCCGCAACCAGCTATGTCGCTGCAACGTTCCACCCAACCATAGGCCAACGTGCTCCTTAATATCTCAGCAACGCTGCCACCCTTGAGCTGGGCATGATTCTCCAAGGAATAAGGAACAAGCAGGCTGCCACATAGCCAAGGATACACAAAACATAGCCAAGCCAACATAGTTGGGTTTATCAGGCCATCAAGGAGTTGGGAAAGGCTAAATGCTAAGCTGGTGAGCGCATTACAGAGCCAAGAATACCTACACCAAAACTAGCCTGGCTTCTAAGACACCCACACACACCCAACACAAGGAATCAGTCCCTTCTCTGCTACACAGTCCCTCAGGCCTTGCATTCCCTTCCAGTGCTATTCAGGGGTTGTGGAGAAGAAATCCAACCCTCTAGCTCTATCTGTGTGGTTTCCAGCCACCAGGTTTATCAAGCAAACCAAGCCCCCATCCCTGCTCCCAACACAGTCCGAAGACCAACCATTGCACACATGCAATTAATCAGCTATTACAGCTTAACAGGGAAAACAACTCCTGATTCGTTCTTGGACCTGTCGTGGCCAAAACAACTCCCAAGCCAATTACAACAACCCCAAATGCAACAACAAACACAACTCACGACATGGGGGAAACAACAGTTCCAAAAACGTATCAGCATACATTACCAACAATGTGGGGAACAACAACCCGTTCTGGACAACGAAGTCACCGGGAACAACTTACACAGACCACGCTGGGAAATAAATTACAGTATCATGACCTGTGCATGAGTGAAAACAAAGCAAACCCCACAAATCAGCCTGTGAGGAAAGGATACAACCACATCATCCGCAAATCCACAGAGGAAAACTACGTGGGTAAAAACCAGGAAAGTCCTGTGTGTGAGAATGAGCAAGAATTCCCCTCCTGCATGAAGGTGAATAGCCTACAGAGAGGACGCGAATTGAAAGTGCGTGAGTGTTCAACATCGTCGTGGAGAGAACGTCTAGTCCGCTGGAGTGATGGCAGTGGTCTCTTTTTCCATTGTGAAGTCAACCGTGGGTGGAGTGTACGTGTGGGCAAGGACTGACAGTCCTGCCACACTCCATTCCCAGCCATAACTTCCCCAACTACCAGCAACAATTCTCAATTGTGGTGGTTGGATAAAACAAGGAAAGATGACACATGGGATTTCTCATAGCTCAAGGTTTGGCAATTTCCCCACCCTTATCCTTGTGAAAATCATGCCCCTTCTCATTTTAGTTGCCGCGAACGTAGCTGGTTGTGTTCATTTTAATTAAAGATGCATATTTACATGATGACACAACTTAATCTATGCTGCATGCCCCGATATACCATCGGCGACAATTTCAACCTGGAACATAGCATAACCAATCAATGGTGGGGCCTTGGCCTTTAGCTCCGCACCATGATCATTACAATATATACATCATGTACATCTAATGCAACGGGGTCAAAACTGGGGTGTTACATGAATGTATCAGGTGAGTAGATAGAATGCATTGAAAGAGAGGAACACCAACAACTAGCAAACATATGAGTAGATTCTAACAAAACCAATGGATTACGAAGAAGCCACATGACGGAATATGGTTTGCTAGATAGATGATGATAAAAGTTACACGGTTTTTGAAAACCTCATTGAAGAAAAAAACCTTACAATGTAATTATTGTTTTAAATCATTATCAACTTCTCATCAAATAAAATTTTCTAACATTATTATTTTATTCAATAAAAACATTATATTTGGTAGATGGAATAGTGGAAACTATGCTTATGGGAATGGTTTATTTTAATAATTGTTTTGTGTCATGACCTTGTTGTAAGTGAAGTGGGGTGTGCAACAAAATAATAGAAAGTGGAGAAGACCAAATAAAAGATGTAGCAGTTGTAGTAGGGAGAGTTGACGCAAAAGAGGAAGATGAACTAGAGAAACATAAAGATGAAGATAATTGTAGTAGATGAGTTATTTCAATAAAAAAAAGAAAAATGAGGAGATTCTTAGGTAGTAAGAATTGGTGGTGTGAATTGAGACAACAGTAATAGTGCAAAAGAGGGAGGAGGGGTAGTGAGCACCATTGAGAATAAGCATTTTGGAGAAGCAAGCCTCATTGGGAAAGATTTGCAGTAGTTGTAAGAGATGGATGATTTGTAGCAAGTGGTACAAAAGATGATGGTGACAGTGATGAAGATATTATAGGAAAATAATATGGCAAGATGGAATGTAGGTGTGACAAATTACTTAAAGAAGAATAAGGTTCTAAAGTGGAGAAGAAGAAAGGATGAGTGGTATAGATGGTGCCCAATAAGGAAAATACAAAGATATACAATCATCATTGTTTTATCAATAACCCTTTGAAGAAGGTGCTCACTTTTTCCAATGAGTAGAGTCTAATGTAGGAGCATCCTTTACACTATAGCTATCTTGCACATTTTCATACATTTGCTTAGTCTTGCTTCTATTTTATAACTAAAAGAAAAAAATAGTGGAATTTTTATTGTCTTTATTGAATTTTTTCAACCATTAGAATCTAAAGCATTATATTTTGAATTTGAACCGTTAGGGTAGTTTAAGACCAAATGCCAAGTAGCACAAGCATAATATGAATTTTGTGAATGAGTAAATGACTTTTTGGCTCTCCTTTGAGTTGGGTTGTATAGTGTAGATAATTGTGGAGTAAAGAGACATACACATACGCTCTTGGAATGTAAACCAATTTTGACAATTTGACCAATATATTTAGTAAATAATATAGATTTATTGTTGTGACATCTATAATTATTTTCAATCAAATTACAAAATTGTGTAGTTAATTTACTAAGTGTTTTATTATTACCAATATTGATCCATCTTAACTCTGTATTTATCATGCACCAAGAGGGGCAAAATCCCTTGAGGTGCAAACCATTTTTATAATGCAAAAAGTTGAAGAAAGGTTTGCACATCGAGGGATTTGATCCCCCTCAGCTCATGATAGATTCACAATTAAGATGGATATATGTTGGTATTTGATTATAATAAATTTTACCCTTTCAAATTATCCTTTAAAATGGTGACTAACTAAACACAGTAAACAAAACTAATGGATTTTAAAAAAGAATCTTGTCTTTTGAAAACATTATTTAACAAATATCCATATATTCTAATTAATTATTTTACTTTAAATTAATTGGAAACCTATATCTTTGGTTCTGAAGCTTGGGTTAGGATTGACAATAAAATTTACTTAATATTTTATCATGATTATTTTATTAAAGTACCATATGCCACTTCCATGTTGAGCACATAATTGCACGTCTCCTTAATGGTTGACATCTTGTCTCTCAAAAACCTTATTTAACAAATACATATATATTCTAATTAATTAAAATACAAATATTTTTAGTTTTGAAGATTAAGTTAGGGTCCACTTCTAAATTTTTTTGTTTATTTAATATTTTAATATTTTATTAAAATTTTATGTGTCACTTTCACGTTGAATACATAATTAAACTTCTCACTCATACTCAATGTAGAAAGAAACTCTTCTCTACTTTTTATATTTTAATATTATAAAAATTATAACCTTACACCATTATAAAAAAATATTAATATTAAAATTATTATAAAATCATCTCCCCATTGATTACAAATACAATATCTTTATATAAATGCTTTATTTATATCACCTAAAATATCTTCATAGAGCATACTTTCTCCATTTTAAAAACTATGGGTTGTCTCTTATTCCACATCAAGATATGAGTTGTCTTACTTCCCTCGTCTTAAAAATTATTGTCTCACATTACACAATGATATAAAAAAATCATTCCAAATTCTACAAATCGTCTTTTGAAAAATATTTATCGACTGGATTTTAGGTTTGATTGGAAAAAGACATCCTATCCTTAATGACAAAAACAAGACCACATATATTTTAATAAAGTTAAATGTATAATTTTTTGAAAAATATTTATTGACTCGATTTTAGGTATGATTGGAAAAAGACACCCTATCCTTAATGATAAAAAACAAGACCACATATATTTTAATAAAGTTAAATTTGTTTTAGAAATCTTCTTCGGGAGTGTCACAAGAATTTTCTTGAGCCATTCACACAAACTTGTAATAAAGTGTGTTATTTTTCTATTTATACGTTTTTACAACTTTTCATTAACCAACTTTAATGGGTTTTGAACCAGTAATTACCTTAAAAATGTGCAATAATATGCCCATAAATTGTTATGGGAGAAATAGAGGAAAAAGAAAAACTAAAATTGAATTGGTGTTTTGTAAACACGGTGTGATGCATTTTTTTGTTTGTTAAAAATATATGGGACATTTGATAGTGTATTTTTTATACTATTGTCTAAAAGAAAACAAAATAAAGCTAACGATAAGTTGGGGTTGTGAGTTTCCATGCTTTGTTAGTAGGGAAAAGAGTTATGGCTGTTGTTACAAGGTTAATCTGTCACAACCCTATCAACACCTTTGTTAATTTAGACTAGCCGAGGGTATGTAGCACTTCCCGTGAGCGTCTTGATGGCGTGGCCATCTCAAGCGTTCACTGACAGACTATGCCTAACCTGCGGAAACCACTTTACCTAGTACTTGCATTCTTTCATCTGGTTACTTGTTTCATTAATTTTAACCTACCCTCTAGACTTAGACAATTAAACCGATCACTAAGTAGACAATACAAGTAAATAAGGTGGGGTTTCCAAATTGTCAAAACCCTGTAATTATGTATAACTCACAAATATTACCATGGGTGGAGTTGCTAAAACTAGTAGAGCTCCTGGTGGGCGCTACCCAACGAATCCTCAGCAAATTACAAGATTACAATGAGAGATGGGTTGACCCCTACCATGGGGACTTCACTTAGTGAACCTCTCACATAGCACGGGCTATCGTGGGATATTAAAGAATACCCTTAATTTCGAGAGATATTGGCCCAAACTCTTTTTGTCGAAACCCCCTCCCAATACTTAAAATTTCCTCCCCACGCCTTTTTATACCTCAATCCTTATAAACCACCCTACCCACCCCCACCTTAAACCCCTCATCCCCACAATACCTGCAATACATTGGTTTGATTTTTTATAATTTTAAAACCCACAATATGAACTAACGTGATAGGATATTGGTAAACAAGTGAAGCCCCCGTGACCCCTACAATGGGTGTCCAACCTAAGCGACTATCGACGATGCGCCTTGCTGTTGTTGTCGATCTACGTCGTGATGTATCTCCATCAAAGCGCTGGCATATTTCAAGACCAACATGTCCACAACCTAAGCTGCGGATCGAGCAAACCTATGGAAAGAGAGAGCACTAGCACTATGGTTTTGCGACTTGGAGAGCCTCCCAAGTTCGCTAGCCAACATGCACTTCCTTTCTTCCTGCTAGTTTCTTTCCTACCCGAAGGTTGATGTCTTCCTCAAAGCTTCGACGTCTTTATATACCTTGTCACTTAGGCAGGCGCGACCCTTAAGGTGGTCGAGCCCTTGCTTAGAGTGCATGGAAAGCACTTGCGTCAACTTCCAACTGTTTACGTCCTTCACTTAACCATTTTGGTCCTCCACTAAATTGTTTGGTCTGCGCTCTTCGTCATTTGGTCCATGCGCTCCGTCGATTAAGGTGTTGGGAGCTCCTTCGATGGGCGCACTGGTCCAATGCCCCATATCTTTGTGCGCGTGCGTCTCGGTGCGTTCCTTCCACAGTATCGTGTGCGTTCCAAATGAGCACTTCTTCTATAGGATGGGAGGGTGCTCCAACGAGCGCGCCCATTACTTACCATCGCGACTCCGCTTCCGGTCCACTTGAGTGATCGACTCCTAATGCTCGTCATATGTTAAGTCCAATGTTTTGGTTCCCATGGGATCATCCAAGTGCTAAAGGTAAAGTGTGGGCGTCGTTCATGGAGAGCGCGTCAAAGCATTGTCCACGCACTCAACTTAGTGTGCATCATCATTTCGGTGTTTTGGGCAAGGCATCCCTTGCCATGCCACTTAGTCTATGTTTTTGCTGGAAGGCGCCCAAGTCATCCTCTTAGGCAGGTGTTGGGTAATTTTATTGTTATTTAATTTACCTTAATTTAATTATCGACCGGAATACGTATACTTCGAGCTGCTACACCATATGTGCGGGCAAAGTAGTTTCAATGCTCATACTTAAAGAAATTCTAGTCTACTCACAAACAAGAAACAAAATGTAATTGATGGAACTATTACTCTATTAAATGATCAATGCCAAGAGTTATTAAGTCTGTCCTAAAGAAAGGGAATCGGCTTGCTAATCCCTATCTTACAGTCCTCAATACTGTCAGATCCAATGTAATCTTCAGCAACCTTAAGCTATACTAACTATCGATCTATTCTTCAAGTAACCAAGCAAGTAATTTATTAAAGGAAAACCCTAGTTCCAAGCTTGCCTACAAAGTGAAGATGCTGGAACAATCCTAATGGTCTTATATCGTATCTAAGACTGCACCCATCAACCCTAAAGAATCTGATGCCAAAATTTATGCAAACACTTATCACTCTCAATCAACTACTGAAATGAAATCTGTCTCTTCTTAACCCTAAATCATTCACAAACAGTTAACAAAATGAAATTTGGACTTGCTGCTAATGTCAAATATATTCTACCTGCGTTCTATGCACACAAAATGATATTGGAACTATTCAGAGAATACACACTCACTCTCATTTGCATGTACTATGAGATTGATATTCAAACCCTAGGAAACAATGCTGTCATCTTTTAGTGAGCTATGATTCTTTTCCTTAATTTCATTCAACACCATGAAGTAAACAAAAGCATGGCTCCAATCCCTCTAGAGCTAATTCGAAATGCTGTTCGAGAAAACCCTAGCACTCTGTAAACTGAAATATTTAAACCCTCTGTGGATTCGATAGGTACTACAAGTCTTTCACACTTTTAAAACAATACAATCCAATCTCTTCAAGTACTCTACAGTTTTATAAATTCTATAACTCTGAACGGATTCTCTAAACAAGGGTTGTAACCATCAAACAAGCAGTATCACGCTGGGCGTCAAAGAGGTCTAAAACCCAAATCTATTTTCAGTCCTTTGTTAATTTGACCCTACAACAAACTAAATACAATCAAATTCATCATACACATTGTAGTGACATTGAACTAGTTCCATGTAAACACAATTCTCATTCTCAAATCACAAGTGAATAAAGCTACTGGCATTCATTTACGAAAACAGTCTTAAAATATGTAATCTGACTTTACTTACAGCAAAAGAAAATAATAATATGCACAGTTGGTCAGTGTTGAAGGTGGGCCCTGCCTTCAACGCCTACAATTATGAAATCAAAGCCTTAAGGAGATAAACGCTTGATCAATTCATAAAAAAAGAGTTTACAATGTCTTCTCTGTGTGTATCCCCCTTAGGGTTTCAAAGTTACATTTTATATTTGAAATACAAAATGAAATCGACCTAGAGCAAAGATCGACCCTATCCTAACAACTCTACACCTATCTCGGCATACATGAACCAAAAGATTGGATTCAAATCCCTTGAGATCCATACACTGCTAAAGATGGAGGGCAAGAACGCCTTGAGCAAAGGACAGCCACGAAACAACACCTGAATAATCTTCACATGCATCTTGAAAGTGATGTAAACCCAAGAGAGACATCTCCCCTGTGGACAGAATCCCCCAAATCGCTGGTTCAGCGAACATAGATCTTCTAAGCGCCGGTACAAGCGTTGGGTCGAATAACCAAAAGACCACTGCATGAAGGAAATAAAGACTTATTAATTGACCAATTATTAAATGAAAACTAAAGGTTTCATTATATACATAAAAACAAAGCAAAATAATAAATAAACAATGAGAAATATTAAAAAGTCACCTACCAAAACACCTTGCAATGTTGCTCTCCAAAATGCATAACTATGCACAAAACATCACTAAATAAAGCTGATTATTACTTGATTTCATGAGACTTGAAACTAGAAAATATAGTGCTGAACAGTCAAAATAGGAGGCCATCATCTCCCCCAGACTGAAGATCTTGCATGTCCCTATGCAAGAAAGTTCCAGACAGACAAAATTTGAAACTCAAACTCCAGAAACTGAGGCTGAAGTATTAAACAGGACTTGTACTTGAGGAGGAGATGGAGCTGTTTGTTGTTGTACACTAATCAATTTGTCAAACTGTTTGTCCTTTGTCTTTAACTGTTTCCTGAGACTGCGATTAGATCCTGTAATGTCATCAACTAAGGTTTTTAAAGAGGCTACCTTAGCCTTCAAAATTGCATTTTCCTGCTTGATAAACTGGTCCAGTCTCACATACTCCTGTAATTTCTTTGTCAACTTAAAATTTCTCTGCCGGAAGTAATCAACTCCGTGAGCTGAAACATCTGACCGGTGAGATTTAGCAGACTTTGGACCTGATTTGGAAGGTGATGCTTTAGTAGAATTTAGACTAGAGTTTGAAGGTGATGCTGGCAATGAAGGCTCATTGACAGGGCTTGGTATGGAGGAATGATGATGGGAACCATGGGAATCAGACTTATCATGGGTAGAAGAAGAAGTGGATGAGGACAACTGGACATGTGTAGGCGCCTTACCTTTGGATGCCCTCTTCTTCTCTTGAACAGCCATACTACGGGTAAATCTTTGATTGGGTGAAGCAAACAAATTTTCATTACCAGACTGACCCTTTCCCCCCCCCAGACTGAGAGTTTACACGCTACCCCTTAGATCCTGGAGACTTCTTAGTATGGGATGGTCCAGCCTTCTTACAACTCTTGACAGCTGGTTCTTGAGTATGACTGGTTTGATGTTCAGAAATATTTACAGAGGAGGCCTTATCAACAAGATCAGGGATACAAGGCTCACATGGTTCATTCCCCATGGATGATTTGAAATGAGAATTGGACAGCTCATATACAAATTGCTCCCATACCCGATCCTTTTTCTTTAACTCAGCTAAAATGAGCATCTTGATAAGCCCATGATGGTAGAGACTATGAGTTGGATTCTCTAAGTTTTTCCTAACTTGCGATGCCATCTTACCCAAGCTCTTCCAAAAATAAAATGGGAAGTTAATAAGCTTACCGAACTCAAAGTGAGCAAACAGGTGAAAGTGACAGGCTTTGTAGGTAGAGAATCGACCTTCACAGGTAATGAGCTTGGTGATGATCATTAAGGAATTGTGAAATTCATCTCTGACCCAGAGCTTTGAGAAGCCTTTTTCACCTTTCACGGCCAAAAATTCGGGTTTGAAGACACAGTCGTAGTCTTTTTTGTGGCAACCAAAATTTTTTAAACCAACGATCCCCTGTGCGTGGGAGTCCTGTAGCCAATGCAATTGACTCCTCTGTAACTGGAAACTCCAAGGACCCGACCTTGGCTGTGTTCCCATCAAAACCTAAGGCAAACTGCAAGGAGACAGCATCATCGTGGCCTTGTAAATTGGTTAAGAAAGAATGCCACCCATCCCGAATAAATATCTTGTTGCAGGTTGAAAACTCGGGCGTGGCTAATAACTGCCCATAATCCGAGGGTTCATGCCGGTTAAGCATCGTAGAGAACAGGAAAAGGGAAGACAATGAATTAGTGGAGAGCATGCAGTTAATTCTAAGACAATTAGAATACTTCATCAATGTTCTCCCGTGGTAGAGATAAAATCTGGAAACAACCCAAAAAATAATGGCAAGGGATGGTGATGATAATCAGCGGACGTGGTAAAGAAAATCATTGTAAGCCGAGGCACGTACTGCCCATGTTGCTGGGAATTATGACCATATTATAACACGTTTTGATCAACCGTAACCTCATGGAATTTAAGAACCCCAATTGAAATATATCAATGTCATAAATTTTATTAAGGATTGCAAATTAATAATAAAGAAATGAAATATTGCCAAAGGTCAATGTCATAAAATTATTTACGAAGAAACGGTGGGGTATCAACTAAATAGATGACAAGGTTATTATGGTAATTCCACCACTTATCGAACTTATATTAAAGGCAAAAGCACTTGGTTTATAATAATAATCCTTAATTTATAACAATTAAGACTTATCCCAACATTCAACATTCATTACCTTTACCGCGTAACATGCCAATTTCCCAATTTTATTTCGGTACCCCATCCGACACCCGATCCGGCACCTCAGCCAGTCCAAGATACAAAGGTATTTTCAAGCTGACAAGGGTGAAAAATAATTACCAGCATAGCAGTGATATTAAAGCAAATGGCTTTCTCCAAAATACAGCATTTGGATGAGTTGAAAAGACAAGTAAGATGGATTTGAAAATTGGTTTTACCTCAACAATATCATTGCACATAGTACCTCATTTCAGGGTGGCTTCTTCACCTGACCACACAAAGCTGAGTCATGAAACCAATCTTTAATAACAGTACAAAAAAAAAATTAACTACAATTCATAGACAATCAATCTTACTCCTATATTCCAAACTTCGATCATGAGCATATACTTCGTTCTCGTCATTCATATAGAACTTTTTCCACCAGGACATGTGCCTTAAAACACAAGACAAGAGGAGTACTAAAAGAAGTGAATGGGGTACTGGCCAACTTGACTCAGCTTCACACAAGACAGTTTGAGCAGTGAAAAGAGAAACCAGTACTGAGGTTCACAGCTATGTTCATGGACTCAGTAAATGCCAGGCATAAACCTTTTTTCTAGCAAGGATTAGGTGACCAAAATTTAGAGCATCTGAAGATGATTATCAACTGGCTATTACAAAAAATCTCCTTAAATTTTATTTAACCCACACTTATGACCTCTCTTTAACATTTACATAGGTACATTGTTCATACAGACAAGTATAGATGAGGCTTTTAAAAGAGATATCAGAGTCAAAACCCACTACCAGCGATCCCGTTCAGTACTCCGGTGGGGTAACTGTAACATCTAAGAAGCTTCTTCCCTAGGCAGATGCCCCATTGCCAACAGGCCTGTTCAGTACCCTGATGGGTTTGCCTAGTTATACCACAGGTCGGTAGCTGCTGCCAGCGGACCTGTTCAATATCCCAGCGGGTTAACCTCTTACACCCATTTTCTATCAGACGCCCTTGTCCCAAATTCATCTTGAAGATAAAGTTTGTGATTTTCTTATGCATAGATGAGTGGGGGAGCAGCTCTGAAAACCATCTAGGAATGGGATGGTATCAAAATTGGAAGAGTGTTCTTAATACATGCCTGTAAAAATTTGTCCAAATGAACAACTAACCTCTGTAACTATATGAAGTGAAAGTCATGAAGTGGCTGGACAAAAAATGTATATATATATATATGTATTCGATATTATGGAAGCCAATAGATAATAATCAATAGACTGCTCAGTCCTGGAGACATTTTTCCGTAATGGTTCCTGGCTGAATAATAACTCCATACCCATAGCTGTTACCATTTAAAAAAAATATATTCTCATTCAATCCAGTGTGAAACCAAGTCAAATGGCACTAGTATCCCATGAGTTCATAAGTACAAGCCCTTTTAAAGCTTAAACCACTAATGGAGGCAATGTCAGGTGGATAGGTACTTGTATGAATAAAGAGGACAAGTCTAAAAACCTAGCAGCACACATTTATTTACTTGACACAAGCATTCCAATTACCCAGTGAAACTCAGAAATTTAATTCAAACTAACACAGTCCTTTGTAAAAATAACCAATGGCTGAAAATAGGAATAGTAACAAAAAGACTTCCCTTTTGTTTTCAAAAACATCCTGAGCCTCACCGAAGAGAATATCTGCATCCTTCAAAAAGAACCCTATTGATAAAGAAAACTCCTGTACATATATACAAAAACAATTTCATTGAATGTTACTATGAGAGAGTAGGGGATGAAGAAGTCATTTCTTCACCTACCAGCTCTAGTTCAGATTGCTGACTCATGTTATGAATGAACTCCTGCTTAGAAAGAGGTTTATGATATAACTTTAATCGATGTCCATTCACCACAAATGTAGTTTGTTCTTCATTTATTGTCCTTATTTTGACAGAACCATTATAAAAAACAGTCACAATTTCATATGGTCCCATCCATCTAGTGGTGAGCTTATCTTTGAAGTGTTTAAACCGTGAGTCAAACAACAGAGCCCAATCACCTTCCTCAAAAGTTTTCTTCTTCAAAAACTTGTCATGCCATTTAGTCCTTTGATTATGTATTAAAGCAGTTCGTTGGACAACATCTTGTCTGATTTTATCAAGCTCATTCAATTGCATCAACCTCTGCTCCTGGGCTTCATCTAAATTCAGGCTCAATTGTGTAGCAGTACGAAAAGTCTTCACCTGAAATTCTATAGGAAGCAAAACCTGTTTCCCATAAACAAGCTGATATGGGGTATACCCTGTGGTGTTTCTCCATGTAGTTCTATAAGCCCACAATGCCTCTGGTAGCCTATCTGCCCAGTCCTTGTGATGCATCTGCACAGTCTTGGTTAAAATGGCTTCTAACACTTTATTGGTTGACTCCACCTGACCATTTGCTTGGGGATGGTAAGGAGAGGATTTATAGTGTTTAATCCCATATTTCTCTGTCAGTGCTTCCATTGATTTAGAGACAAATTGTGCCCCATTGTCAGTTACAATTTCACGGGGAATCCCAAAGCGAGTGAAAATTTCTTCATAAATAAACTCTATGACTGATTTCTCAGTGGCCCTTAATAGAGCTTTTGCCTCTACCCACTTAGTCACATAGTCAGCACATACTAAAATATATCTCTTCTTTTGTGACATTGGTGAGATTGGTCCAACAAAGTCCAATCCCCATTTTTCAAAAGGTTCAATCTGTACCTGGGCTTGTAAAGGCATTTCATCAGCAGCGGTGGGTCTTCCCATTCCTTGGCAGCTGTCACAGCCCTGTACATATTTTTCAGCATCTTTAAAAAGTGTAGGACAATAATACCCTTGATGTAACACTTTGTATGCTGTCCGCTTGTCTGAAAAATGCCCTCCACAGGGTCCATCATGACAGGCTTGAAGGATATCATACATCTCATCCTCCCTCACACACCTCCTGATAATCAAGTCTGGACCCGTTCGAAAGAGGTCATTACCTGCCCATGAATAATTGGCACTTTGCTGTATGATTCTTCGTTTTTCATAGGATGACATATGAGCAGATATTTTCCCTGTGACCAAATAATTGGCTATATCTGCAAACCATGGTGTTTTAATAGAAACAACAAATAAATGTTCATCAGGAAAGGTATCATCTACAGGAACATTATCATCAGTATGAATCAATCTTGAGAGGAAATCTGCAACCAGATTTTCCTTCCCTGGTTTATCAACTATAGTAATGTTAAACTCTTGTAGCAAAAGAAGCCATGTAGTAATTATGCCACTAGTTATAGGTTTATTCATCAAAAATTTGATAGCAGAATGATCAGTATGAACAAATACATCATAGCCAGTAATATAATGCTGGAATATTTTGATGGCATGAACTACTGCTAGAAATTCTTTTTCAGTTACTGTATAGTTTAGTTATGTAGGTGTTAAATTTTTACTGATGAAATAAATGGCATAATAAGATTGAATTTCTTTCTGTCCAAGCACTCCCCCTAGGGCAGTGTCTGAAGCATCTGTTTGTATGTGAAAGGGCAAAGACCAATTTGGCCCCCGCAGAACTGGTGTTGAAGACAATTCTGATTTTAAGGTGTCAAAGGCTGTCTGACAGTGTTGATCCCTACAAAAACCAATGTCTTTGGCTAATAATTTGAACAGTGGCGCTGCTATCTTGGTAAAATTAGCAATAAACCTACGATAGTAACCAGCATGTCCCAGAAAACTTCTAACTTCTTTTTGTGTAGTTGGTGGAGATAAACCAGTAATGATTTCAATTTTTGCTGGATCTACCTTAATACCTTCTAATGAAATGTGGTTCCCTAAAACAATGCCCTCAGTTAAATTCATTTTACACTTTTCATGACTTAAGGAAAGATTTGTTTCTTGGCACCTAATTAAAACTTTCTCTAGGTTATCTAAGGCTTCCTTGAAATCATTACCATAGACTGTGAAGACATCCATATATAATTCCACACAATCATGGACTAAATCAGCCAGAATACCTAACACTGCCCTTTGGAAGGTAGCAGGAGCGTTACACAATCGAAATGGTAACACCTTGTAAGCATAAGTCCCCCATGGGCAGGTGAAAGTAGTTTTTTCTTGGTCCTCTGGGGCTATCCTGATTTGGTTATACCCACTATATCCATCAAGAAAAGAAAAATACTGTTTTCCTGACAAGGTGTCCAAAACCTGATCTATGAAAGGAAGAGGGAAGTAGTCTCTGAGAGTTGCTTTGTTTAATTCCCGGAAATCAACACATATTCTCCACTTACCTCCCTTCTTTGGGACAATCACCAACGGAGATACCCATTTACTATCAGAAATGGGATAGATAAAATATGCATCCAGCAATTTTTGTAATTCATCCTTCACAATGTCTTTAAGCGCAGGGTTCAATCTCCTCTGTGGTTGCCTTACCGACCTAATGTTTTCCTGTGTAAAAATATGATGGATGCATGTGTCAGGGTGAATGCCTTTCATGTCTGTGTAAATACAAGCAAATGCCCCAGACTGTGCTTTGAGTAATTTAACTAACTGATTTTGTTGATCTCAAGACAGATTTGCATTAATAAACAAAGACCTTCCTGGACTAATCTCCATCGGTATGGTTGAGGGTCCAACCTTCTCATCTATAAATAAAACCACTGATGATGAGATGGTTGAAGGGTAGTACTGTTCTTGAAAATATTCTGTGAAAACATGGTCTATGTCAGAGAAGGACTGGGGGAACTCAATACTAGTAGTGGCTGAGATAAATTGATCTAGGATATCATCTTCAGTCTGGTCTTCCAACCCCCTAGTTTGATTGATGGACAGTAAGGGTTGTTCCACGTCCTCATCCTCGTAAGGACTTTCTAACCATAGCATGTTTTCTGATACAGGCTGTGCTGGGGGATAAATAATAAGGTTCTGTAGAGAAGTGCCATTTGATATAGTCAAAATGCCTTCTCTACAACCTATAAAGGCATTGGCAGTGGCTAACCAAGGCCTGCCTAGTATAACAGGATGCTCCCCCATTGGGTGTTTGGTTTGGAGTACCAGAAAATCCTCTGGATACTCCCAAGAAGCTACTGTGACAGCAATGTCATCTAATGCCCCCACAGGTTTAACTGTGCTCCTATCAGCCAACTCCAAAATGGTAGGAGTAGGCCTGAGGAGATTATACAACTGAAGTCTCTGCATGGTGGTCATAGACATGACATTAATTGCAGCCCCCAGCTCAACTAGAGTGTTTCCTATTGGAATCTCATTAATGCAAATGGTCACCACTGGGTTCCTAGGATTTGCAAATTTTGGAGGTAAGGAATAGTCTGAAATATAATTGGACAGCTGGCCTATAACATGTATTGTGGGTGGATCTTTCTCTTTTCGACCAAGTTTCTTCAAGCATAATTCCCTTACCATTTTTTAATAAATAGGAACATCTCTGATGACCTGAAGTAATGGAATCTTGATACAAACATTTTTCAACTCATTTTCCAAATCAAACCGTGGACGAACCACATGCTTCTCTATTAATAACCTCTCTGGATAAGGGGGGTTTTTATTCAGTTGTGGCTGAGCAGATGATTGGGAATCTTGAGTTCCAAGCACTTGAGTGTTTTCTGAGGCAATCTGCACTTCTTCTTCCTCTGGAATTTCTTTTTCAGTGCTTTCTTCTCCAGACTCTTCTCGAATAATCACTGCTGGAGGAGTTTTATTTAATGTTTTCCTAGACCTTAATTGTATTTCCTGGATAAGAGCTGAATGGATCACATAAGTTGGGGCCATTTGTACTTCAGCATTATGAAGAGGCTGGGATAGTCTGTTGTTAGGGTTTGGGATAGGTTGAGCTGGCAACAACGTGGGTCGAGGTGGGTTTGGATTTTGATACTGTTGTGGAACTAGGGGTATAGGAGGAAGTGCAGGTGGTGTAAAGCCAGGTAATAGCTGTTGCATATTTGGGGGCATTGGACAGTAACTAGGAGGGGTGTGTAATGGGGCTATTGGTTGTGTTCCTCCATAGGACTGTCCTCGCTAGCCTTGCTGCCATGGTTGGGTCTGGGTAGGCTGAGAAGGCCAACTCTGCCACATTTGTGGACTCCATGGCTGCTGATATTGCTGCATGGGATAGTAATATGCAGGGTTTGGAAAAACAGGTTCTGGGTACATGTTTTGGGGTCTAGGCTGCCAGGGTCTTCTTGATGCATATGATGGATCCATAGGTTCACTATTAATCTTGTAAAAAGTTTGCAGTTCTGGTAAAGAAGGGCAATTGTCAGTAGAGTGTTTATCAGAGCAAAGAGCACAGACTGGAATGGTATTAAGAGGGCACTCTTTCAAAGGGTGTCTTTTTCTGCATTTAGTGCAGAATATGTGTAGTGCTGCTATGTCCTCTTCCTCTTGCCGTTTCTTTGTTTTCAATGCATCAAATTGGGAATTCAAGGTGCCTAAAATGTCAGTTTTGAAATTTTCTAACAAGTCCCCCAATTAAACTCTTGTGATCACACTAGTTCCTGCTATCCTCGAAATGCGGGAAGGACCTTCCCTTATGCTTTTTCTAGCCTTGGCTCTACTTTTGGAATATTTTCTACATAGTTAAGTAATCTCCTCAAAGGTTTTATGAGATACATCCCCTGATGCCATGAGGTTGAGGATTTCCACATATTCCTCCAGAATCCCTTTCAGAAAAAGAGTTCTGACTGCATACTCCTGTAAGGTATTATACTTAGACTTCTGCAGTACAAAGCAGAAGCATTCTAGGAAATACTTAAGACTCTCTTCTTCATGTTGTTGCATTTTAAAGATATCATTTTGAGAGTCTCCAGGTCCACATAGTCTCCTTATTTTATGAGGAAAGCACTCTTCATCTCTTCCCAAGTTCGGATGGTGGATTCCCCTAGACCCATAAACCATCTAATTGCAGAATCCTTAAGGGTGGCTGGAAATAGTTTTAACTTTTGTGCATCATGTAGATAATTATAACTCCTACACAAGATGTCAAACTCAAATAGAAAGGTATCCGGATCTTCAGTACTTTTCTCGTAGAAGGTAGGTAATGAAGATGCTGGGATATTTTTCATATTGACATCCCGTGCAAGATCCAAAATGGGGAAGCGAAAAGTTGTTTCAGTTCGTCCTTCACATTCTCCCTCCCCTTCCATATGGTGTCCGGTTTCCTGATCACTCATAACAAGAGGATTGCTAAACCAATTGACACCTAACCTGTCTCTTCTTGGGGATGGAATGAAATCCCAATGGTCTGGCCTAGGCCAAGATTGAAGATTGAAAGGTAAATCTGTGGTAGATTCTACTTGAGAAACCACCAAATTTTGAGTATGTCCGAGAAGGGAATTCACTCTTTCTATGTTCACTGTGTCAACCAAGTTGGAATCTTCCTTTAGAGGTGAAGCTTGTTGGGTCTGTGGGATCTCCACTGAGTGTAACTGTTCACTGAGTATAACCTCAGTTCCAGATGGTCCGGTCCCTAATTCCACTAAATTTTGAGTGTTGTTGTTTTCTGTCTCATTGCTAGTATTCCTATCCCTAGGGTTAGTGAGGGGGGGGGGTTTGTTTCCAAAAAGATCATAATGAATTTTAATGTATCTACCCTTACTATCTCTGGGTCTCATCAAAAATTACTGAAAATGACAAAACTTCTAACCAAAGGAATGAAAATACCTAAGCTACAGATAGGTTTTGAAGGAACCTGTTACAACAGATGCACAGGTTCTTACCTCTCGTCTTACCGTCCCTTCTCCTCCAATCTACAAATACCAAAAGAAAACAGTCAAGAAATCAATAGAGAACAAAAGTGATAAAAAAGATGTCTAATTGTATCTATTGCTGCTATCGCTAGGTTTTGTCTAAGCAACAAAATGAAACAATCACACATCTATGCTATAGGTGGGTTTGAAGGAACCAGTTATAACAGATGCACAGGTTCCTACCTCTCGTCTTACCGTCCCTTCTCCTCCAATCTGCAACAACTAGTCACACCTAAAAATACTATGAAAAATGAGCAAGATACCAGCTTACCTTGGAACAACTCCACGACAACGGTGCCAAAATGTTGGGTAATTTTATTGTTATTTAATTTACCTTAATTTAATTATCGACTGGAATACGTATACCGAGAGCTGCTACACCATATGTACGGGCAAAGTAGTTTCAATGCTCATACTTAAAGAAATTCTAGTCTACTCACAAACAAGAAACAAAATGTAATTGATGGAACTATTACTCTATTAAATGATCAATGCCAAGAGTTATTAAGTCTATCCTAAATAAAGGGAATCAGCTTGCTAATCCCTATCTTACAGTCCTCAATACTGTCAGATCCAATGTAATCTTCAGCAACCTTAAGCTATACTAACTATCGATCTATTCTTCAAGGCAAATAACCAAGCAAGTAAGTAATTTATTAAAGGAAAACCCTAGTTCCAAGCTTACCTACAAAATGAAGATGCTGGAACAATCCTAATGGTCTTATATAGTATCTAATACTGCACCCATCAACCCTAAAGAATATGATGCCAAAATTTATGCAAACACTTATCACTCTCAATCAACTACTGAAATGAAATCTGTCTCTTCTTAACCCTAAATCATTCACAAACAGTTAACAAAATGAAATTTGGACTTGCTGCTAATGTCAAATATATTCTACCTGCGTTCTATGCACACAAAAGGATATTGGAACTATTCAGAGAATACACACTCACTCTCATTTGCATGTACTATGAGACTGATATTCAAACCCTAGGAAACAATGCTGTCATCTTTTAGTGAGCTATGATTCGTTTCCTTAATTTCATTCAACACCATGAAGTAAACAAAAGCATGGCTCCAATCCCTCTAGAGCTAATTCGAAATGATGTTCGAGAAAACCCTAGCACTCTGTAAACTGAAATCTTTAAACCCTCTGTGGATTCAATAGGTACTGCAAGTCTTTCACACTTTTAAAACAATACAATCCAATCTCTTCAAATACTCTACAGTTTTGTAAATTCTATAACTCTGAACGGATTATCTAAACAAGGGTTGTAACCATCAAACAAGCAATATCATGTTGGGAGTCAAAGAGGTCTAAAATCCAAATCTATTTTCAGTCCTCTGTTAAATTGATCCTACAGCAAACTAAATACAATCAAATTCATCATACACATTGTAATGACATTGAACTAGTTCCATGTAAACACAAATCTCATTCTCAAATCACAAGTGAATAAAGCTACTGGCATTCATTTATGAAAACAGTCTTAAAATATGTAATCTAACTTTACTTACAGCAAAAGAAAATAATAATATGCACAGTTGGTCAATGTTGAAGGTGGGCCCTGCCTTCAACGCCTACACGTCTAAAATCAAAGCCTTAAGGAGATAAATGCTTGATCAATTGCTAAAAATAGAGTTTACAATGTCTTCTCTGTGTGTATCCCCCTTAGGGTTTCAAAGTTACATTTTATATTTGAAATACAAAATAAAATCGACCTTGGAGCAAAGATCGACCCTATCCTAACAACTCTACACCTATCTCGGCATACATGAACCAAAATATTGGATTCAAATCCCTTGAGATCCATACATTGCTAAAGATGGAGGGCAACAACGCCTTGAGCAAAGGACAGCCACGAAACAACACCTGAATAATCTTCACATGCATCTTGAAAGCGATGTAAACCCAAGAGAGACATCTCCCCTGTGGACAGAATCCCCCAAATCACTGGTTCATTCAACATAGATCTTCTAAGCGTCGGTACAAGCGTTGGGTCGAATAACCAAAAGACCACTGCATGAAGGAAATAAAGACTTATTAATTGACCAATTATTAAATGAAAACTAAAGGTTTCATTATATACATAAAAACAAAGCAAAATAATAAATAAACAATGAGAAATATTAAAAAGTCACCTACCAAAACACCTTGCAATGTTGCTCTCCAAAATGCATAACTATGCACAAAACATCACTAAATAAAGATGATTATTACTTGATTTCATGAGACTTGAAACTAGAAAATATAGTGCTAAACAGTCAAAATAGGAGGCCATCATCTCCCCCAGATTGAAGATCTTGCATGTCCCTATGCAAGAAAGTTCCAGACAGACAAAATTTGAAACTCAAACTCCAGAAACTGAGGCTGAAGTATTAAACGGGACTTGTACTTGAGGAGGAGATGGAGCTGTTTGTTGTTGTACACTAATCAATTTGTCAAACTGTTTGTCCTTTTTCTTTAACTGTTACCTAAGACTGCGATTAGATCCTATAATGTCATCAACTAAGGTTTGTAAAGAGGCTACCTTAGCCTTCAAAATTGCATTTTCCTGCTTGATAAACCGATCTAGTCTCACATACTCCTATAATTTCTTTGTCAACTTAAAATTTCTCTGCCGGAAGTAATCAACTCCGTGAGCTGAAACATCTGACTGGTGAGATTTAGCAGACTTCAGGCCTGATTTGGAAGGTGATGCTTTAGCAGAATTTTGACTAGAGTTTGAAGGTGATGCTGGCAATGAAGGCTCATTGACAGGGCTCGATATGGAGGAATGATGATGGGAACCATGGGAATCAGAATTATCATGGGCAGAAGAAGAAGTGGATGAGGACAACTGGACATGTACAGGTGCCTTACCTTTGGATGCCCTCTTCTTCTCTTGAACAGCCATACTACGGGTAAATATTTGATTGTGTGAAGCAAAGAAATTTTCATTACCAGACTGACCCTTTTCCCCCCCAGACTGAGAGTTTACACATTTCCCCTTAGATCCTGGAGACTTCTTAGTATGGGATGGTCTAGCCTTCTTACAAATCTTGACAACTGGTTCCTGAGTATGACTGGTTTGATGTTCAGAAATATTTAAAGAGGAGGCTTTATCAACAAGATCAGGGATACAAGGCTCACATGGTTCATTCCCCAGGGATGATTTGAGATGAGAATTGGACAGCTCATATACAAATTTCTCCCATACCCGGTCCTTCTTCTTTAACTCAGCTAAAATGAGCATCTTGATAAGCCCACGATGGTAGAGACTATGAGTCGGATTCTCTAAGTTTTTCCTAACTTGCGATGCCATCTTACCCAAGCTCTTCCAAAAATAAAATGGGAAGTTAAGAAGCTGACCGAACTCAAAGTGAGCAAGCAGGTGAAAGTGACAGGCTTTGTAGGTAGAGAATCGACGTTCACAGGTAATGAGCTTGGTGATGATAATTAAGGAATTGTGAAATTCATCTTTGACCCAGAGCTTTGAGAAGCCTTTTTCACCTTTCACGGCCAAAAATTTGGGTTTGAAGACACAATCATAGTCTTTTCGTGGCAACCGAAATTTTTTAAACCAACGATCCCCTGTGCGTGGGAGTCCTGTATCCAATGCAATTGACTCCTCTGTAACTGGAAACTCCAAGGACTCGACCTTGGTTGTGTGCCCATCAAAACCTAAGGCAAACTGCAAGGAGACATCATCATCGTGGCCTTGTAAATTGGTTAAGAAAGAATGCCACCCAGCCCGAATAAACATCTCTTTGCAGGTTAAAAGCTCAGGCGTGGCTAATAACTACCCATACTTTGAGGGTTCATGCTGGTTAAGCATCGTAGAGAACAGGAAAAAGGAAGACAACGAATTAACAGAGAGCATGCAGTTAATTCTAAGACAATTAGAATACTTCATCAATGTTCTCCCATGGTAGAGATAAAAACTGGAAACAGCCCAAAAAATAATGGCAAGGGATGGTGATGATAATCAACGTACGTGGTAAAGAAAATCATTGTAAGCTGAGGCACGTACTGCCCACGTTGCAGGGAATTATGACCATATTATAACACGTTTTGATCAACCGTAACCTCATGGCATTTAAGAACCCCAATTGAAATATATCAATGTCATAAATTTTATTAAGGATTGCAAATTAATAATAAAGAAATGAAATATTGCCAAAGGTCAATGTCATAAAATTATTTACGAAGAAACGGTGGGGTATCAACTAAATAGATGACAAGGTTATTATGGTAATTCCACCACTTATCGAACTTATATTAAAGGCAAAAGCACTTGGTTTATAATAATAATCCTTAATTTATAACAATTAAGACTTATCCCAACATTCAACATTCAACATTCAACATTAATAACCTTTACCACGTAACATGCCAATTTCCCAATTTTATTTCGGTACCCCATCCGGAACCCGATCCGGCACCTCAGCCAGTCCAAGATACAAAGGTATTTTCAAGCTGACAAGGGTGAAAAATAATTACCAGCATAGCAGTGATATTAAAGCAAATGGCTTTCTCCAAAATACAGCATTTGGATGAGTTGAAAAGGCAAGTAAGATGGATTTGAAAATTGGTTTTACCTCAACAATCTCATGGCACAATTACCTCATTTCAGGGTGGTTTCTTCACCTGACCACACAGAAACAAAGCTGAGTCATGAAACCAATCTTTATTAACAGTACAAAAACAAAATTAACTACAATTCATAGACAATCAATCTTACTCCTATATTCCAAACTTCGATCATGAGCACCGACTTCATTCTCGTCATTCATATAGAACTTTTTCCACCAGGACATGTGCCTTAAAACACAAGACAAGAGGAGTACTAACAGAAGCCAATGGGGTACTGGCCAACTTGACTCAGCTTCACACAAGACAGTTTGAGCAGTGAAAAGAGAAACCAGTAATGAGGTTTACAGCTATGTTCATGGACTCAGTAAATTCCAGGCATAAACCTTTTTTCTAGCAAGGATCAGGTGACCAAAATTTAGAGCATCTGAAGATGATTATCAACTGGCTATTACAAACAATCTCAAATTTTATTTAACCCACACTTATGACCTCTCTTTAACATTTACATAGGTACATTGTTCATACAGACAAGTATAGATGAGGCTTTTAAAAGAGATATCAGAGTCAGAACCCACTGCCAGCGAGCCCATTCAGTACTCCGGTGGGGTAACTTTAACATCTAAGAAGCTTCTTCCCCAGGCAGATGCCCCATTGCCAACAGGCCTGTTCAGTACCCTGATGGGTTTGTCTGTTTATACCATAGGTCGGTACACGTTGCCAGTGGACCTGTTCAGTATCCCGGCGGGTTAACCTCTTACACCCGTTTTCTATCAAAGGCCATTGTCCAAAATTCGTCTTGAAGATAAAGTTTATGATTTGCTTATGCATAGATGAGTGGGGGAGCAGCTCTGAAAACCAGCTAGGAATGGGATGGTATCAAAATTGGAAGAGTGTTCTTAATACATGCCTGTAAAAATTTGTCCAAATGAACAACTAACCTCTGTAACTGTATGAAGTGAAAGTCAT
The DNA here is from genome assembly GCA_001517045.1 of Pseudotsuga menziesii. NCBI lineage: Eukaryota > Viridiplantae > Streptophyta > Pinopsida > Pinales > Pinaceae > Pseudotsuga > Pseudotsuga menziesii. The sequence continues at coordinate 106,352 of LPNX010446753.1, forward strand.
GAAGTGGCTAGACAAAAAATATATATATATATATATATATATATATATATATATGTATCCGATATTATGGAATCCAATAGATAATAATCAACAGACTGCTCAGTCGTGGAGACCTTTTTCCATAATGGTGCTTGGCTGAATAATAACTCCATACCCATAGTTGTTACCACTTAAAAAAACAATATTCTCATTCAATCCAGTGTGAAACCAAGTCAAATGGCACTAGTATCCCATGAGTTCATAAGTACAAGCCCTTTTAAAGTTTGAACCACTAATGGAGGAAATGCCAGGTGGATAGGTACTTGTATGAATAAAGAGGACAAGTCTGAAAACCTAGCAACACACATTTATTTACTTGACACAGGCATTCCAATTACCCAGTGAAACTCAGAAATTTAATTCAAACTAACACAGTCCTTTGTAAAAATAACCAATGGCTGAAAATAGGAATAGTAACAAAAAGACTTCCCTTTTGTTTTCAAAAACATCCTAAGCCTCACCGAAGAGAATATCTGCATCCTTCAAAAAGAACCCTATTGATAAAGAAAACTCTTAAACATATATACAAAAACAATTTCATTGAATGTTACTATGAGAGAGTAGGGGATGAAGAAGTCATTTCTTCACCTACCAGCTCTAGTTCAGATTGCTGACTCATGTTATGAATGAACTCTTGCTTAGAAAGAGGTTTATGATATACCTTTAACCGATGTCCATTCACCACAAATGCAGTTTGTTCTTCATCTATTGTCCTTATTTTGACAGAACCATTATAAAAAATAGTCACAATTTCATATGGTCCCATCCATCTAGTGGTGAGCTTACCTTTGAAGTGTTTAAACCATGAGTCAAACAACAGAGCCCAATCACCTTCCTCAAAAGTTTTCTTCTTCAAAAACTTGTCATGCCATTTAGTCCTTTGATTATGTATTAAAGCAGTTCGTTGGACAACATCTTGTCTGATTTCAGCAAGCACATTCAATTGCATCAACCTCTGCTCCTGGGCTTCATCTAAATTCCAGCTCAATTGTGCAGTAGTACGAAAAGTCTTCACCTGAAATTCTATAGGAAGCAAAACCTGTTTCCCATAAACAAGCTGATATGGGGTATACCCTGTGGTGTTTCTCCACGTAGTTCTATAAGCCCACAATGCCTCTGGTAGCCTGTCTGCCCAGTCCTTGTGATGCATCTACACAGTCTTGGTTAAAATGGCTTCTAACACTTTATTGGTTGACTCCAACTGACCATTTGCTTGGGGATGGTAAGGAGAGGATTTATAGTGTTTAATCCCATATTGCTCTGTCAGTGCTTTCATTGATTTAGAGACAAACTGTGCCCCATTGTCAGTTACAATTTCATGGGGAATCCCAAAGCGAGTGAAAATTTCTTCATAAATAAACTCTATGATTGATTTCGCAGTGGCCCTTAATAGAGCTTTTTCCTCTACCCACTTAGTCACATAGTCAGTACAGACTAAAATATATCTCTTCTTTCATGACATTGGTGAGATTGGTCCAACAAAGTCCAATCCCAATTTTTCAAAAGGTTCAATCTGTACCTGAGCTTGTAAAGGCATTTCATCAGCAGCAGTGGGTCTTCCCATTCGTTGGCAGCTGTCACAGCCCTATACATATTTTTTAGCATCTTTAAAAAGTGTAGGCCAATAATACCCTTGATGTAACACTTTGTATGCTGTCCTCTTGTCTGAAAAATGCCCTCCACGGGGTCCATCATGATAGGCTTGAAGGATATCATACATCTCATCCTCCCTCACACACCTCCTGATAATCAAGTCTGGACCCGTTCGAAAGAGGTCATTACCTGCCCATGAATAATTGGCACTTTGCTGTATGATTCTTCGTTTTTCATAGGATGACAGATGAGCAGGTATTTTCCCTGTGACCAAATAATTGTCTATATCTACAAACCATGGCGTTTTAATAGAAACAACAAATAAATGTTCATTAGGAAAGGTATCATCTACAGGAACATTATCATCAGTATGAATCAATCTTGAGAGGAAATCTGCAACCAAATTTTCCTTCCCTAGTTTATCGACTATAGTACTGTTAAACTCCTGTAGCAAAAGAAGCCATCTAGTAATTCTGCCACTAGTTATAGGTTTATTCATCAAAAATTTGATAGCATAATGATCAGTATGAACAAATACATCATAGCCAGTAATATAATGCCGGAATTTATTGATGGCATGAACTACTGCTAGAAATTCTTTTTCAGTTACTGTATAGTTTAGTTCTGTAGGTGTTAAATTTTTACTGATGAAATAAATGGCATAATAAGATTGACTTTCTTTCTGTCCAAGCACTCCCCCTAGGGCACTGTCTGAAGCATCAGTTTGTATGTGAAAGGGAAAGACCAATTTGGCCCCCGCAGAACTAGTGTTGAAGACAATTCTGATTTTAAGGTGTCGAAGGCTGTCTGACAGTGTTGATCCCAACAAAAAACCAATGCCTTTGGCTAATAATTTGAACAGTGGAGCTGCTATCTTGGTAAAATTAGCAATAAACCTACGATAGTAACCCGCATGTCCCAAAAAACTTCTAACTTATTTTTGTGTAGTCGGTGGAGATAAACCAGTAATGATTTCAATTTTTGTTGGATCTACATTAATACCTTCTGATGAAATGTGGTGCCCTAAAACATTGCCATCAGTTAACATCATTTTACACTTTTCACGACTTAAGGCAAGATTTGTTTCTTGGCACCTAATTAAAACTTTCTCTAGGTTATCTAAGGCTTCGTTGAAATCATTACCATAGACTGTGGAGTCATCCATATATATTTCCACACAATCATGGACTAAATCAGCTAGAATACCTAACACTGCCCTTTGGAAGGTAGCAGGAGCGTTACACAATCGAAATGGTAACACCTTGTAAGCATAAGTCCCCCATGGGCAGGTGAAAGTAGTTTTTTCTTGGTCCTCTGGGGCTATCCTGATTTGGTTATACCCACTATATCCATCAAGAAAAGAAAAATACTGTTTTCCTGACAAGGTGTCCAAAACCTGATCTATGAAAGGAAGAGGGAAGTAGTCTCTGAGAGTTGCTTTGTTTAATTCCCGGAAATCAACACATATTCTCCACTTACCTCCCTTCTTTGGGACAATCACCAACGGAGATACCCATTTACTATCAGAAATGGGATAGATAAAATCTGCATCCACCAATTTTTGTAATTCATCCTTTCCAATGTCTTTAAGCGCAGGGTTCATTCTCCTCAGTGGTTGCCTTACCGGCCTAATGTTTTCCTGCATATAAATATGATGGATGCATGTGTCAGGTTGAATCCCTTTCATGTCTATGTAAATCCAAGCAAATGCCCCAGACTGTGCTTTGAGTAATTTAACTAACTGATTTTGTTGACCTTGAGACAGATTTGCATTAATAAACAAAGACCTTCCTGGACTAATCTCCATCGGTATGGTTGAGGGTCCAACCTTCTCATCTATAAATAAAACCACTGATGATGAGATGGTTGAAGGGTAGTACTCTTCTTGAAAATATTCTGTGAAAACATGGTCTAAGTCAGAGAAGGACTGGGGGAACTCAATACTAGTAGTGGCTGAGATAAATTGATCTAGGATATCATCTTCAGTCTAGTCTTCCAGCCCCCTAGTTTGACTGATGGACAGTAAGGGTTGTTCCATGTCCTCATCCCCGTAAGGACTTTCTAACCATAGCATGTTTTCTGATACAGGCTATGCTGGGGGATAAATAATAAGGTTCCGTAGAGAAGTGCCATTTGATATAGTCAAAATGCCTTGTCTACAACCTATAAAGGCATTGGCAGTGGCTAACCAGGGCCTGCCTAGTATAACAGGATGCTCCCCCATTGGATGTTTGGTTTGGAGTACCAGAAAATCCTCTGGATACTCCCAAGAAGCTACTGTGACAGTAATGTCATCTAATGCCCCCACAGGTTTAACTGTGCTCCTATCAGCCAACTCCAAAATGGTAGGAGTAGGCCTGAGGAGATTATACAACTGAAGTCTTTGCATGGTGGTCATAGACATGACATTAATTGCAGCCCCCAGGTCAACTAGAGTGTTTCCTATTGGAATCTTATTAATGCAAATGGTCACCACTGGGTTCCTAGGATTTGCAAATTTTGGAGGTAAGGAATAGTCTGAAATATAATTGGACAGCTGGCCTATAACATGTATTGTGGGTGGATCTTTCTATTTTCGACCAGGTTTCTTCAAGCATAATTCCCTTACCATTTTTGAATAAATAGGAACATCTCTGATGGCCTGAAGTAATGGAATATTGATACAAACATTTTTCAACTCATTTTCCAAATCAAACCGCGGACGAACCACAGGATTCTCTATTAATAACCTCTCTGGATAAGGGGGGTTTTTATTCAGTTGTGGCTGAGCAGATGATTGGGAATCTTGAGTTCCAAGCACTTGAGTGTTTTCTGAGGCAATCTGCACTTCTTCTTCCTCTGGAATTTCTTTTTCAGTGCTTTCTTCTCCAGACTCTTCTTGAATAATCAATGCTGGAGGAGTTTTATTTAATGTTTTCCCAGACCTTAATTGTATTTCCTGGATAGGAGCTGAATGGATCACATAAGTTGGGGCCATTTGTACTTCAGCATTATGAAGAGGTTGGGATGGTCTGTTGTTAGGGTTTGGGATAGGTTGAGCTGGCAACAACGTGGGTTGAGGTGGGTTTGGATTTTGATGCTGTTGTGGAATTGGGGGTATAGGAGGAAGTGCAGGTGGTGTAAAGCTAGGTAATTGCTGTTGCATATTTGGGGGCATTGGACAGTAACTAGGAGGGGTGTGTAATGGGGTTGTTGGTTGTGTTCCTCCATAGGACTGTCCTCGCCAGCCTTGCTGCCATGGTTGGGTCTGGGTAGGCTGAGAAGGCCAATTCTGCCACATTTGTGGACTCCATGGCTGCTGAGATTGCTGCATGGGATAGTAATATGCAGGGTTTGGAAAAACAGGTTCTGGGTACATGTTTTGGGGTCTAGGCTGCCAGGGTCTGCTTGATGCATATGATGGATCCATAGGTTCATTATTAGGCTTGTAAAAAGCTTGCAGTTCTGGTAAAGAAGGGCAATTGTCAGTAGAGTGTTTATCAGAGCAAAGAGCACGGACTGAAATGGTATTAAGAGGGCACTCTTTCAAAGGGTGTCTTTTTCTGCATTTAGGGCAGAATATGTGTAGTGCTGCTATGTCCTCTTCCTCTTTTTGTTTCTTTGTTTTCAATGCATCAAATTGGGAACTCAAGGTGCCTAAAATGTTAGTTTTGAAATTTTCTAATAGGTTCCCCAATTCAACTCTTGTGATCCCACTAGTTCCTGCTATCCTCGAAATGCGGGAAGGACCTTCCCTTATGCTTTTTCCAGCCTTGGCTCTACTTCTGGAATATTTTCTACATAGTTCAGTAATATCCTCAAAGGATTTATGAGATACATCCCCTGATGCCATGAGGTTGAGGATTTCCACATATTCCTCCAGAATCCCTTTCAGAAAAAGAGTTTTGACTGCATCCTCCTGTAAGGTATTATACTTAGACTTATTCATTTCAAAGCAGAAGCATTCTAGGAAATCCTCAAGACTCTCTTCTTCATGCTGTTGCATTTTAAAGATATCATTTTGAGAGTCTCTAGGTCCACAGTAGTCTCGATATTTTCTAAGGAAAGCACTCTTCATCTCTTCCCAAGTTCGGATGGTGGATTCCCCCAGACCCATAAACCATCTAAGTACAGAATCCTTAAGGGTGGCTGGAAATAGTTTTAACTTTTGTGCATCATGTAGATAATTATAAATCCTGCACAAGATTCCAAACTCAAATAGAAAGGTATCCGGATCTTCAATACTTTTCTCGTAGAAGGTAGGTAATGAAGATGCTGGGATATTTTTCATATTGACATCCCGTGCAAGATCCAAAATGGGGAAGCCAAAAGTTGTTTCAGTTCGTCCTTCATGTTCTCCCTCCCCTTCCATATGGTGTTCGGTTTCCTGATCACTCATAACAAGAGGATTCCTAAACCAATTGACGCCTAACCTGTCTCTTCTTGGGGATGGAATGAAATCCCAACAGTCTAGCCTAGGCCAAGATTGAAGATTGAAAGGTAAATCTGTGGTAGATTCTACTTGAGAAACCACCAAATTCTGAGTATGTCCGAGAAGGGAATTCACTCTTTCTATGTTCACTGTGTCAACCAAGTTGGAATCTTCCTTTAGAGGTGAAGCTTGTTGGGTCTGTGGGATATCCACTGAGTGGAACTGTTCACTGAGTATAACCTTAGTTCCAGATGGTCTAGTCCCTAATTCCACTGAATTTTGAGTGTTGTTGTTTTCTGTCTCGTTTCTAGTATTCCTATCCCTAGGGTTAGTGAGGGGGGGGGGTTTGTTTAAAAAAAGATCAGAATGAATTTTAATGTATCTACCCTTACTATCTCTGGGTCTCATAAAAAATTATTGAAAATGACAAAAATTCTAATCAAAGGAATCAAAATACCTAAGCTACAGATAGGTTTTGAAGGAACCTTTTATAACAGATGCGCAGGTTCTTACCTCTCGTCTTACCGTCCCTTCTCCTCCAATTTGCAAATACCAAAAGAAAACAGTCAAGAAATCAATAGAGAAAAAAACTAATCAAAAAGATGTCTAAATGTATCTATTGCTTCTATCGCTAGATTTTGTCTAAGCAACAAAATGAAACAATCACACATCTATGCTACAGGTGGGTTTGAAGGAACTTGTTATAACAGATGCGCAGGTTCTTACCTCACCTCTTACCGTCCCTTCTCCTCCAATCTGCAACAACTAGTCACACCTAAAAATACTGTGAAAAATGAGCAAGATACCAGCTTACCATGGAGCAACTCCCCCGCAACGGCGCCAAAATGTTGGGTAATTTTATTGTTATTTAATTTACCTTAATTTAATTATCGACCAGAATATGTATACTTTGAGCTGCTACACCATATGTGCGGGCAAATTAGTTTCAATGCTCATACTTAAAGAAATTCTAGTCTACTCACAAACAAGAAACAAAATGTAATTGATGGAACTATTACTCTATTAAATGATCAATGCCAAGAGTTATTAAGTCTGTCCTAAAGAAAGGGAATCAGCTTGCTAATCCCTATCTTACGGTACTCAATACTGTCAGATCCAATGTAATCTTCAGCAACCTTAAGCTATACTAACTACCGATCTATTCTTCAAGGCAAATAACCAAGCAAGTAAGTAATTTATTAAAGGAAAACCCTAGTTCCAAGCTTACCTACAAAATGAAGATGCTGGAGCAATCCTAATGGTATTATATCGTATCTAAGACTACACCTATCAACCCTAAAGAATCTGATGCCAAAATTTATGCAAACACTTATCACTCTCAATCAACTACTGAAATGAAATCTGTCTCTTCTTAACCCTAAATCATTCACAAATAGTTAACAAAATGAAATTTGGACTTGCTGCTAATGTCAGATATATTCTACTTGCGTTCTATGCACACAAAAGGATATTGGAACTATTCAGAGAATACACACTCACTCTCATTTGCATGTACTATGAGACTGATATTCAAACCCTAGGAAACAATGTAGTCATCTTTTAGTGAGCTATGATTCTTTTCCTTAATTTCATTCAACACCATGAAGTAAACAAAAGAGTGGCTCCAATCCCTCTAGAGCTAATTCGAAATGCTGTTCGAGAAAACCCTAGCACTCTGTAAACTGAAATCTTTAAACCCTCTGTGGATTCGATAGGTACTGCAAGTCTTTCACACTTTTAAAACAATACAATCCAATCTCTTCAAATACTCTACAGTTTTATAAATTCTATAACTCTGAACGGATTCTCTAAACAAGTGTTGTAACCATCAAACAAGCAGTATCATGCTGGGAGTCAAAGAGGTCTAAAATCCAAATCTATTTTCAGTCCTCTATTAAATTGATCCTACAGCAAACTAAATACAATCAAATTCATCATACACATTGTAATGACATTGAACTAGTTCCATGTAAACACAATTCTCATTCTCAAATCACAAGTGAATAAAGCTACCGGCATTCATTTATGAAAACAGTCTTAAAATATGTAATATGACTTTACTTACAGCAAAAGAAAATAATAATATGCACAGTTGGTCAGTGTTGAAGGGGGGCCCTGCCTTCAACGCCTACAAGTCTAAAATCAAAGCCTTAAGGAGATAAACGCTTGATCAATTGTTAAAAACAGAGTTTACAATGTCTTCTCTGTGTGTATCCCCCTTAGGGTTTCAAAGTTACATTTTATATTTGAAATACAAAATAAAATCGACCTTGGAGCAAAGATCGACCCTATCCTAACAACTCTACACCTATCTCGGCATACATGAACCAAAAGATTGGATTCAAATCCCTTGAGATCCATACACTGCTAAAGATGGAGGGAAACAACGCCTTGAGCAAAGGACAACCACGAAACAACACCTGAATAATCTTCACATGCATCTTGAAAGCGATGTAAACCCAAGAGAGACATCTCCCCTGTGGACAGAATCCCCCAAATCGCTGGTTCAGTCAACATAGATATTCTAAGCGCCGGTACAAGTGTTGGGTCGAATAACCAAAAGACCACTGCATGAAGGAAATAAAGACTTATTAATTGACTAATTATTAAATGAAAACTAAAGGTTTCATTATATACATAAAAACAAAGCAAAATAATAAATAAACAATGAGAAATATTAAAAAGTCACCTACCAAAACACCTTGTAATGTTGCTCTCCAAAATGCATAACTATGCACAAAACATCACTAAATAAAGCTGATTATTACTTGATTTCATGAGACTTGAAACTAGAAAATATAGTGCTAAACAGTCAAAATAGGAGTCCATCAGCAGGAGCGCTTGCTCCTTTGTCCATGAAGGTGGCGCATCTTAGGGTGCTTAGACTGAAGGCCATGAAATCCTCCCCCACTTAAGCTTGGTGTAGTCCTCGGAAACGTTCCCAAGCGACTTGTCCTTGGAAACGTGTTGCAACTGTCGCTTGTGACCTTCACCTTGTCTCGTGATTATGGCATGCAACTGATGTTGCAACTTTATGTGCTCTATAAGAAGCTCCTGCAGGTTGTGCTTATACCCACTTACTCTGCAACTAGTAATCTGTGATTTTCTTCCTGCTTCCATAAACTCTACACCCCATGAGTAAACCGATTGGGTAGCTAGTCCAGTCATAGCATCTGCCTCACAAGACGAACTTCTTAATTCTGAAACTAACCTTCCAAAGTTTGTTTTAGTGTCCTCAATTCATATGCATTTTCAAAGTGACTCCTTTTCTTTCCTTGGCGAATCTTTCTGTTAGGATACCCCATCATGGCGCCTAAGGCCTCACCACTATCACCAATGGTAGTGAGCTTAGGTGCTTTTAGCTTACATGGAGAAACGGGGTGGGTGATGCCACAGGCCCCTGCCTCCAAAGTATTCTCCGCACAAGTACCTTAGCCCAACTTCGATATTTGCGTCGCTGCACCCAAGGTCTCCCAATCGAGCTTGAATTAGTTCGAATTATGTGATCCCAAAGGTAATTGCGCTCACATTTGCCGCTTCCTTGAAATTATCGTGAGAATTTGTCAAGGACGCTTCTTTCACCTTAGTTCGTCGTAGTTTCCTCTTAGCATTCTTACTCAATCCTTTGAGAGGATGGTTCGTCTCTATACAAACTTCTTGGTGCTCCAAAGCTGCCATTGTTTTGTAATTTTTAAACCTATGCAGAGAAGCAAAGCATAAATATTCTTTTAAGAAAAATAGAGATCACAACACATCATTCACACATAAACATAGAGATTTACCCTGAAAACCCTTAACCGGGAAAACCAGAAAACCTTGGAGCCACACCTCCTATTTTCTCTTCATTACATTATGAAATCCTCACAATACAAAATATAGGTATTCCACAACATCCAAATACCCTAATCCGTTAACCCGGATTAGAAAAATCCTCCAATCCTTTAACCAAGATTAAGTTACATATTTTTAGACAAATTCTAAAAATAGCCACAAACAGCTATAAATAGCCATAAAATCTATAAATAGCCTCCAATCCTTGTTTCCATCGAAGGTGCCTTTGGGATCGCTGAGCTGCAGCGTTGACATGCGCACCTCCCCTCCATACGCACATGCAAAGAATATAAGATATACCCAACACGTTTCCTGTCTCGCTTGCACATGAAGCTTGATTGAAGCAACGAATTCCTTAGAATTTCCTTTGTTCAGAAAGTTTGTACTTTCCAAGAAAGTAAGGACTGAATTTATTTCATTCGGATGACATCCCACTTGTTCCAACTTTTCCTACGATAACTGTGATTCCACGATGCCCATAGCATGAACACATAATTCCACGATATTTGTTGCATCATATAATGGGTAATATTCACTGGAGTTTCCTCCTTCAAAAGTGGTCCTCTCCTAAATCGGTTGTTATCCACTTGCTTGGTTCAACAACTTCTCGTGCCGCTCCTTGTCTAGTTCTGGCTTGAATGAAACATCGTCCTCTTGACTCCTCGACAACATCTTCGGTGTGCTTTCTATGGTGACTCCAATGAAATGTGTTGGAGAAAGCAACAAATTTCTTCCATGTTGCCTCTTAAAGTGCACAAGGAATCAATATCCCTACGAACCGAATCCATTCGTTCCTCTAACGAAACCATCCTTCTTATTGAAGAATGCCCAACTTCCTCGACTATGCTTTCCTTGTTCTTTTCTTATGAAATCTGAGGTTGGTGAATGCTGTGTTGAGACAAGTCTTCAGACCTGCAAGGGTGTTCAATAATATGAATCGAAGACATCCTTGGCCATCATCCTAGCTTACTATTTTGCTTCATGGTCTCACTAATACTCCAGATTCTTCCAAGAACAATCAATGATCTTCGTGTGGAACCGACACGACATGAGATAACCGAAGGAAATATTGTCCAAGGATCACTGAGTGATTGTCTAATGGAATGATTTCCAAATCTAATCCTCCATGCCATCTCCCAACTCTTAGTGGTTTTGTGTTTATCCTTCCCTTTACTGACTTCGCTTTCGATTTCACTACCTTGACTTGAGATTCACTGAGTCCTAACGAATCGTGAAGGGACGTCGCAATTCTGCTGCTCACCAAAATTTGAGTAGCGCTTGTGTCAACAAGTGCAAAAACTTTTAGGCCACTAATTGTAGCTTCCAAAAAACTTGGGCTTTATAGGCTTGCTTCACGACTCTCTTTCCTCTCGGCAATGAAAGATTGAACCGTCTTCATAGCTCTATAATTCTCATCCAAAGGTTGAGGTGCTTCTAGCACTCTGATATATGTTAATCGAACTGTTGTCCCTCTTATGGCTGCCTTCATCGAACAATTTTTTTCAAAGTCATCACCTTCATAAATATAGCTGGGAACTTGTTTCTTTTTCGACACTTCTGGTTGCTTTTGGTTTTCCTTTTTCTAAGCGTTTTTCGTATCCCTCTTCCCAACTTCTACTTGCTTTGGAGGCATTTGCAATTGATGTGTTTTTTTTCTTTCTATTTATGGAACCAAGTCTTGGAATGCTCAGTCCATTCCGTCCTTGATATTCCTCCAATACTCCTTCGTTGTGTTCAACATGGTCTCAAACAACCTTGGTTCTTCTAGTGAAGTTCCTTTCATGTCTGTTGTAGAAATATCCATCTCGACTGTCCATTGAAGCTTCAAATTTTCCTAGTGTATTTCAATTGTTCGCCACCCTCAGTTAGTCATGGTTCCGGGCACTCTTCCTTTAGCGATTTCGGGCAGCGCCCTTCTTTCTAGCAGCACCTTCGCAAGTAGCGTACCGCCCACTTGCAAGTTTGCTTAACCATGCTTCTAAACGAAAACGTCCCAACAAAATTTCTTTAAGAGAGATACGATATCTTACTTGTCCGAGCGCACTTCTGAGCGCACTTCCACCCAAGTGCTTCATGCGTTCTTCCTTTGTTGTGCGTTTTATCCTCGTCAACGACCATGACGATTGTAATGAGAGACCCTTGGTAAGATTGCTTCTGCACGTCTGAGGTGCTCCATCGAAGCGTACCTCAAGAGAGATTTCTAAGAGCCCTTACTTCACTTCAGCACGTGCGGTCGAGGTCGCTTCCACCCTTTGAAATCCTTATCAACAACCTTGCACAACCCTTGGTGACTTGTCGACTGCTCATCACAGATCTGTGACACTCTAGAGTTTTGACGAAATCAACAAACATGTCCGCATCTCTGGAACTGAACATTAGTGCACTTCTTTATGTGCGTTTTGGCAAGCGCTCCCACCTCCCAACTCTTCAACTGATCTATCTACTTCGCAAGAGAAGAGTGTGCACTGCTAACTTTTGTAAAATGTGCTTTGATACCACCTATCACTTCCCTACAGACACCTTCATCAAATTAGACTAGCCATGGGTGTGCGACACTTACCGACACCTTTGTCAATTTAGACCAGCTTAAGCGTTCATTGACATACTACGCCTAACCTGTGGAAACCACTTTACCTAGTACTTGCATTATTTCATCTGGTTACTTGTTTCATTAAGTTTAACCTAGCATCTAGACTTAGCCAATTAAACCAATCACCATGGAGACAACACAAATAAATAATGTGGGGTTTTCAAACCGACAAAACCCTGTAATTCTGTATAAGTCAAAAATATTACAATGAGTGAAGTTGCTAAAATTAGTAGATCTCCTGTTGGGCACTACCCAACGAAACCTCACCAAAATACAAGATTGCAACGAGAGATGGGTTGACCCCTGTAACAGGCATCCAACCTAAGCGACTATCGATGGTGTGCCTTGCTACTACTATTGATCTGCATCGTGATGTCTCTCCGTCATATTGTTGACGTATTCCAAGATTAGTGTGTCCATAACCTAAGTTCTAGATCGAGTAAACCTATGGAAAGAGAGAGCACTAGTACAATGGTTATGCGACTTGCAGAGCCTCCCAAGTTCACTAGCCAACATGTGCTTCCTTCCTTCCTGCTCGTTGCTTTCCTACCCGAAGGTTGATGTCTTCCTCAAAGCTTCCGTGTATTTATATACCTTGTAACCTAGGCGGGCGTGACCCTTAAGGTGGTCGAGCCCTTGCTTAGAGTACATGGAAAGCACTTGCGTCAACTTCCAACTGTCTAGGTCCTTCACTTAACCGATTTGGTCCTCCACTAAATTGTTCGGTCCGCGCTCTTCGTCGTTTGGTCCACGCGCTCCGTCGATTAAGGTGTTGGGAGCTCCTTCGATGGGTGCACTGGTCCAACGCCCCACTTCTTTATGCGTGTGTGTCTCGGTGCGTTCCTTCGACAGTATCGTGTGCGTTCCAAATGAGCACTTCTTCCATAGGATGGGAGGGTGCTCCAACAAGCGCACCCATTACTTAACATCGCGGCTTCCCTTCCGGTCCACTTGAGTGCTCGACTCCTAATGCTCGTCATATGTTAAGTCCAATGTTTTGGTTCCCATGGGATCGTCCAAGCGCTAAAGGTAAAGTGTGGGCATCATTCATGGAGAGCGCGTCAAAGCATGGTCCATGCGCTCAACTTAGTGTGTGTCATCATTTCGGTGTTTTGGGCAAGGTGCCCCTTGCCATGCCACTTGGTCTATGTTTTTTCTCGAAGGCACCCAAGCCATCCTCTTAGGCAGGAGCGCTTGCTCCTTTGTCCATGAAGGTGGTGCATCTTAGGGTGCTTAGTCCGAAGGCCATGAAATCCTCCCCCAGTTAAGCTTGGTGTAGTTCTCGGCAACATTCCCAAGTGACTTGTCCTTGGAAATGTGTTGCAACCGTCGCTTGTGACCTTCACCTTGTCTCGTGATTATGGCATGCAACTGATGTCACAACTTTATGAGCTCTATAAGAAGCTCCTGCAGGTCGTGCTTATACCCACTTACTCTGCAACTAGTACTCTGTGATTTTCTTCCTGCTTCCATAAACTCTACACCGCATGAGTAAACCGGTTGGGTAGCTAGTCTAGTCATAGCATCTTCCTCACAAGATGAACTTCTTAATTCTGAAACTAACCTTCCAAAGTTTGTTTTAGTGTCCTCAAGTCATATGCATTTTCAAAGTGACTCCTTGTCTTTCTTTGGTGAATCTTTCTGTTAGGATACCCCATCATGGCGCCTAAGGCCTCACCACTGTCACCAATGGTAGTGAGCCTAGCTTCTTTTAGCTTACATGGAGAAAAGGGGTGGGTGATGCCATAGGCCCCTACCTCCAAAGTATTCTCCGGAAAAATACCTTATCCCAACTCTGATATTTGCGTCGCTGCACCCAAGCCCTCCCAATCTAGCTTTAATTAGTTCAAATTATGCGATCCCAAAGGTAATTGTGCTCACATCTGCCGCTTCCTTGAAATTATCGTGAGAATTTGTCAAGGACGCTTCTTTTACCTTAGTTCGTCGCAGTTTCCTCTTAGCATTCTTACTCAATCCTTTGAGAGGATGGTTCGTCTCTATACAAACTTCTTGGTGCTCCAAAGCTGCCATCGTTTTGTAAGTTTTAAACCTATGCAGAGAAGCAAAGCATAAAGATTCTTTTAAGCAAAATAGAGATCACAACACATCATTCACACATAAACATAGAGATTTACCCTGGAAACCCTTAACCGGGAAAACCAAAAAACCTTGGAGCCACACCTCCTATTTTCTCTTCATTACATTATGAAATCCTCACAATACAAAATATAGGTATTCTGCAACATCCAAATACCCTAATCCGTTAACCCAGATTAGAAAAAGCCTCCAATCCCTTAACTGAGATTAAGTAACATATTTTTAGACAAATTCTAAAAATAGCCACAAACAACGATAAATAGCCATAAAATCTATAAATAGCCTCCAATCCTTGTTTCCGTCGAAGGCGCCTTTGGGATCGCCGAGCTGCAGCGTTGACATGCACACCTCCCCTTCATACACACATGCAAATAATATAGACATATACCCAACATGTTTCCTGTCTCGCTTGCACATGAAGCTTGATTGAAGCAATGACTTCCTTAGACTTTCCTTTGTTCAGAAAGTATGTACTTTCCAAGTAAGTAAGGACTGACTTCATTTCATTCGGATGACATCCCACTTGTTCCAACTTTTCCTACGTTAACTGTGATTCCACGATGCCCATAGCATGAACACATAATTCCACGATATCTGTTGCATCATATAATGGGTAATATTCACTGGTGTTTCCTCCTTCATAAGTGGTCCTCTCCGAAATCGGTTGTTATCCACTTGCTTGGTTCAACAACTTCTCGTGCCGCTCCTTGTCTAGGTCTGGCTTGACTGAAATATCTTCCTCTTGACTCCTTGACAACATCTTCGGTGTGCTTTCTATGGTGACTCCAAATGAAATGTGTTAGAGAAAGCAACAAATTTCTTCCATGTTGCCTCTTAAAGTGCACAAGGATTCAATATCCCTATGAACCGAATCCATTCGTTCCTCTAACAAAACCATCCTTCTTATTGAAGAATTCCTAACTTCCTCGACTGTGCTTTCCTTGTTCTTTTCTTATGAAATCTGAGGTTGGTGAATGTTGTGTTGAGACAAGTCTTTAGACCTGCAAGGGTGTTCAATAATATGAATCGAAGACATCCTTGGCCATCATCCTAGCTTACTATTTTTCTT
This sequence comes from Pseudotsuga menziesii, assembly GCA_001517045.1. Classification (NCBI taxonomy): domain Eukaryota; kingdom Viridiplantae; phylum Streptophyta; class Pinopsida; order Pinales; family Pinaceae; genus Pseudotsuga; species Pseudotsuga menziesii. The sequence goes on from LPNX010446753.1 coordinate 121,982, forward strand.
CATGGGCTCACTAATACTCCAGATTCTTCCAAGAACAATCAATGATCTTCGTGTGGAACCAACACGACATGAGATAACCGAAGGAAATATTGTCCAAGGATCACTGACTGATTTTCTAATGGAACGATTTCCAAATCTAATCCTCCATGCCATCTCCCAACTCTTAGTGGTTTTGCGTTTATCCTTCCCTTTACTGACTTCGCTTTTGATTTCATTACCTTGACCTGAGATTCATTGAGTCCTAACGAATCATGAAGGGGCATTGCAATTCTGCTGCTCACCAAAATGTGAGTAGCGCTTGTGTTGACAAGTGCAACAACTTTTAGGCCACTAACTGTAGCTTCCAAAAAACTTGGGCTTTGTAGGTTTGCTTCACGACTCTCTTTCCTCTTGCCAATGCAAGCTTGAACCATCTTCATAGCTCTATAATTCTCATCCAAAGGTTGAGGTGCTTCTAGCACTCTGATATCTGTTAACCGAGCTGTTGTCCCTCTTATGGCTGCCTTGACCGAACAATTTTTTTCAAAGTCATCACCTTCGTAAATATAGCAGGCAACTTGTTTCTTTTTCGACACTTTTGGTTGCTTTTGGTTTTCCTTTTTTGAGCATTTTTCGTATCCCTCTTCCCAACTTCTGCTTGGTTTGGAGGCATTTGCAATCAATGTGTTTTTTTTCTTTCTATTTATGGAACCAAGTCTTGGAATGCTCAGTCCATTTCGTCCTTGATATTCCTCCAATACTCCTTCGTTGTGTTCAACATGGTCTCAAATAACCTTGGTTCTTCTAGTGAAGTTTCTTTCATGTCTGTTGTAGAAATATCCATCTCGACTATCCATTGAAGCTTCAAATTTTCCTGGTGTATTTTAATTGTTCCCCACCCTTAATTAGTCATGGTTCTGAGCGCTCTTCCTTTAGCAATTTTGGGCAGCGCCCTTCTTTCTAGCAACATCCTCGCAAGTAGCATACCACCCACTTGCAGGTGTGCTTAACCATGATTCTAAACGAAAACGTCCCAACAAAATTTCTTTAAGAGAGATGCGATATCTTACTTGTCCGAGCACACTTCTGAGCACACTTCCACTCAAGTGCTTCATGCGTTCTTCCTTTGTTGCGTGTTTTATCCTCGTCAACGACCACGCCAATTGTAATGAGAGACCCTTGCTAAGATTGCTTCTGCACGTCTGAGGTGCTCCATCGAAGCGTACCTCAAGAGAGATTTCTAAGAGCCCTTACTTCACTTCAGCGTGTGCGGTCCACGTTGCTTCCACCCTTTGGCGTCCTTATCCACAACCTTGCACAACCCTTGGTGACTTGTCGACTACTCGTCATAGATCTGCAACACTCTAGAGTTTTGACAAAATCAACAAACCTATCCGCGTCTCTTGAACTGAACGTTAGTGCACTTCTTTATGTGCGTTTTGGCAAGCGCTCCCACCTCCCAACTCTTCAACTGATCTATTTGCTTCACAAGAGAAGAGTGTGCACTGCTAACTTTTGTAAAATGTGCTTTGATACCACCTATCACTTCCCTACAGACACCTTCATCAAATTAGACTAGCTGTGGGTGTGCGACACTTACCGACACCTTTGTCAATTTAGACCAGCTTAAGCGTTCACTGACTTACTACGCCTAACCTGTGGAGACCACTTTACCTAGTACTTGCATTACTTCATCTGGTTCCTTGTTTTGTTAAGTTTAACCTAGCATCTAGACTTAGCCAATTCAAACAATCACCATGGAGACAACACAAATAAATAAGGTGGGGTTTTCAAGCCGACAAAACCCTGTAATTCTGTATAAGTCAAAAATATTACAATGAGTGAAGTTGCTAAAACTAGTAGATCTCCTGGTGGGCACTACCCAACGAAACCTCACCAAAATACAAGATTGCAACAAGAGATGGGTTGACCCCTGTAACGAGCATCCAACCTAAGCGACTGTCGATGGTGTGCCTTGCTACTACTATTGATCTGCATTGTGATGTCTCTCCATCAGATTGTTGATGTATTCCAAGATTAGTGTGTCCATAACCTAAGTTGTAGATCGAGTAAATAGTTCAAAACAGAGTTCAAGAGAAAAATAATTCTGTTTTATTACAATGAATTGTACAGGTACATATACATCAATGGATCAATTTCCAGATCCTACAATCAAGCTGCCGATCCTACAGTCATGCTGTAGATCCTATAATCAAGCTGCAGATCCTAAAAAGGATAGGAAACAACCATCTATAGGATAGGAAAGAATCATAGATAGAATAGGAAAGAATGGGTAAGAATAGGAAAGAATCAGTCCATATCGCAACACTCCCCCTCAAGTTGGTGCATAGATGTCACACATGCCCAACTTGCCCAAAAAATTTGAGAACACTCGACTTGAAACTGCTTTGGTGGGAATATCGGCCAATTGATCCTCTGATCGAATCTTAGGCAACTCCACGATCTCCTGATCCAACTTCTCCTTAATGAAGAATCTATTTACCTCCACATGTTTTGTTCGATCATGTTGAACTGGATTATGAGCAATATCACATGCTGCTTTATTATCACAATATAGTCGAATTGGCTGCCTAGGCGGATAGCCCAAATCTTTGAGGAGAAGTTTTAGCCACAATGCTTCACATACTCCAAGTGCCATACCTCTAAATTCAACCTTTGCACTTGATCGGGCAACAACATTCTGTTTTTTTCTTCTCCACGTAACAAGGTTACCTCCTACAAAGGTGAAATAACCTGAAGTAGAACGCCTGTCATCGATTGCTCCAGCCCAGTTAGCATCAGTATATGCATCCACGCTTTGATAATCTTCATTTTTAGTGAATAAAATTCCTTTTCTAGGAGCAGATTTCAGATATATGAGAATGCGCATAACTACATTCATGTGTTGCTCACCAGGATTATGCATAAACTGGCTAACGATACTCAAGGCATAGGCAAGGTCTGGCCTTGTGTGTGCTAAGTACATCAATCTTCTTATGAGTCTCTGGTATCTCCCCTTATCAACTGGTACCTGATCAGACCCAACACATAACTTCAATCCTTCTTCCACTGGTGTATCAGCGGGTTGACATGCTGACATGCTAGTTTCCTGTAACAAGTCTAAGGCATATTTTCTTTGAGATAGAAAAATCCCCTATCAGATCGAGACACTTCGATCCCAAGGAAATATTTCAAGGGGCTGAGGTCTTTCATTTCAAATTCTCTGGACAAGTAATCCTGTAGAGCCTCCCTTTCTTCAGGATCATTTCCTGTAACCACCATGCCATCCACATATACAATAAGTGCAGTTATCTTACCCTATTGTTTCTTCAAGAATAAAGTGTGGTCTGAGTTGGTCTGACAGTAACCAAAGGCTTTCATAGACTTTGTGAACCTTCCAAACCATGCTCTCAGAGACTGTTTCAACCCATACAGTGACTTATTTAATCTGCACACCTTTTGACTATGCGTTTCTGGTATCATGCATCCTGGTGGGAGTTCCATGTAAACTTCTTCGGACAACTCGCCATGCAGAAAGGCGTTCTTCACATCAAACTGTTGTAATGGCCAACCCAAGTTCGCAGTAAAAGACAACAAGACTCGTACTGTATTGATTTTAGATACAAGTGCAAATGTATCTGTATAATTGATCCCATAGGTTTGGGTGTATCCTTTTTCCACTAGTCTTGCCTTAAAGCATTCAATTGCACCATCTGCTTTGTACTTCATAGTGTAAACCCACCAACATCCGACTGGTTTCTTTCCTGGTGAATGGTCAACAAGTTCCCAGGTTTTATTCTCCTGCAAAGATTTCAACTCCTCGTTCATAGCAGATTTCCACCTTGGGTCAGCTAAGGCTTCCTGCACATTGTTAGGAATAGATACAGTAGATAACTGATTTACAAATGACTGATTTGATTCTGACAAACGATGGTTAGACACATAATGACTCATGGGGTATTTAACGTTACTGGAAAGCTTGGGTTCATATGTGGGTTTAGGAATACCTCTGGTGTGACGTTGTGGTAGCTATGTTCTAAATGGTTTAGGAGCATCCTCAACAAGCGATTGGTTTGGTGTATCAGCTTCCTGTGGTGTGAGAGACTCGGACATGGGTGGAGCCACAACTTCAGTTTCTGGGTGTTCATCACTACTTGGATCCAAAGTCAAACCACCCACATCTAATTCGCCCACTTCTTGATTCAACACATCAGAGAGTTCCCCTACTTCTGGGATGTGAACAACCACATCCTCAGAGATGTGATCATCATAGTCTAGAGTCTGAATTTCCTTCTGGTACTCCCCCTGAAGTTCAGGCTCAGAGGAAAAATACATCGAGTCTTCATTAAAAGTTACATCTAATGTAATAAACATTCGTTGGGTTGGAGGATGATAGCATCGGTACCCCTTTTGATAAGCAGCATATCCAAGAAAGACACATCATAGCGCTTGAGGAGAGAACTTGTTGCGCTGATGCTTATGGAGGTGTACAAAAGCTACACAACCAAAGATGTGAGGAGATAAATTTGGGACGGCTGGAGCAACAATCGCTTCAGCGAGAGCCTAAGATGGTGTCTGGAAATTAATAGTGCTGGAGGGTACCCGGTTGATCAAATATGCTGCAGAGGTAAGTGCTTCTCCCCAATAGGATAATGGCATATGGGATTCTATCAATGAAGCACGAACAACCTCCAACAAGTGGCGGTTTTTTCTCTCATCCACCCCATTCTGCTGAGGTGTATTAGGACAAGTAGTTTGATGAATAGTTCCTTGTGCTTTCAGATACTGCCGAAGTTTAGAACTTAAATATTCTCCTACATTGTCACTACGGAGAACCTGAACATGTGCATTGTACTAAGTACGAACGATTTTATAAAAATTTTGAAATAACAAATTCACTTCACTTTTAGATTTCATCAAGCACACCCAAGTCATCCTGGTACAGTCATCAATAAAAGTAACAAACCAATGTGATGCACCAAAGGTAGTAACTTTGGACGGACCCCAAACATCAGAATGTATGACCATAAAAAGAACTGGACTTTTATTCAAACTTAATGGAAATGAAGCACGATGGCTTTTTGCAAGTTCACAAAAATCACAGCGGAAACTAGAAACATCAAATTTTACAAATAAACTAGGAAATAATTTCTTCAGGTAACCAAAAGAGGCATGCCCCAAACGTCGATGCCATAACTAGATTTCAAATTTCTTCTTCTCCCCCTTAGAGCCATCCATCATTAAAGCTTGACGTAACTTGTCCGAACTCTTTGACACTAAGTCCAAGTAATACATCTTTCCTCGCCTAACACCACAACTAATCGTTTGCCTCGCTTGGATGTCCTTAAACACACAAAAATCAGGCCAAAAATTACAATACAAAGTAAGGTAGTGGTGATTTGGGAAACTGACAACAGATTATAATCCAAAGATGGAACAACTAAAACAGAATCTAGATTTAAAGTATCAGTGAGCGATAAAGACCCTTCTCCAATAATTGGGGCCGAAGAGCCATTGGCAGTGGAAACAAATTTTTGTGCGGATGGTTTAAGAGGCGAGACCTGTCTAGAATCAAACGTCATATGATCCGTAGCACCAGAATCAATTATCCATGCAATATTAGAAACAAGTGTAGAAATATTTAAAACCTTACCACCATTACCTGCCACTGCTGCTAATGCCGAGATCTGACCAGCAACACCATCCGCTGTCTTTGTTTCGACAACTGCAGCACTGGAGGTCCTCTTGGAATTCTTCTTTCGTGAATCGTGGCTATGATCCCACCATTCTGGATACCCCACAAGTTCAAAGCAGTGGCTCTTGGTATGACCAGTTTGATTGTAATTAGTGCATTTGTAGGTGGATTTATCGGCACCATCAATGTTCTTAGGCTGGCTTTGGGAAGATCGGTTCTGATTAGACCGATTTCGAGTCACCATGGCTGAAGCTTCAGATTTTTCTGGTTCTCCATTCATCATTGCAAGTCGAACAGATTCACGGCGGACCAAAGCATAACATGCTTCCAATTCGGGGATAGGATCCTTTCTCAAAATTTCACCATGGATTTGTTCGAATTCACCATCTAATCTAGCAAGAAAAATATGCACCCTTTGTCGCTGAACTGATTTTCGGTAAGATTCAACATCATTCTCACTTTCCATAATCACCTTATCACGATGATCCAACTCACAAAAGATCTCGGTTAATTCTCCATAATACACCGAGAGTGTTCTTCCATTCTGTTTTGCAGAGAAGGCCCTCTAATTCAAGACAAACACCTGCAATTCATCTGCTCCATCATAAAAAGATTTTGAAAGAGCTTTCCAAATATCTCGAGCGGTGGGTAAGCGAATATATCGCTTCATGATTTTTGGGGACATAGACATCAACAGCCATCTCTTGACCTTTTGATTGTCTGCATACCACTTCTCATATCCATCATCCTTCTCGGTAGGTGACTGTGAATTACCACGAATGAAAGAGAGTTTCTCCTTCTCAGTAATATGCATCTCCATGATTTGAGACCACAAATCATAGTTTGTTTCATCGAGTACAATCCCTGCATTGAACGACGAACCTTCAGATTGAATAATAATGGGAGAAGATTTGGTCCCAGATGTTTTAGAATCTGAGTCGGCCATGGTTCAATGGAGAGTACTAACGATTTAAGCTTCTTGGCTATGATACCAAGTTCAAAACAGAGTTCAAGAGAAAAATAATTTTGTTTTATTACAATGAATTGTACAGGTACATATACATCAATGGATCAATTTCCAGATCATACAATCGAGCTGCCGATCCTACAGTCATGTTGCAGATCCTATAATCAAGCTGCAGATCCTAAAAAGGATAGGAAACAACCATCTACAGGATAGGAAAGAATCATAGAGAGAATAGGAAAGAATGCGTAAGAATAAGAAAGAATCAGTCCATATCGCAACATAAACCTGTGAAAAGAGAGAGCACTAGTACAATGGTTATGCGACTTGGAGAGCCTCCCAAGTTCACTATCCAACATGTGCTTCCTTCCTTCCTGCTCGTTGCTTTCCTACCCGAAGTTCGATGTCTTCCTCAAAGCTTCCGTGTCTTTATATAGCTTGTCACCTAGGTGGGCGCGACTCTTAAGGTGGGGGCACCCTTTCTTAGCGTGCACACCAAGAAATTGCGCCGGCTTTCAACCATATTGGTCCTTCAATTAATTGTTTTTGTCCTTCTCTAAACTGTTCGGTCTGCGCTCTTCGTCGTTTGGTCTGTGTGCTTCGTCGACTAGGGCGTTGGATGCTCCTTCGATGGGCGTGTTGGTCCAACGTCCCACTTCTTTGTGCGCGTGTGTCTTGGTGTGTTCCTTTCGTGGTATCATGTGTGTTTCAAATGGGCCCTTCTTCCATAGGATGGGCATGTGCTCCAACAAGCACGCCCCTTACTTCTCGTCGTGGCTTCCCTTCTAGTCCACTTGAGCGCTCGAATCCTGGATCTCGTCATATGCCAAGTCCAACGTTATGGTTCCCATGGACTTGTCCAAGTGCCAAAGGTAAAGTGTGGGCGTCAGTCATGGAGAGTAAGTCCAAGCATGGTCCATGTGCTCAACTTAGCGTACATAGTCATTCTAGCATTTTGGGCAAGGCACCCCTGGCCATGCCACTTGGTCTTTGTTTTCACCCAAAGGCGCCAAAGTAACCCTCTTGGGCAGGGGTGCTTGATTTTTTGGTCATGAAGGTGCCGCACCTTAGGACGCTTAGTCCGAAGGCCATGACATAATCCACTTCCAAACTTAATGGGCATGAAACAATGCTTTCATACCAATGACACCAATGACAACTAATGAGAAGAAGCAAGCATTTTGTATAAGTGGTTAATTCTTTGAGCAATTTATGTGATTTTGGTACTAATGAAGCATTCTAAAAGTAAAAGCAAACAAATGTAAATGAGAGAGAAAATCCCAACATAAATAACATAAACCTTATGGAATCATGGATTCCCAATATTAGTTGGGTTCTTTGTAAACATTTTTGTGTTGTCATTCACTGCACTAGTACTAAAAATTTAGTTCAACTTATTATTTAAAACTTATTCAAAGAAATGTAACAATATACACATGTATATACAACTTGTCCAATGATATTCATTTTTCTTTTTTAAAAATTACAATATAATATAAATCATTCATTCCATAATGTTTCTTTATTAACTATTTTCTTATATTTATTAAACATAGCAAATGTGTAAAGTCATTCTTAATAATCATTCATTGTTTAATGACTCTTTTATTATCTATTCTCTCATATTTATACAAATAATTAAAAGTTCAAGTCTCATTAATAATGTCATTATATTGGTTAAATATTTATTTTTTAATAATGTCATTTTAAAAATAACTATTTACTTATTTGTAAATACATGAAATATATATATATATTTTTATGACTTTTTAAAATGAAAAGAGTTAATACTTTTTTTTGAACAAGCCTATTAAAATATTTTTAATAGGGCTTTACTTCTCTATAAAATTTATCTTTAATAACCTTACCCATTTAATATAATTATTTACTTTTGAAAGAAATATTTTCATCACTTTTTTAGATAAAAAGAGTTAATACTTTCCTAAACAAGCCTAAAAGTTATATGATTCTTCATAGTCTTTTATTTCTACCATATATAAGTTAAGTTATTCTTAATAACCCTCCTCTTTAAGTATGTATTTCTAAGAAAGGAATTTTATTTTTAAAATTCTAAAGGATTGTAAGATTGTGAGCACCAAATATTCTCCTATGACATACCAAATAAATTATCCAACACTTATGCCAGCCCTCACTGATTGGAATACTAAACTATGAAACCAAACCAGTTCTTGTGTAGAGCATTTGAGAATCATATTTTGATATATTGGGAAAGATTGAAAGTTTAGGAAATAAGCTAAAAATTCCATGATTTGAGTTTTTTACAACTAAAATTCAATTGCAATTATTGGATTTGCAGTTTTATATTGTTGGAATTGCATGATCGAAGTGACCAATTTGAAGACGTTGAATACATTTCTGCAATCAAAATTTCAATTTGAACAATAAAAATTGGGATTAAAAAATTATATAACTTGGAACTTTAAGCTCACTCCATATTAAAGTAGCATTAGTTAAATATTTCACATGATCGGACATAGGTACTTGTTTCACATTCCTTATCAAGAAATGAAAATAACTACTTAATTTGCTATTTTATGATACACTATCATATGCCTGTCAGCTTAATTGTCCTCTCCGGCTAGCCTTTACAGGCTAGATTGCTAGACCTATCAAAAATATTTAGTGAGATTGGTAGATTTAAGTTCCATTAACTTGACATCTTCATCTTGAATATGAAGATAGGTATATGTTCCTCTTGAAAACTTGTATGCAAGATGATCTTACAAAATTATCAATGAATAGAGTGAAAAACGTGGGAAAGTTTAAAGATTCAACCATTTTGTGAGTTTTGTGAGTTTTTAATTAGAGATTAAATTTTTAATAAATTCAAATTTTGGGTTGGTGTTTTTGAATGCATAAATTGATTAAGTACTCAACCACAATTAGATTATGCAATTTTAAACATAGTTCTTGAGATTTTAAAATGTCTTCAATTTTTTTACCAAGCTAAAGGCGTCAGTTTGTTTTATCATGGTATCTTAATTATGTATGCGTAGTGTTTTTTGGGATGATTTAAACATATGGATACTTTTGTAGATGGACAAACCAATAGTACCATCCCCATACCCCATAATGCAAATAATTTAAAAACTTTTCTTCAAGAACCCTTGTTCTCCTTCGAAACACAGTGCATGGATGTTAACACACACTTCAACCTTCACTCTCAGGCTTAGAAACCACTGTAACAGTCGTTTCTCCCTTGACAGATCCCTTCTGTGATCGAAATGATAATTTCCACACTAGACCCATCCTTTCCGCACTTCGCCTTCTACCTTCCGCCTTTCCTCCTTTCTGACCTTAGAACTCAGAAGTCGGAAACTCAAAGGCTTGATGAAGGGAATTGTCAGCCTTCCAACTTTTTCCTTCTGCACTTCCACTTTCCGCCCTTCCGACCTTAGAAATCGAAACTCAGAAACATAATGGGATATGGAAACACTTAACGAATATTCCACCTTTCTCCTTCCACACTTATGCATTCCTCCCTTTCAACCTCAAAAATCAGAAATCAGAAACATAATGGATGACATAAACACTTGACGGCTCTTCTGCCATTCGCCTAACGCTTTCCGCCCTTCCGACCTTGGAACTCGAAAATCAGAAACACAACAAATGGCAGAATCCTTTATCCACTTTCCACCTTCTGACTTCTGCCTTCCGCTGCGGAACTTGAAAATAGGAAAAACAACAAATGGTGAAATCCTCTATCCACTTTTCGCCTTCCAACTTCTGCCTTCTGCCTTCCACTATGAAAATCAGAAATCGGGAAAAAAAAAACGGCGTCAAGCTTTTTGCACTTCCTACTTCCAATTTCTAACCTCAGACTTTCCCTTTTTCAGTTTCTTCCTTCTACCTCCCTCAGGAGGATTCCAAGGGCGAAAACGCCAAGTTAGTTGCCTCCCAAATCTGTAATAGGATTCTAGCCTCCATGAAATTAGGCAAATGCATTGCAAAAACACAAGGCATATACAGAAGTAAAATGCAGGAAAACATAACAGAATTAAATTTCTACTTAACCATTAATAAGCATTCAACATGATCATAATAACTCATAAGCAAATACATGGCATAAACAAGCATAACATAGATACTTATCTTGATGATAAAGCTATCCCACAACTAGCTATGTCGCTGCAACGTTCCACCCAACCATAGGACATTGTGTTCATTAATCTCTCAACACCACTGCCACCCCCAAGCTATGCATAATTTCCACAAGGAACTAGGGAACAACAGGCTTACACATAGCTAGAACTCATAACACACAGTCAATCCAACGGATGGGTTTCACAGGATACATAGGAAACCCATCTCACAGTTGGGTTTATCAGACTGTCCAGGAAACAATCCAAAATAATGATGGGTTTCACAAGCTACACAACCAAGCCAACAAACAGTTGGGTTTCACAGACTGTACATAGTCAAGACAAAATCCACCTTAAGGACCATCCAATCCAACATATGGGTTTCACAGGATACTCATCCAAGCCATCTTTCACAGTTGGGTTTCAAAGGTTGTCCATCCAAGGATCACACACATGGCCCAAAGAACAACAAGACACAACCAATCCAACTACCAGTTGGGTTTGACAGGATGCTCAACCAAGCCAAGATCCAATTGGGTTTCACAGGCTGCCCAACTAGGCCAATATACAATTGGGTTTCACAGGATGGAAACCAAGCAATTCTCCTTTAGGTTTATCAGGTTGCTAAGGAAGTGGACATGAAGAACTACTAAGCTAGTGAGCTCATCCACATAGGACTACACTCCCATAAAATCGAGTGATCTCCACTGCCCATTTACTTATAAATACCACGAGTTTCACAGGCTACTCAACCAATCCATATTTCACAATTGGGTTTCACAGGTTGTCCAGCCAAGGATCACACACATGGCCCAAAGAACAACAAGACACAACCAATCCAACTACCAGTTCGGTTTGAAAGGATGGTCAACCAAGCCAAGATACAATTGGGTTTCACAGGCTGCCCAACTAAGCCAATATACAATTGGGTTTCACAGGATGTCATCCAAGCAATTCTCCTTTAGGTTTATCAGGCTGCTAAGGTAGTGGACAAGAAGAACTACTAATCAAGTGAGCTCATCCATAGAGGACTACACTCCTGTAAAATTGATTGATCTCCACTGCCCATTTACTTAGAAATACCATGAGTTTCTCAACCAGGATTGAATGACCACATGAAAAACACAAAACAAAACACAACTCTGTAAGCAGGCTCAATGAACAACACCCATGAACCGAATGGTTGAATGAACAGAAGAATAATTGCCAGGAATGTCGAACCACGACGCTCAAGAACCAAAAAACATTCTTGCATCTGGGAGAAAGGACAGACTGGAACGCATCACGGGCTTCCTTGCTGCAGAAACAAGAATGCATCTTCAAAAGAATGCAGACTTGCAGGATTTCTCGGATAAGCAATCAGAATGACATGCCTTGCTTTGCCCAAGGCATTAACTGCCTCATCCAACTTCTAGAAGAAATTAATGATTGAGGATAGAGGACAAAAGGTAGCTGAGGGTTCATGGGTTTCCCCATTGACATCTGGTCTCACCCTACTGGCTTGTGGGATTTGACTAACTCCCCACCCTATCCCTTGTGGAATCATGCCCCCATCTCTTTCACGTTGCAGTCCCATAGATAGTTGTGGTATTTTATTAAATTGTGCATTTACATGATATTCAAATTGCTTCGTGCTTAACTTAGCACCAAAACCATAGGTATAAACCTTGATCACCTATACACAAAACATCAATCAATGGCACGACCTTGGCCTTGAGCTCCTTTCTATGATTCAAATACAATAAATACATCGAGTACAATCTTAATACCATGGGGTCAAAACTGGTGTGTTACATTCCCCTCCCCCTTACAACAACACTGTCCTCAATGCTTTACAAAATTGAACAAAAATGCTACACTGACACTCCTCAATGCTCTGCAAAATTGAACAAAAATGGATGTGCCAATCACATGGCATCCTTCAGCTCCCACGTAGACTCCTCAGGACCATAGTGCTCCCACTACACCTTCACCTGTCCAACGACTTGATTCCGAAGCACTATGACCTTCTTGTCAAGGATGCGCAATGGCTCGGTTTGTAACTCTCCTTCGGGTTCCACCTGAATCACATCCCAATCAATCACATGGTTAGGGTCATGTACATATTTCTTAAGCAAAGAAACATGAAAAAAATGATGAGCTCTAGTGCTAGAAAGCAATGCAAGTCTATATGCAACCGACCCTATTCTTTCAAGCACTTCAAATAACCCACAATATCTAGGTGATAGCTTGGCACAAATTCCAAGCTTCAACGAACTCTTCCTTTCCCTCACTCTGAGTTAAATATGATCCCCAACACTGAACTCTCGGTGCACTCTATGCTTATCTGCATAGCATTTTTGGTCGTCCCGGGCTGCTTTCATATTTTTCCTGATCTTTTCAACTTCTTGCTCCATTTCCTTGAGCGATTCTGGATTAAGCACAATCTTGTTCACTGGATTATCCCAAGTCACTGGTGCCCTACACCTTCTTCCATACAAAGCTTCATATGGAATCATCCCCAAGGATTCTTGCTGTCCATTATTATAAGCAAACTCTACCAAGTGTAAATAATCCTCCCAATTGGATGGTTTTTCCATCACATACATGCGAAGCATGTCTTCTAGAACTTGATTCACTCTCTTTGTCCTTTTTCATTCCTGGCCAAAAATACTGCTTTTTGGTTGTAGCAATTGTCTTCTGATATCCTGGGTGACCAGAATATGGAGCTTGATGGATCTCATCCATGACAATTCTCCTCAAATATGCTACATTTGGAATATCAATTTTTTTTATAAGTAAGAACTACATCTTCTTCCAATTTATATCCCTCATACCTCTTCTGAAGGCTTTTCTGTTGCAATTTGTCTTTTATCTACACACACATTTCATCTTCAGCAGTGTGATTAACAATCTGTTGTCTCAAATCTGATTGGAAAATACTAAGAGATGCCAAGTGCATTTCATGCACTTTCCTGCTGAGTGCACTGACCAGTTCATTTTCTTTTCCTTTTATGTGTTTGATTTCAAAATCAAACTCACATAAAAGCTCCAACCATATGGATTGCCTAGCATTTAGAGTAGGCTGATAAAACAAATATTTCAGACCACAATGGTTTGTTCTTAACTCAAATTCTTTTCCCTTTAAGTAATGGCTCCACATATTGAGAGCATGTACCATGGCTACAAGTTCTAAATCATGAGTGGCCATATCTCTTCTCATTATCCTTCAACTTTCTGGACTCATAAGATACCACATGGTTGTCTTGCATACGAACTCCTCCAAGTCCTTGACTGCATGCATAGGTACACACCATAAAATCTTTTTCTGGGTCTGCAATTTTCAGAATTGGCGCACTTGTGAGAAGATTCTTCAACTGTTGGAAGCTTTCTTCACACCTTGGTGTCCATTCAAACTTTATCCCCTTCTTTTGCAAAGAAGTGATTGAATGTGCAACCTTGGAGAATCCTTCAATGAATCTCCTGTAGTATCCTGCAAGTCCCATAAAAGATCTTACATCTCTCACATTTCTTGGAGTTGGCCAATTCATAATGGCTTCAATCTTTTTAGGGTCCATAGAGATTCCTTCCTCTAAGATAATATGACCCAAATAATGAATTCTATCTTTATAGAAGTCACATTTTCTCAAATTTCCATACAACTTATGCTCCCTTATCAATTGCAATACCAATATCATATGCTCTTCATGTTCTTCCTCATTCTTGGAATAAATAAGAATGTCATCAAGGAAGACAAGAAAAAACTTGTCCAAATATTTTTTGAAGACACTATTCATGAGACACATAAATGTAGCTGGTGCATTTGTGAGACCAAATGGTACCACTACAAACTCATAGTGTCCATACCATGTTCTGAAGGCTCTCTTATGAATGTCTTCATCCTTAATTCTTACCTGATGGTAACTAGACCTTAAGTCAATCTTGGAAAATACCTTTGCTCTTCTCATTTGATCAAAGAGGTCGTTAATCCTAGAAAAAAGGGTATTTATTCTTCACAGTGAATTTGTTCACCTGTCTGTAATCAATACACAACCTGAGTGTACCATATTATTTTTCACAAACAGGACCGGTGCTCCCCAAGGGGACACACTTGGTTTGATATATTTATTTTCCAACAACTCTTGCAGCTGCACATTTAGCTCTAGCAATTCCAGGGTACTCATCATGTAGGGTATCTTAAACACTGGTGCTGCTCCTGGCACAAGGTCAATTGTAAAATCAATGTCCCTCTTTTGAGGAAGCCCTGGAATTTCATTAGGCAAAAAAATCCTTGAATTCCTGCAACACATGAAAGTCCTCCAACCTAGGAGTTTCATTCTCCGCTGCCTCCAAAACATGGGATGCATACAGTCTGCACCATTTAATGCAGAATTTCTTCAAATGCATTGCTGAAATATTCCTAACAAAAACCACATTTGGAATGCCTCTTACAACCCTTAAGTTTCCTTCTTAATCCATGTATTCAAAAGTCTTATTGTAACAATCAATATTAACTTTGTGTGCTTCCAACAAATCCATTCCAATGAGAACATCATAGGAACCAAGTGGAAAAACATTCAGATCTGCACAAGTGACTAGCCCATTCATAACCAATGGAAATTTATCTACCATATCACTAACCTTTCTCTTAGTCCCAGTGGCTAGTTGAACTAACCATGATTTTCTATTCTTTAACTTCTTAAAAGCACAAATCTCTACAACTCCAGGAGTAATATAACCGTGAGTAAATCCAACATCAATCAAAACAGAAATAGATTGCTTAGCAATCTTACCTTCAACTTCAACCACAGTTGACTGATGGTCTTCCTGGAGGTCCTCCAGTGCTGCATAAATCCTAGGGACAGTCCTTTCTACCTAACCCATAGTTTCTACTTCTTGAATGTTGTGAGCTTGTCTCACATACCCATTCTCAAGTGGAAAATTCTTGGGCATGTGGGGTCCTCCGCATTTCCAACATTGGAGTGGTTCTCTGATCTCTTTTGGATCTCTTGGCCTGTCTCCCATCACTTTAGCTGGCTGATTAATAGCTTGTGATGGCTGCCTCTGCTGATTTATGAAGTGAGAAGGTTTGAAACCTTTCTTCCTTTAGTTAGAATTCTCAGTCTTCTTATCCTTCCATGCCTTATGGTAATTGGGTTTGCCTTTGTTCTAATCATAGCCATATTTAGATTTCCTTATTGCTTCTTCCAAATTTCTAGGCTCATCAAACTCAATTATCTCTTTGTACACTTGAGGTGGCCCACTTAGAAAACATTGGATTTTCACTTTATCATCTTTGATGTACCTGACTCTACCTCAACAACTCCAAGAACTTGTTTTCATATTCTTCCATGCCAGTTGTCCCAATTTCAACTCATGAAATTCTTTGATCTTGTCACCATAGTACCTGTTAGAGAGGTACTTCTGCTTGAAATACTTCTTGAACCATTTCCACATGATCTTTCTATCATTGGTCTTCTTTACCTACCTGAGGTGCTCCCACCATATGGATTCTCTTCCATTCAGGTTGAAGATGGCTACCCTAGCCTTCATATTTCCAGAGCAGTTTTGGACTTGGAAATATTTCTTCATCCCAAGAATCCAAGATTCATCTTCTTGACCAGTATTTACCTCACTGTTAAAGGTAGGGGGACTTGCCTTTTTGAATTCATCACATGAGTTGTTTCTGTAGCACCTCTTTCTCTTTTCTTTGTGATATGAAGAGCTCGAACCCCTAGTGGATCCTTCAGAGTCAAATGAACCACTAGAAGACCTCTTTCTCCTTTTAGAACCGCTCTTACTACCTTCTGGTTTTACTGTATGATGCCCAGAGATCATCCACCTTTGGATGTCTGTCAAATTTTACATCATGGTTGCATTCGGCTGATTCTGCTCTTCCTAATATTTAATCATGATTCTCATGGTGGCTGGAATATCTGGTGGAGTATCTTGAAATATTCTCCCATTTGACTCTCTATCAGCATTTCCAACTCGAACATTTTCTCCCATAGCATCTTCCTCGTGCTCATAGGGATTATGTGCATCATACATGTCATAGGTTCTCATGGATGAGCCAAAAACCCACTTTTTCAATCTGCACTATGGCTCTGCAAAATGTGTTATTCAAATACTGTTGTTAGCGGCATAAAATTTTTCAGAAGTAAAAACTATTTATTTACTGTCACCTCGCCCATCTAGTTCCAATGTGGTAACCAATAGATCTGTTAACTATTCAACTTGGCCCATTTAGGCCTTAGTGCTGCAACTAGCAGCTCTGATACCAATCTGTAACGTCCCTATACCCCATAATGCGGATAAATTAAAAACTTTGCTTCAAGAAACCTTGTTCTCCTTTGAAACGTAGGGCATGGACGTTAACACACACTTCAACCTTCATTCTTAGGATTAGAAACCACTATAACAGTCATTTTGTCCTTGACAAATCTCTTCTGCAACCAGAATGATCATTGCCACACGTGGACCTGTCCCTTCCGCCTTCTGCAATTCTACTTTCCACCTTTCTGACCTCGAAACTTGGAAGTCGTAAAGTCAAAGGATCGATGAAGTGAATTTTCAGCCTTTCGCACTTCCGCTTTCTGGCCTTTTGAACTCGAAAATTGAAAACATAATGGGCGACATAAACACTTAACAACTCTTCTACCTTCCGCTTTCTGCCCTTCCGACCTCGAAAATCAGAAATCAGAAACATAATGGGCGACATAAACAATTAGCGGCTCTTTCACCTTCCGCTTTTTGCCCTTCCGACCTCGGAACTCAGAAATCGGAAACATAACATGCAATGAAATCCTTTATCCACTTTCCGCCTTCCGACTTCTACCTTCTGCTGTGGAACTCAGAAATCTGAAAAACAACAAACCGTAGAATCCTTTATCCACTTTCCGCCTTCCGACTTCCGCCTTCTACTATGGAACTCGGAAATCGGGAAAACAACAAACGACATTGACCTTTTTTGCACTTCCGACTTTCGCTTTCTGACATCGGACTTTGGAAATCGGAAAACACACTTTTTGCCTTGTTTTCAACTACCCTTTCCGCCTTTCGCATGTAGATCCCGGGGTGCGGAAACACAACAATTCTTCCCGGTTCAACTTTCCCTTTTCCGGTTTCTGCCTCCCCCCTCCCTCAAGCAGATTCCAAGGGTGGAATCACTAACTCATCTACCTCCTAACTCTGTAACAAGATTCTAGCCTCCATGAACTTAGGTAAATGCATTGCAAAAACATGAGGCAGATACAGAAGTAAAATTCAGGAAAACATAACATAAGTAAAATTCTACTTAACCATCAATAAGCATTCAACATGATCATAATAACTCATAAGCAAATACATGGCATAAACAAGCATAACATATATACTTATCTTTATGGTTAAGTTGTCCCGCAAATAGCTATGTCGCTGCAACGTTCCACCCAACCATAGGCCGGTGTGTTCATTAATCTCTCAACACCATTGCCACCGCTGAGCTGGACATGATTTCCATAAGGAACTAGGGAACAACATGCTTACACATAGCCAGAACTCATAACACACAGTCAAGCCAACAAATGGGTTTCACAGGATACATAGGAAAGCCATCTCATAGTTGGGTTTATCAGAATGTCTAGGCAACAATCCAAAACACTGCTGGGTTTCACAGGATACACAACCAATAAGCCAAACAGTTGGGTTTCACAAACTGTACACAGTTAAGCCAACATTCACCTTAAGGACCAGGCAAGCCAACATATAGGTTTCACAGGCTACTCAGCCAAGCCATATTTCACAGTTGGGTTTCACAGGCTGTCCAGCCAAGTATTGCACACATGGCCCAAAGAACAACAAGACAAAGCCAAGCCAACTACCAGTTGGGTTTCACAGGCTGCTCAGCCAAGCCAAGATCCAATTGGGTTTCACAGGCTTCCTAACCAAGCCAATATTCAATTGGGTTTCACAGGCTATCAGCCAAGCCAATCTCCTTTGGGTTTATCAAGCTGCTAAGATAGTGGATAGAAAGAACTGCTAAGCTAATGAGCTCATCCACAGAGCTAAGGAGACCTTCACAAGATCTATCTAGCCTGGAATCCACATTGCCTACACACCCAACACAAGGAAGTGTCCCCTTCTCTGCTTCACAATCCCTTGGGCTACACTTTCCCTTCTAGTGCTCTTCAGGATGTACAGAGAAGAGTAACCAACCACTCTTATCTTATTGTGAGGTTCGACACTAGGTTTATCAAGCACATTCTATGTCTCTTCCACTCCTAAGTCTTGCATACAGTTCAAACCCAAACCAAGGTGCACAACACAACAACACAGGCTTCACTCACTCTGTAACAGAGGAAACCACTGCGGAAACACCTTCCGCGACTCAGGAGAGTGAAACAAACCGTTAAACAATGGACCACTGCACAACAACATTGGGGAGACGACAGAGGACTACAATTTGATAAAATCGAGTGATCTCCACTTCCCATTTACTTAGCAATACCATGAGTTTCTCAACCATGATTGAATGACCAGCATGAACAACATAGAACAAAACACAACTCTACAAGCAGGCTCAATGAATAGCGCCCGTGAACTGAATGGTTGAATGAACAAAAGAATAATAGCCAAGAATGCACAACCACGACGCTTAGGAACCACACAAGCTTCTTGCATCTGGGAGAAAGGACAGACTGACACGCATCACATGCTTCCTTGCTGCAGAAGCAAGAATGCGGCTTCCCCAGACTGCAGACTTGCAGGCTTGCTTAGACAAGCAATCAGATTGCCATGCCTTGCTCTACCCAAGGCATTAACTGCCTCATCCAACTTCTGGAAGAAATTAATGATTGCGGACATAGGACAAAGGGTAGCTGAGGGTTCATGGGTTTCCCCATCAACATCTGGTCTCACTCTATTGGCTCAGGGAGTTTGATTAACTCCCCACCCTATCCCTTGTGGAATCATGCCCCCATCTCTTTCACGTTGCAGTCCCATAGCTAGCTGTGGTATTTTATTAAATTGTGCATTTATATGATATTCAAAATGCTCCGTGCTTGACTTAGCACCAAAGCATAGGTATCAACCTTGAATACATATCCACAAAACATCAATCAATGGCAGGCCTTGAGCTCCTTACCATGCTTCAAATACAATACATACATCATGTATAATCTAAAAACCACGGGGTCAAAACCAGGGTGTTACATCAATTTTTAGCTTTGCTAGTACTTGTGGACACTGCTTAGAGACTCAAATGCTTTGCCTTCATCAATTGTTTTGTCTTAACATACTTTTCTTTCATTAGTTGTTTTGCTTAAAAAAAGTTATGTACTCCACAACACTCAATTTCATGGAACCTAGAATTGTTGGGAATTTCTTAGTTATGTTTCCATTTTAACAAGTAAGAAGAAACCATTCTTTTTTTTTTAATTCTAAAAAATATTGTTATTCCATGGTCCATGAATTTCGTAGGGACAAAATACCTATACATGTATATATATGAAAATAAAATAAAATAAAATATCTTCAACGAAGAAAATGCCTAAATGTATTTATATATGAAAATAAAGTAAAACCAAATATCTTGGGTGAAACAGAAACCTATATAAATATATATGAAAATAAAAAAAAATATATCTTGAATAAAAAAAATATCTTGAATAAAAAAATAAAATAAAAAAATCTTGAATAATAAAATATCTTGAATAAAAAAAATATCTTGAATAAAAAAAATAAAAATATCTTGAATAAAAAAAATATCTTAAAAATATCTTCCTGGAACTCGCTCATCCCCTTGAAGTTGAACAGGCAGGAATAGCCATGAAGCCATTCAAACAAGCCTATTAACAACTAATGATTTTTAAATTATTATTTTTATTTAATAAAAGCATTATCAGCTTTAAAGGTTTGAATAATAAAGTGATATTTTTAATATTGATATAAACTAGCATGCACACTAAGGTGTAAAGGAATTGCGAGAGGATGAAGATATGGTTTGATAGGAGAAGAAAATTTATAATGTGAAAATATTGTAAATATTAAAATGATAGGTAGAAGATTGAAGTATTAAGTTATATTTATTATATATGAAGGGTTAGTTATGAAATGAGAAAGTAAGGTGTGATAAGTAATCAATTTGAAATGGGAAGAGAGTGGTGTTATGACATTTCGTATTCAAGTTACATGTAAAACTTGGACTAGATTATTTCAAAACGGAAGAGGAAAGATAACCCCTAAGTTTATAGCAAATAATCGCAATTTCTATATAATTATTATGAAAAAAAGGCCTTTGTAACTATTTCATTAAAACACCAGTATATTGATCACTGGAATTTCTTAAAAGATAGAGAACGATCCAAATCAGAATATATACCAGGTTTATTGAACTTAACACTTTTACAAAATAGCAAGTAAGAGATATCTTTGCTTTAAAAAAAGAGAGCAATGCCAATTGCTCTTAACAATGAACATCAAACCACAATTTGGAATTGCATGACAGAAACTAATCTCGTAAAAAACAAGACTCCAATGTGTTGTTATAATTGATGGTGTAACAACTATAAAAAGTAAACACATGTTTGATACGATTCGAAGTATGAAATGAACAATAATAATCCCATGTAGGATTCAAAAGAAAAAGATGGTGTTGGAAACATTTCAGGCCAGCATAGGGAGTTTAGGTACATGAAGATTGTATCCTCATGCTCTTAAATTGCAATGACTCTTGTTTTAGAATCCTTTGGTTTGAGAAATTGCTGCAGTTAACTTGGAGATAGATGAGCATAGTTGATTGGGGAAACTGCACAAGAAACACATAATGATCAAAGCAAACACATGTGAAGAAATTCCAGTTGTTCTTTGATACCTACAGAGAAAGAAATCCTATTAGAATTGTAATCAAACATCAAAACATAAAATGAAATATGAAATGCTTGAACATAGTTTCTTCTTGGAAAAAAATGTGATTTTACAAAAAGAAAGAGTAATTACTCTCATAATGGAAAACGAGTTAACATAAACCCATGTTTCAGAATGCATACGTTGAAACATGGTCCCACAAACTGGTCCCACAAACGAGTTCTACAATTGAACTGAAATAAACGTATGCATCTACAAAAAAGTACCATTAACTAAATAACATATATGCTTTGTTCTTGGAACTAAAAAGTTTGTTTTATAAAAAGAAAGAGTAATTACTCTCATAATGAAAAAACAAATGAAAATAAACCCAATAACAAAGACATATATATGGAGATCCACGCTGAATTTGGGCATGTTAATGAATGCAATTTTTGAAACATGCTCCCACAAATTGAATAAAAAAGAGAATGCTACAACTGAACTTGAATAAAAGTACCATGACCTAAATAACATATATGCTTTATAGTTCAGAAATTAAATATAATTTGGCAAGTGATAGCTACTTATTAAAAAATCCTACTTATAAAAAATGCATTGTAAGAGTAACTTTCAATATCAAGGATTTGCAACCTCTTTGTATGAAGAGCGCCTAGGACATTATAGTCTTTATTATATTCACTAAAATCGATCTTAATTCTTTGCACGGGTATTACCTGTTCATTTTGGCAAACACAATTGTATGAGTTTTCTATCCTTGGAAAATGATGATCAATTAAAGAATTGAACATAACATTACACTCTTAGACTAGGAAGTTGAAACTTATAAAGCAATCAAAATTTAATCTCTTAGACTCAGATAAAAAACATGAAAATTCTCCTTGATGTCAATGTACTATTTTTTAATGTGAGTGGCAGATAGAAAATCAGTCCTTGCTAAATTGGATAGGTTTTCTGCAATAGAAGTGTGATAATGCTATAAGAAAATAACAATGAAGTGCTTGAAAGGGGTTAATGCAAATATTATTCATAGAAGCTATGAAGTACCTGAAAGGGGTTGATTCTTCACTGGATTTGCAACAATTTGATCTTGATCAATAGAAACAATTGGAAAATCTGTGGAGGCATACTGAAACTTAACATGCTAAAAAAATGCATACTGAAATGATAAGAGTACAAATCGAAAGGTTTGAACAAAAGAGAAATATATTATTTCCCATCCTAACAAACTAAATGTGTTTTTGGGAAACATAATTTGTTATTTTAAGTGCTAAACAAACATGAAAGAAAAGACAAATCTCATCACCATGTTTAGAATTGCCTGAATTCCAACTCGATTCCAAACATCTTCTTAGATTTGATGAACTTTTACTATTGAACCTTGACTCGATCTAGGGTTTCAAGGGGTTCACTAAGGTTTAAAGAAAAATGACTACAGGTCAGGGAGAGCAAATCTAAATCGATATAAGCTACAAATTCATGTGAGAATTTTGAAAGACTCTGATATTATATAAAGAAACGCTGGCGAAAGTTTGAGGTATATATTAACTTTGCGAGAGACAATTGTACTAAATGTCTTTGAATACTGCACAATCTCTCTTAAAGATGGTAGTGAATATTAAAGCCTTGGAAGCTTTTTGCATATTAAATTGCTTATACAATTACTTCATAATGTTCCAGAGCTTCCAAGTGGTGGAAACAAAATGAGAAGTCATTGGCGTACAAATGTATGGTATTTGTGTTGGTTAGGGTCTTAATTGAAAGCATTGAGAGTATGTAAGAGGAATGAACGTGGAATGATTGTAAGAGATATTGTAGGTTAGCAGTGTCTGTGAAGGCCCTCTTTCTTTTATTACTTTCTCATACATTTACACACTTTTATAGGGAATGTATGTGTGATACATTGAGGCTTCAGGGGCTTGCATCCATTTGGAGTCCTTATTTGGTTGCATTAGCATTATTGGACGAGTAATAAAAAATATAATTCACTGTTTGATGTTATGTCATGCAAATCTATTGTAAAAATGTCAAAAATATTTTATCTATAATAGTGCTGATTATTTGGTAAATAAGGATAATAACAAGGTGAAAAACCTCTATATGTATTCCCCAACTGTTGCAGTGGAAACAATATCGATTAGACCAATGGTAGTGGAGGCAACCATGAGTGGAGAGTGCTGGTAGCGGGAGAGACTTTCATTAGATTGAGGAACCTTGTGCAAGAAAGGGTTGCATGTGTTTGCATAGTGAGTGTTGTAAGGTAATTTGATTAGTAATGTGCTAATATAGTGTCAAAAGAGGTATGGTAATGAGAAGAGAGGAACATAACAAGAAATTGATTTCCTGATCACTTTTATGGTAATGCATGGCAAAGGTAAGTGATAATCAACCTTTTGCAAAAATTAGGTGAGTGGACCTTGATAGAGCTTCTAGTTACTCTTGCCTATCTTCACATGGTAAGTGTCCTAAGATAGTTGCTTGATATCGTAGAGGGCATGTTCTAAGCTTAGTTGAGCATAGACATGTATGGAATATCGATAACTTGGCCTCCTTAAACTCAAATAGCAAACTTCAGACCTGTGTAAATAAAATTGATATGACTAATAGAAAAGATGAGCATACAACTATGTAACACTGGATTGAAATTTTTTTTTACAACATTTTAAAGAAAAGGAAGAATATATGTTACACAAAACATAACAAGATAAAAACATATATTTAAAACTAAAATTAAGTGTCTTTCAATTTGAGTTAAAAACTTTGATAACATGTAAAAGTTACATACCAATGAAATTGAACGTGAATATTCATGTACTGCAGAACCATGTGAAACATCCATTCCAATAATAATTGTTGGTTTTGTGGATATGTTAGGTATCCTATTCACAAATTTGACTGCCAACAAAGAGTTGAGGCCAACAACCTAAAGGAAAAAATAAAAGTTCAAAAAAACACATTAATATATTTAATCATGCGGATTGCTTGAAAAGACAAAGGTATAGCCTGTAAACTTAAGATATGAGAGCGTACCTTTGCATTTATTTTCAAGGCAAGTTTCTAGAATACAACTTGCAAGTTGTAATAAGTCTCCAAAATCCTTTTTTTATTCCAACCCTCAGACATAAACTCAAATGCTTAACAATGAATCTATGTTGAACTTTGTAATTTTGGGAAATTACCACAAGACCAAACAAATATTCCTTTAATTCATAGCTGAGGACATTTACACTTGTTTCCAAGTAATCAAGAATTCGATCTCTATGACAGTCTTAGTATTTTCCCAAAGAGGGTGTGATTTGTTAAAAAAAGGGTTTTAAGCAGATAAGTAAAAATTGTATTTTACAACATTAGTATTGAAAACAAACCAGTATAGTAGAGAAGTTTAGATCCGATCAAGTAAAAGATAAATTTTATCTATTTCAACTTTAACATTTCCAAATATGACTTAGTTAAAATGAAACACACATCAAATAAATGAAAACATAGAATGAGCAAAGCAACAACAATAATAAGAATAATTAGACAACACTGTAGTAGCAGTAACAGATGTAATATGTAACTCAAAAATAAAAAGTCTGATAAATTACTTGGTGAATTGGGACCTTCCTTATATATTCAGAAATTTAGGTTTCAGAACAGTCTATGAGTCTTTGTACATACCTGTGAGAGATAGAAAAAGTTCCAGGATAGGTTTAGATAAGTAGAGGAAAATTAACAACAGAACTTAAACCACGACAATAAAAGGGAGAAAGACATCTTACAACATTTCTATTTAAACATGTGAAGCCTCAAAACAAAATCCAAATAGAAGTGGCAGCCATAACAACGTCTGATATGTGTCTTGTGTTTTTTGACAGGTGGTTTTGTTAACCGAGTTTCACGCAGATTTATTTGGTAATGCTCACGTGTCCTAGGATGATCCGGTTCTGAGTAAGTTCATGTGATTTGTAATTGTGTGTCTATTTCATTGCGGGTTTTCATGTGAACCATGGATGTTAGGTTTCTCCTAAACCATTTGTGAACACTAATAAGCAAGTATAGGTCGGATAAAATTACTGTCGTCTTCAAGTCACTGTCCTACACACTTATTTGGTTGGATAAGCTACAACTTGCACCATGGGGAAGGGGACCTTTGAATCCTAGGTGACTGCTTAATTGTGCTTCACATAGATAATTCCAGGCAGGTTTATTTCACAGTCTTTCTGTAAGGTCTGGCTGGTAACTTATAGACAATATTAGAACATATACCGACAAAGGTATCCCTCATCCATCATTGATGGTGTTTCACAACCATCAATGATTCCCCTCAATGCTCCATAAATGCAACAATGCTCCATTAATGCAACAAGAGGTGTGGTTTCTTTCATACTTGGACTTGCATCTTAATTGCTCCAACTAGAATTTTTTTTTGCATTTTTTGAGGCTTATCTACTAACGATTTCAAAGATCTGGTTAGACTCTTTAATTCATTGGGTTTTTTGCACCTCCTTTGCTTTGAAATATCTATAAAATTCCTTAGGTAAACATGCTTTGATACATTTTTCCTTTGGTTTTGTTACTTGAATGAATTTAACAATGAACAACAAGGTTCACATAAGTATTGTGCTCTCCTTAAGATAGTTAATCTAGGGAGTGGTAGTCCCAAAAGATGGAAGATGAAACCCTTAAAACAATGCTAGTAGGAACTTGGAATCATTACATAATAGATGGCTGTTTCACATGACAAATGGAAATTAAAAACAATCAACATGGGAAGCATATATTTATGGAAATAAAATAACAGTTCATGTGTTAGACGTTTTGGAAGAGGAAAAATAAGCAAATTTCAAATGGGGTCTTAGTGCAGGTCACCTAGAGAGCATATTAGAATTTAGACCAATAGTGGTAGGGCTCAACCAAAAGCAACCTACTCATCATTACCAACAAAAACCACAAAATAAACCTTTGTCCTCTAAAAACAATTGAAAAATGAACTCCAGGGTTCACATAGGTCTCAACTCCCATGAAGATAGTAAATCTAGGTCTGTCTTATTTTGACACCTGTACCATGGTTTTCAATGCGTGGTTTTGTTGACCAGGTTTCACAGAGGTTTATTTGGTCATGGCAGGTTTATTTGGTCATGGAGGTTTATTTGGTTTTGTGGAGGTTTTTTTGGTCCTGGCAAGCCGCGGTTGTGGTTTTGTTAACCTAGTTTCAAGCTTAGGATTCTCATGGCGTGTGTGAGTGTCCTCTGAAATACTGTGTGTGCTTTATCCTGACCCATTTTTGAAGCAATAAGGGACAGACATGAGTCTACATAGGGATAACCACACCACGTCTATGCATAAATCATGGATAGAACATATCATACTCAAAAATTTCTCTGCAAATTGGGCATACCCCGTGCGAATTTTTGTCTCACTAGTTTAGGATTTATGTTACTAATGGAAGCTCTAAAAAAATTAACGTGGGAATCAAGTTCTCTTCACAATCGAATAACAATCCACATGTTACACGTTTTTTAAGAGGAACAAGAATAAACTTTAAAGAGGGATGAGTAGGAATAGTAGATCATATTAGAAGAGAGCGTGGTAGGGTGAAGACAAAAGGGTAGGTTTAGATGTATAAGTTGGGTGTTAGCACATAGGAACAATAAGTAAGGATCAACACAAGACAAATACCAAACACCATAAATCAAGGATTGATAAACACCTATCAAACCATAATATGAAGGATGTAATAAAAAGGTGGGGATAGAAGCCATTTTATCTCTCTCTCAAATGTACAAGTGTTTAATACACTAATTGAAACTTCTATCATCACCATATAAGGAAGGTAAAAAATATTTAATGGGATCCATTGTTGTAATATTCATAGTATGGAATGTTAAAATGATGATGTGGATATTTTTTTGCGAACAACATAAAAAAGGATTTTCATTGATAAAAAACGAACATACCTATTTTCCAAGTGTTGAGATATCTTTAAATGAAGAATAACATGCCTGAAAAGTACAATTTTTTCATTGCAAAAAACATACTGAGGTAAAGAGATCATTTAGTAGACATGATTATAAAATTTATACAAGGACCAATAATTTATAGCCATGAACCATCATACACATTTCATTAGTACAAAGGAAAATAAACAATTAAAAATAGGAAGAATAGACACCACACTTTTTTTTATACAAGCACATGAGAGAAATAATTTCTAGCTATGAATTATTATACACATTTGATTATTGCAAAGGGAAATAAACAAATAAACATGGAAATAAAACTAAGCATTATTTTTTTATGCAAAATGTAGGTATACTTGAATTTTGTTCAACAACAACATTCATAACAAAGCATGTTGTAGAAAGTTAAAAAAGTAAAAGGGATAAAAAGGAATTCAATCCCATCGATAATGTGCATGTATAATTGATGAGATTTTTAACAATAAAAGAAAAATGTGGATATATCTACCAAAGCATATTCCATATTAAGAGGTAAAAACATATAGAGTTAGAAGTTTGTGCATTTTCCACCTTTTTTTTGGATAGATTATGAAGGTAAATGAGAGTAAAAAAAACACATTGTGATACCTTAAAAAATGGCCAATTTGAAGTTGAAGTAACAATAACCATAGGAAACATATAAGTGTATAAGAGTATATAAGAACAAAAGTGAAGGTGCAACAAAAAAAAGTTGGCATAAGAGTTTCATAGCAAGTATAGAAAGAGTTTAAACATGTTCTATAGGGATCTCAATGGGGGAAATCAAAGATAACAAGTGCATGAGTATAAGTTGTTAAAAACAATACACCAAAATAGAGTAGGGAAGTGTCTAGAATACTAAATTCTAAGAATTTAGTACAATTCAATCATATATACAGAAGGATTGATGGCAACGACAACACCAAGTACAAGAAATGGAGGGACCAAGACGTGGATGTTGTAGCACAAGATCTTGTCGTACATGTCTGACTGCATCCCTTTCATGTAGATGCAAAGCACATTGAAGCGACTACTTCAATTTAGAGAGCAATTGAGTGGTTGTAAAAATGCAAGTAATTACAAGCACAAATGATGCTTCAAAGTATGTTGCCATTTGTTGTAATGATTTTTTGTGCTTGTTTATTTGTTGATAGTAGTATGAAAGTCTGCTCATGTATGTTGAATCTAACTTTGGTTTGCAGTAGGAACAAATAAGACATTGAAGTAGGTTCCTCAATTTAAAGAGCAACTTAATAGTGTGCTGAATGTAATTAATTGGAAGCACAGATGATTATTCGGAGCATGTTTCTTTCCTTCTAATGCTTCCCTTCATTCCTTTATTTGTTCATAATAGTTGGGCAGTGTGCTTAGAAATGCCATAGTGATTTCTGTTTTATAGTAGGAACTAAACAATGTATATGAACAATTACAAATATTTTGTATGCCATAAGCAATAACGAATATATAGCATATGTCAAGCTGACTTGTTTGAGAATAAAAGATAGGTTGTTATTATCAAAAAACATATATAGCTAATACAACATGGACATGTTGAAACAATAAATGATAACACATAGAAGTTAATAGTGTAGAGTGGTAAATAAAAACATTTTATATTTGTTGGAAAAAGAGGAACATGTGATAAAGTGGTGAATTTGTATGTTGCATTAAAACAATAAATAATGGAAGATATAAATAAATAATATGGAAGATATAAATAAATAATATAGACAAAAAAAGAACATGTTTATTTGCAAGGAAAAGAAAGATATGTTTGTATTTGTTGTCCTTTTGTAGCAAACTATTCAACAATGGGAACAAGAGAGATGTGAGCAACATAAAAATTTTTATTGGTGGCAAGTAACGCCTAGAACAAAAAAAATGCAACCTTTAAGGACAATCTTCTTGCAAAGACTTTGAAACAAGAAAAGCTTCCTCTTGTTTCCTTCCTTGGACGTAGGGATTGTTTTGCATTCGCGAATATCTAGAAAATGAGAAAGTTGGAGATATGTGAAGGCCTCAAAGAGATTTAACTGTAGATATTGCAGTGAATGTAAGGCCTTGCCTATCAATGTTCCCAATATCTATTGTTGCATTTTGTAGGGTCATGCCTTGTGCTTTATGGATTGTTAAACCCCATGCCATACAAAATGGTACTTTCCAGCATGAAGCTCTTGTTATGGGAGGGATGGGAACATAATTTGGATTAGAAGCATCCCATGGGGGTCCTTTGTAGTATAGGAATTCAATAATACATAAGGATAGTAAGGTAGGGGGTTGATTGTTGGAGTTGTAGACAATGGAAATGAATTTTCCAATTGAGCTGTTAACAAGGCCTGCTCCAACCCACAAGTTAGTAGTTAACATGACCTATTGACCAATAGTAAGAAGAACCTTGAAGGAAAATTGTTCATCATCTATAGATTGATGGACACGTTGATTCCTTTGTTCTACAAAGCAATGCGCAACTGGAATGTTAAGATGTTTTAACATGCGTTTGTTGTGCAATGAAACAAAGCTATTAGTTGCATACAAGCATGTGGAATGTTCAAATGAAAAATTATATTCATGTGAAAGGGAGGAGGTTGTTCTTGTCATGATGAGTGTCCAATCTTCAAGAGTTGGTGTTGCATTTTGAAGGTTGAGTAAAAGTTGGATGAAGACAATTTGAGAAGGGTTATTTCCTTGTTGGTGAAAGATGGTTGAAAGTGTGACAAAAGTGTTAAAAGTTTTCCAAAGAGCATTGCCACGTGACGAGCCTGCATACATGAGAATGTCCTTTACATGGGGAAATTTTCCAAATTCACAAAGAAGGATGATGGAACAACCACCAAAGGGGACTGCACATTGGGAAGGGAAAGATTCATGTAAATGAGCATCAATACGGGTTAACAAATTTGGGCCAATGAAGCTCATTTCAACAATGAGGATGTATCGAATATGACAAAGTTCTTCTTGAAGGTTTGAAAGGGATTGGCCTTCAAGAGGGTGCATTTCAATAATGGTTATTTGAAGAGAAAAATGTATTGTAAGCGCATGTATGTTCAAGGAAACAACACCAGTTGGAGAAAGGAGAAGCAAGGGAGAGAAATTGTGGGTAGAGGAATTTTGCAGTGCAGATTTAAGGAAAGAAATCAAATAAGACTTTCATGTTCCTGCAGTACCTTGAATGATCATTTTGAGTGGGGTGAGGTTTGTAGTATTTCCAAAGTGGGAAAGCACAAGGTCAAAGCCTGTGCGTTGTGTGGGAGATAAGAAATTAGGTGAATTGAAAGGTGAAGAGGTGTCTTGGTGTAGTTGAGTGGATAAGCAATTGAAGTCAATGAACAATATGGTTGTTTCATGCAAATGTGAAGGGATATTGTTATGTGTCCAATTATGGTTTTTGTCAACAATGTGATGTCCAAGCATGTCAAGGTCATCAACATGGATGTTGTTTCCAAGGGGGAGTTGAGAAAGGAGTTCCCATTCAACCATGTTAGGGGATAAGGGAAACTGAGTTGGATTAGAGGTGGAATCATCAGATGGAGGTGTAGAAGGATCTTCTGGTAAGCGATCAACATGCCATACAATGCATGTGTCTTTAATGTGATGAAAATGACAATTTATTTCAAAACTCGTGTTCCCAATGTCGTTAGGGAGGGAACGAAAAGGTTTGTATAGGAGAATTTTTCTCCAACATAATGGTACAAAGGAATCAGGATCAAAGGCAGGGATGGAAATGAATTGAGGAAAGACTCGAACAATCTTGGGAGGGGAGATTGGTTTTCATTGATTTTTTCTACGAGGGGAGAAATACCAAGAGAGAGCAATTTCAAGAAGGGTTAGATGTTCAAGGGTAGGGGGTCTTTGCGTGTATGCAAAAATGAAGGGGGGGGGTTGGAGGGGTGTCAGTTGGGTCATAAAAAATGTGGTGGAAAATAATTTGGATCACATTCAAGGAAACAAAGGAGTGGCTACATAGGACATGAGGGAGTATTTGGAGCATGTGGCAAGTTTCTTGTGTGATGATGTCTATCTGAAACTGTTTGTGAAAGGATTTGCCTGATTGGTTGAAGTATAGTCCCATAAGTCAGTGTTGCATGTGCAAGTCGAGAAAGAATAACGTGGTATATTTCTAACTTTGTCTCTTATTTTGATGCATAATTTGAAATGTATTTGAGGACAACATTCCTAAAAAGAAAAGGTTGGAAACCATATTGAAAGCATGGTTGAGTTGTGAATGTTTAACATGGAATCATTTCTTGCAAGGTTGTATTTTACGTCCATTTGCATCAATGAATAAAGTAGAGGGAGCTTGTAGTTCAAAGGGGAAATCATAATAACATTTAAGAGACGTTCCTTTTTTGCAAAGGAAAGAATATTTTGAATATTTTGTGTCTTTGAACACAATTGACATGTTCTTCATAGTCATCCAAGTTTGTTGCAAATATGGATGTTGATCCAAGAGCACATGGATCATTTATAACAGAGTGGTGGAACCCAGGGGTTAGCAAGTGGATGAAATGAGGATTCCATGTTGTAACAAAGTTGTCAAAGTAAATTTTTGCATGTTCAAGTGCAACAACATCTCCCCAGTCCAATTTGTCCATATTTGGTGCATCTGCCAACCATATGAAACCATGAATGTGTGTGGAACCCCTAAGTTTCCATTCATACCTACATTGGAAAAAAGTAACTATGTTAGAAAGGGAAATTTTGAAATGGCGAACATGAAGAAAATGATAAGCAGTATGAGCTATTATAGACCTACACCAAGTGTCTGTTATATGAATTCCTTTTTGAAGCACCTCTTCAAGGACTATTTTGAATCTATTGTGCATGTATTGTGATGCAATATGTGGGTTCACTATAATGTTGTTAATCTTCCATTGATGGTGTTGTTCTGAAGTGGTGGGAGCCTGGATAGGCATGAGAGCATGCAAATATTTCCATTTGGTGTCAGTTTCACTAAGGGTGAAGAAGAAGGTTGGTGTACCTTATTGAGTGATCATATTAGTGAGTTCATATATGCTTTTGTTCCAATAGGAACATGTCCCATGAAGTGTAGAGCCAAATTGCATCACCCTTTCAGTGATATTGTCATCAAGTAGGTTTTTCAATTGATTGACAAGATCATGTATTGTGGGGGGGAGTGTATCTTCAAGGTTGCGTTTGACAAAGACCGAAGCAAAAGAATGGCTATGAAGGCACATTATGAGGTTGTATATGTAGTAGCGAAAATGACGATGTTTCCTAAATCTATTGTCATGACAGTGGATGGGGTGAAGTGCATACTCATGCATCTCAACTTGATTAAGATGTGGTTGTTTGAACATTGCACCACTTGTGGGGAATAAGGTTGGGAAGGCCATAGATATAAGGCCTTTTGTGTTGTACTCGTTGATAGGTGAAGTGCATATAGGGGGGCAATTAATGGAAGTTAGGAGTGGGATTTTTGCTATGTGCAATGAAACATCTTATTTCCTCAACCTCGGTTCTAGAATTTGCTTGTGTAGAAATAAAGGAGGAGGATTGTAACTCATGGGGTTCAAGAGAATTTGGTAATTGCACAGTAAAAGGTTATCTATGTTCATAAAATGGTGTATCATGGAGATTGACATGGAAAATTGAAAGGGGATATGTCTATTGATTCAAGATGCAAAGAAGATAATGCAATTGGATTAACTCAAACATCCTTGTAGTAGGGATCGTTGGCCATTTTGTTTTCAAGAGAAGCAAAAACATGTTGTTAGCTCTCCAGGAAACTCTTATAGGTTGTAACTTGAAGATGCATGGTAACTTAATTTTATCTTAATGATTCACTCAAATGGATCAAGTGATATGACTAAATCAAACCTCGCTCACTCAATACATGCATAAACACAACCACATTGACAAGGCTTTTAACTATCAATGTTCAGAGAGTTGTAAATAAATGAATGTACGAAGAACACTTAATTTCCTAGCAGAAACATACACACAACGTATATATGAATGACCAGATAAACCAAGTAAAGTACTTGCAAATTCTAGTTTATGGATGCATTGACAAGTTGACAGTTATCAAACATCAGAAAAATAGAATTAACATGAATTTGACATTCAGGTGCAAGTATGGAATAGACCAGAAGATGAAGATCTGAACAAGTAATGGCAAAAGAATCTTGTATTCCTGATCATGAAATGAGAAGCTTGAGCTTACAAAATGTGAAAAAAGTCTCTAAAAGTTGAACCTTTTCTTCTATAGTAGTCACAAGATTTATAGCCTTTACAAAATTATTCTAGATCCTGAAAAAATGGATCGAATTTACTAAAAATAGACAGTCATAAATATTTGCTAGAAAATAGGAAAAGATCCTGTCTTGATTGTCAATCTCCCTATCTCCAAAAATCTTCCTGGTCTTCGAACTCTTTAATAGCTGCAGTAGAAACTGAAGTAGAATTTGAAATTGCCATTTGGCAGACAAGTCACCCTTTACCAAAGTAGGTATGACATGTGATCTAATTCACCTCCAAAACTGAAACAGAACCTTAACATTGATGCCCTTAATTACTTTTTAACATTATAAATCATCCTCAAGGTGTTTGGATCAACAAAAGTCAGTTCTGTGCAAAAATATGTTTCTCTGCACTATTCTGTACTTTCGGTGGGTAGCAAAGAAAACATCCGAGCCTGTAAGCTACTGAAAGCTCTGTTTTCAGTGGCTAATGAATAGTTGTGGTGTTCACCTAAGCCACCGAAAAGCCTTTTTTAAAATTTAATCAAAATTGCAATCATGCTTTACCCTAATGCTTTGAAGATTCAGTGCTGACCCTGTGGTGTCTTTGCAACTTGCATAGGGTTTGGGATGGCAGTAGAATCACAGGATGCCTCTGGATAAAAAATACTCATTGCTACCTCTGCTAGGGTTTCTAGCTTATGGTGTGCTTGAGACTAAGGGCTTGAATTCTTTGTTTGCAACTTTGACAGCCTGATTTTCCTGTAGAGCCTGGTGTTGTCCTTCATTAACCTGAGATTGTTTTCCTCCAGCTTGGTATACTTCCTTTTTAGTTCCTGAAGAGAGTCATACAATTCAGCATTTCTTTTGGTTAATATTTCATTAGTTCTTTTAATTTATCTCTCCATAACTTCTAGTTCATACACTTGCCTTAGCAACTCGTTGATCTTCTGGGATCTGGGTTCCTTTGGCTTGCTAGATGGAGCCTCTACCACTTTTTCACCTTGATCTTCCTTTGGTGTAGGTGAGGGAAGATCCTCATGCCCTATTGCAACCTGATTTTCTAGGTCAGCTCCCTATTCTTCTTCATCCTCAAAATCAGTGTATGGTAGGTTGAGGACATTTTTGCCTTGTGCTGAAGCCTCCTCTTTCTTTGTCTTCTCACTAAAATCTAGATTCCTTTTGGCCTTCTTAGTCTTAGAAGCTAGAGAGTTTTGATCAATTGCAATTGGAGAGATGGCGCTCCTCTTCCTCTTACCACTTCTGGGAGTGGAATAATTCTTTGAAGAAGACCTCCTTTTGTCCTCTGGCTACAACTCTGTCTCAAATTCATTTCAGATAAGGAAGTATGTCCAGGCAATGTTCCTCCTTTGCAGCAGCTCAAAAAAAATTAGCTTGATCAAGCCATGATGGGATAGCCTGCCTTCAATTTTGGTTGGCTTGGCTCTAACTTGATGAGCCATTTTAGTCAAGCTTTTGTAGAGGTAAAAAGGCATATTCAAGGGGCTCCTGCCACTGAAATGATTCATTAATTTGAAATGGTAGATCATTACCCTATTGTATCTTCCTTCACAGGTTATGTAGACCAAAATTGACTTTAACAGGTGCTGCCATTTTTCCTTAAGCCAGGATGTAGGGATGCTCTTCTTCCATACAATATTTTTGTGCTCAGGTTTCAGGTAAGACCTAAATTCAACATTCTTTGTGATAGTGGTCTTAAACCAATTTTCTCCAGTCCTTGGAAGCTCTGTAACTTTAGCTATAAGAGCTTTATCCACCTGGAACTCTTCCTTGCCAGTTATTGCTTTTGAGCCATCAAACGTGAGAGCAAAGGATTATGCTACTTGTTGAAGAGATCCCTGGATTTTTCTCAAAATCTATAGCAGCCTGCTTCCTTGAACATCTAACATCACCCAGTTCTTTTCTTAGGGCATGTCCTCCTCTCTTCATTTCCTAGACTGTTCCTCTACACCTGCAAATTTGAAACTTCGAATTTTGGAGAGGACAATCACATTGCGGGATTAGGGAAGCTTGGCTCAGTGAGAACACACACAAGGAATGAAGAATGAATAAAGAGGGGGTCCTGATTTTGAGGGATTTAGTTGGCAATTATGATTTGAACAGGGTGATGGTGTAGCTTGATGAGACCCGCAAACTAGAAAATGCATGGAATGTGATCATTTGAACTGGAAATATAATTCTCGTGGTAATTAGATCACAGGTATGTATGGAAAAGAGGGTTTGGGATTACATAGGACACCTCAAATTCATAAAAGCACCTCTTACCAACTCATGATTGACTGCCGATCCTGTCTTTTCGGCGGTTAATGGTTCAATAATAGCACTTTACATGCTGATGGTTGCTGAGTGTGATCGATGTGCCAACCATTTTAACTTTCCTGCGATTTCGGTGGCTAAAATAGCCCCATATTTCTTTTTCAAGCTACAGAAAGCTAAGCTTTTCGGTGGCTAATGAACAATTGAGATGTCCTCCTAAGCCACCGAAAGCTGAGCTTTGGTTTTTTATTAGAAAAACAGAGTCCAAAGTGTTTCAGAATTTATTAAGCACCAAAAGCTCTCACAATGAGCCTTAAAATCTTCAATTTTTTTTTTTGACTTCCTATCACTACATAAAAAAAAATTTCTAAGTCTAATTTATTGAGGAGATAACACATGTGTTCGACTAACAAATAATTGATATGGTTTGTTTGAAGGATTGCATTTGCAAACAACAAGGATGTCAAGGTTTGATATTAACTAAGGGAGGAATGTGGAAATATTGGAAATGTCTTGGGGAAGTTAATAGTATGGCCAGAATATTTATATTGACCACCGCAAGAATGGGTGACTTGTAGAATTGGGTCGACACGACAAATGAGCATTTTCTCAACTTGAGTAAGTATTGCAAGGAAAGATGGTTGTATGTCGGGGTCCATATTGTTTTCCAAGGAAAAATCATGGCCTTTTCTTTCTAAACTGCAACGAGAGCATCCATAAGCACCATACAATTTTTTTGTTGTAATTCCAAGGTAATATTTAATGCACATTGAACATACATTTATGTGAGAGAGTTGGTCCAATATTTTACAAAAAACGTTGTTGTGCATGATTAATGGCGGTGTTGGATGGATTATGCATTAGGGATGAAAGGGATGGTGTCATGTAAGGTTGGGCATTTTGGAATGGACGAGCAATATGTGAAGGTGTGGATGGAGGGGACATTGGCATGGAAGGTTGGCCAACATAGAATGTACAGGGGATATTCAAAACTTGACGAGCATCTCTATAAAGAAGACACTATTTCTTGTTGTTTTCTTTTTTGTTCTATGCATATGCAAGTCTTCTTCGTTTGTTGGCTTGTTTGTTGTCATGATTTGAGAGCATGCCTATGATAAAAGTGTAAGTTTCTTACAAATTTAAAAGGTGACATTGGTGGAAGGGACAAATTTTGTATAACTAACATTGGAAAGTACAATAATATATATTGTGACAATAAAAGGAAATGTAAAATAGTTGCAAGTTCAAAGCTATGTAGGTTAAATAAGTATTTAAGGAAAAGATGTAGTTTGTAAGTTCTAGCTTGCTAAATCTATAAAAAAAAGAATACTAAAAACAAAGTTTATTATGACAAAGCATGTACGAAATAATAGATATGTAAGACCATAAAGTTAGGTGGCTATGAAAAAAAACCCATTGGTGCCACAAACAGATCTACTCATTGTAATAAATGATTTGTACACAAGTATGACAAGTTGTTGCAAGAAAGAGTATATCTAATGAACTTATTTTGATAAACAAACATAATTGTAAAATAATATCATATTAAAAGTGGTCACATAGGTTGCATACAACATTTAAGAAAACAATGCTCAATGATAGTTTGTACATTGGAAGTGTGACAAAGAAAGTAAGAAATGTTGAAAGGGAAAATTATCGACGGGGCGAAAGAAGAATGGATATATGATGAAACATGAAAGAAGGAGAAGTATGCGAGATGAGGGAACCATAATAGAATCCAATGAATGCATGAGTATGGAGTGCAAATAATTTGTGCAAGTGGATGTTTAGTGAGGACAATGCCATGGGTTTTAGGAAGGAGGAGCAATAGGTGCAGTCGATGACGAAACATCCTCATACGTAACAATTATGACTTTCAAGCGTTCAGTGTTAGATTTTTAACATTAAGCTAGCATAACATTAGGATCTTTAATTGAGAGAACAACAAGCACATCAATAAAACATAAGAGACAATGAACACAATGTTTTTCATTGGGGAAACCATAAATGGAGAAAACCCCGCAACTTCCTCAGAGATAGAATCAACACCAAAGTGAAGCCCAAAAACAGTAAGATGATCTCCCGACAGTAGTAACCTCTTTATTCCTTTCCCCAGTGTCTTTCTCTTCCTCAGCTATGCGCTACAACTAAGTGTGTGATAAATAGAGAGGCTAGCTCTCTATTTATACTAATTCCCGACTTGACTAAACCCAACTAGGGCCAAAATCACTAGGTGAGTCTAATAACCCTAGTGCCCCGAAACTGTGGGGACTTTAACCCTTAGACAATAGGAGGGTTAACCACCTTGAATTGACATGACTTGTTTACATTATAGAAACTTCCCGATAGGAACATCGAGGCATGACATGACTCAAGTACATTACAAATACATCCTGGAATAAACATCGGGTTACAATACATAAGAAATACAAGTGAATACTTTCCAAAGTTAAAATTACATCAACACTCCCTCTTTACTAGGAAGGTATTTTCTTGACACAATTTATCAGCATAAGTCTTCTTTCTGTATCATCTGGATCATCATCGAGTCTTCTTCATCTTCACCTTCAAGTCATCTCTATCTTCGATTCATCTTCATCTTCAAGTTATCTTCACCTGGATCTGGATCATCACTCGATCTGGATCATCATCACTGGAACTAGATCATCCCTCGATCTGGATCATCTCTGGAGCATCATCTCTGGATCTGGATCATCCCTCGATCTGGATCATCTCTGCTGGATCATCAACACTGAATCTTCACAGGTGCTATCTCATGATTCTTCTCGTCACAGGAAGTTCTATAGAGCCAGCCCTTTTTCATGCTGGTTGTAGGCCTAGCCTCCATGTAGGTCTTCTTCAGTGCTTATATTTGACCCTAAGTCAGAATGGATTGCCCAACACTTATATCTGATCATGTAGGAACCAATCCTATAATCATATCAAAAAGGCACGCCCAACACTCACATCTGACCATGTGGGAACCAATCCCACAACCCTGTCAAAAAGTCCCAACACTCACATTTGACACATGTGAGGAACCAATCCAACATACATGTTAAAAAAGGCTCAACACTTATATTTGACACATGTGAGGAACTAATCCAACATGCATGTTTGTCTGCACTTACATCTGACACATGTGAGGAACCAATCCAACATTCATGTTCGAAAGGGATCTGCACTTACATCCGACACATGCAAGGAACCAATCCAACATTCATGTTCGAAAGGGCGTGCACTCACATCTGATCAAGTAGGAACCAATCCTACAGTCATATCAGAATGGCCCCCAGTCCCAGACTGAGCTACCTGGTAACTGACTAGGTGCCTCCATTCCAAGAATGGCATTTAGTGCTTACTTATGATCATGTAGGAACCAATCTGACAGTCACATCAGAATGGCTCAGCACTCATATCTGACATGGAAGGAACCAATCCTCACCATGACAGAATGGCTCAACCCTTACATCTAACCATGGAAGGAACCAATCCTCTCACCATGTCAGAATGGATCTGGGTCTCATCATTTCCCTTTGGAGGAAACCTGGGTCTGGAGAACACCAAGCTTCTTCCTGAAGTACTTGAACTTCACCCTAGCCAATGGCTTTGTCAACACATCAGTTATCTGTTCCTCCGTCGCAACATATTGGAGCTTCACTACTCCCCTTTGCACCATATCCCTAATATAGTGATACTTGATCTTGATATGCTTCGACTTGTCATGGAACACTGGATTCTCTGACAACTTCACGCAACTCTGGTTGTCACAATGTATACAAGTAGCATCCATCTGGAGATCAAATAAATCAGACAGTAGCTTCCTCAGCCATACTGCCTCACAACTCGATGAACAAGCTGCGACATACTCTGCTTCAGCTATACTCGGTGCCACACAAGATTGATTCCTGCTAAACCAAGAGATCACACCTGATCCCATACTGAAGCAACACCCTGAAGTGCTCTTCCTATCGATGGCACTGCCTGCCCAATCTGAATCAACATAACCCTCCAGGTTAATCTTCTGATTCACCTCATACTTGAGCCCATAATCAATTGTACCCCTCAGGTACCTCATAATATGCTTTGCATCAATCAAGTGAACATTTCTTGGATCTGTCAAGAACTAGATCAAGGTGTTCACAGCAAAGCAAATATCTGGTCTAGTGTTCATCAGGTACATCAAGGACCCAATCATTTGATGATACATCGTAGCATCAACCATCTCTGATGAAGCATCACTCAATCGCTTTAGGTTTGATGCCATAGGTGTGGTCATGGCCTTGCAGTCCATCATCCCAAACCTTTTCAGGATCTCTACTGCATACTTCCCTTGTCCGAGGGACATTCCATCCGCATTCTGCCACACCTCCATGCCTAGAAAATAATGCATCATACCCAAGTCCTTCATTTTGAACTCAGCAGCAAGCTTTCTCTTCATATCAACAATCAACCCATCCATACCTGTTACAAACAGATCATCTACATACAGTAGGAGAATCACTGGGTTGCCATCTTCAACCTTGTAGTAAAGGTTGGAATCTGCTTTACTCTTGGTAAAGCCCAAACTAGATAGAAGCTGCCAATTCTGTTGTACCAAGTCTTGGGTGCCTGTTTCAAACCATACAGGGATTTCTTCAATCTGCACACATGAGACTCCCTGTAATGTGTCTCAAAACTGAGATGCTGTTCTACATACACTTCCTCTTCCACTACACCATTCAAGAAAGCAGTCTTGACATCCATTTGGTGTATCTTCCATTTCATCACTGCAGCCAAAGCAAGTATCGATATGATGGAAGTGTATCTGGCTACAGGTGCAAAGGTTTCTTCATAATCTATTCTTTTCTTCTGTGAGAAGCCACTAGCCATGAATCTTGCCTTATATTTCTCTATGCTACCATCTGTAGCATGCTTGATCTTGTAGATCCATTTGGATGTTACAATCGAATTCCCTTCTGGTCTTGGGACAACATCCCAAACATCATTCTTCATGATCGATTGATACTCTTCGATCATAGCATCCTTCCATTCTTTCCATTCTACTGCTTCTTCATAGTTGGAAGGTTCTTTATCGATAACATCACATAGTAAAGCTACATATCCGGAGCAGGATCTGGTTCTCTTTATCTCTCTGTGATTCTCTTCTGGAGCCCCATATCTTTCCACACCTTGGATAATTTCTCGTACCCAAGAAGGTTTTCTCTTATGAGGATTATTCTCCTGAGGTGGATCTACAGGTCTTTGTGGCTCTTCAAATTCTTGATCTTCTTCTTGAGTTTCTTCATTCATGGTTGTATCATGAATTCTTGGTGCTTCTGCTTCTTCAGGATCTTCAGCAGGTCTCTTTCTGGATTTGTTGTAAGATAAGTCTTCATCAAATTTTACATCCCTGCTGATGTCAATCTTCTTGAATCCTGGGAAGTATATTATGTACGCCTTCGATCTTTCAGAGTATCCCACAAATATACCCTTCTTTCCTGAAGGATCTAGTTTTTTTCTCTTCTCTTTTGGAATGTGTATGTACACTGGACAACCGAATATTCTAAGATGGTTGACTTCTGGTTTCTTGCCGGAGAAGACTTCTTCAGGAGTTTTGTTCTCAAGTACTCTGTGTGGAGTACGGTTCTATACATACACTGCTGTTTTAGCAGCTTCTGCCCATATATGCATAGGAATATCTTGATCATGAAGCATTGCTCTTGCAGCTTCCATGATATTTCTATTCTTCCTTTCTGCAACCCCATTCTATTGTGGATTATAAGGAGTGGAAAACTCCCTCTTAATCCCTAATTCTTTGCATAAGTCTTTAAATTCATTTGATGTGAATTCTTCGCCATTATCTGATAAAAAAGTCTTGATCTTCTTTTCTGTGTGTTTCTCAATCAAGGCTTTGAATTCCTTGAACTTGCTGAACACTTCATCTTTGTTCTTCATGAAGTAAATCCATGTCTTCCTAGAAAAGTCATCAATAAAAGAAACATATTATACATACATGCTTAGAGAACTTGATGACATTGGTCTGCATACATCGGAGTGGATGATTTCCAAGATTCCTTTTGCTTTGCTTTCGCTACTTGGAAATGTCTTCTTTGTGTTCTTTCCTTTCGCACATCCTTTGCAGACTCCTTCATGTTTTGCTTGAATTTCTGGAAGACCTTCAACAACTTTGATTGCAAGTGGTAGTTCTCTGTAGTGCACATGTGCAAGCCTTATGTGCCAAAGTTCATTTGTCTCTACTGTGTCATGGACCAAATCTTGTTCTGGATGGCCCTTCAATTTGTATAATCCTCCTTCTTGTTCTCCAATTACTATTGCATTGCCAATAGTCTTTCCTCTTGGCGACATGAGGACTTGGCCATCTACACATGCAACCCTCATTCCTTTTGCATCCAATGCTGATATGGATAGAAGATTCTTCTTTAGTCCTGGTACAAACAAGATATCCTTCATTTTCATAGACTTTCTAGAATCTAGCTTGTAGGAGGATTCACCACTACCTTTTATGCTATATTGGTAGTCATCCCCAAGTTTCACCTTATGGGGTGAATTATGTTCGGATAGTTTCTCAAAGGATTCCTTGAAACCTGTCATGTGTTTGGAAGCCCCACTATCAATAAGCCAATATTTGCTTCTATGAGTGACAGTTCCCGTGAGAGCGAAGATCAGAACATATTCATCTTCACTTGAAGAGTCTTCACTTTCTTGTTTTACCCTCTTTCTGGGAGGATCATCATCCTCAGCAGTGTGAGCATGATGTCTTCTTTTGGAGTTCCTCTTCTTCTTCGATCCATTCTTATTCATGGGACAATTTCTAGCAAAGTGTCCTCTTTCATCGCATGTATAACATCTGAGTTTAGATGAACCTTTCTAATGAGAATGCTTACCTTGGTGATGATGCTTTTACCTTCTTCCTTTCTTGGAGTGTAGTGTGAGAGATTGATATTCACTTCCCATCTCTTCTTATCGAGCTACTATCTGAGCTTCTTCTTGAGAACATTCTTCCCATGGTCTACTGAACTTGACTAACTTCTTCCTAGCACAGATTCCTTGGATGAAAGAATCCCATGACCTAGGGAGGCCATTCAAAGTTATCATCACAATTTCTGCATTCTCCACTTCTTCATCTACTGCTTCCAGCTATTCTTTGATCTGGGAGACCCTTGTGAAGTATGACTGGATGGTCTCCTCATTCTGGATCTTGACATTCTTCAACTAGTTCCTTAGAGTCATCTTCCGATTGATGTTCTTCCCTTCAAATAGTTTGGTTAGGGCATCAAACATGGCTTTAGGTGTCTTGAGGGAGGACACCTGTGGAATGAGCTGATCCTTGATGGAATTTGCAATGATCCTTTTTTCCATAACCAACTTCTTCTTATGTAATGTCTTTGCCTCATGTCCCTCTGGAACTGGAACCTCCTCATGGATGTAGGTGTCCAACTCATTTTCTTCCAGGACTAGGGAGACCCTATACTTCCAGGCTCAGAAGCTATCAGGTCCCTCAAGCTTTTCATCAAGCTTGGTATGATGAGACATCTTAACTGAGAGCCTCAAACAGAAATACAAAATATTTAGATCTTATCAGGTCAAGATGTCGGATCTGGATTTGGAGCTGAAATCCTGCAGTGCTGGTTCAGGAGCGGATTGGGGTTTTACTTTTCCGAAGTTCTGTCCAACTAAATGCTTTGAATTTGATCCCTAACTTTGATTTTGGGGAGGAGATCAATCCAGGCCTAGACTCACTGAAAAATTCCACTTCTGTGAAAAGCCCTAATTTCTGGCAGTAGTGTCGGGTCCAAAACTGAAAAACCTTAGAATTGGATTTTACTTCGATAGAAAGATGTGCCCTAGGGAGGAGAGTTATTCCACCCTACTTTTGCTGAAAATTTGTGGAGAGAGATCCACAAAATAGGAAGCCCTAGTTCCTAAAGCTGCACAGTGTCTTCTTCTTAGGTTAGCTCTGATACCATGTTAGATGTTTAACATTAAGCTAGCATAACATTAGGATCTTTAACTAAGAGAACATCAAGCACATCAATCAAACACAAGAGACAATGAACACAGTGTTTTTCCTCGAGGAAACCATAAATGGAGAAAACCCCGCAACTTCCTC
This sequence comes from Pseudotsuga menziesii, assembly GCA_001517045.1. NCBI lineage: Eukaryota > Viridiplantae > Streptophyta > Pinopsida > Pinales > Pinaceae > Pseudotsuga > Pseudotsuga menziesii. The sequence goes on from LPNX010446753.1 coordinate 166,097, forward strand.
GAAGATAGAATCAGAACCAAAGTGAAACCCAAAAACAGTAAGATGATCTCCCGACAACAGTAACCTCTTTCTTCCTTGCCCCAGTGTCTTTCTCTTCCTCAGCTATGCGCTACAATTGAGTGTGAGTGAGTGTGTGATAAAAAGAGAGGCTAGATCTCTATTTATACTAATTCCTAACTTGACTAAACCCAACTAGGGCCGAATTCACTAGGTGATTCTAATAACCCTAGTGCCCCGAAACTGCGGGGACTTTAACCCTTAGACAATAGGAGGGTTAACCACCTTGACTTGACATGACTTGTTTACATTATAGAAACTTCCCGATAGGAACATCGGGGCATGACATGACTCAAGTACATTACAAATACATCCCAAAATAAACATCGGGTTACAATACATAAGAAATACAAGTGAATACATTCTGAAGTTACAATTACATCGACATTCAGTTCCACAAAAGGTCTCTGTTCTAACTGAAAGGGTGAAAAGGAAGTGCCGAGAGAAGACACGATGGGAAATTCAGATATTGATTTTGGTTCATTCGATAGAAGGCATAAGTATTTTGCAGAGACCCACATGAGTTGGTTTGAAACATCATCTAAATATATGACACCATACAATTTCCCAGTCACATCTTGCAGGTCAAGATTTACTATATAAAATTAATCACATTTAGGAAATTCTCCATAACATTTAGCACAATTCCAAACGTTGGCAACTTTGTGGGATTTTTTTTTCATGCATTGTGTGCCATAGACAAAAATAGGGCATGCAAGGAAATGAAAGTCATCCATGTTAACATTTATGATGGTTGCAAGAACTGAATACCAAATTGCCTTCTTAGAGGGCGTGAGATTTTGTAGCTCATTGATGGTAATGTGTTTGTGTGGTCCAGAAGTAGAGGAAGTGAATTTTCAACTCAAGGATGGTGAGGCTGAGCGAAATCCATTATCATGAAATCATCCTTGGAGAAGAACAATTTCTTCAATACTCGGGTTTATAAAAATACTAATGTTGGATATAGTTCCAACAGTCCTCCCGTTAAATTCTGTAACACGACTGCCTTTGATTGCTAGGGTTGGAGGAGTATCTAAACCTCAAAGGTTAGCAAGCTAGGCACCCTCAATTTGGTAGTGCTATCCCGAAAGCGTTATGTCAATGCTATAGCTTGACATGTCCCTTAGTCCAACTGTACGACATATTGTCTCTGAGCCATCTCTTTTTCGTATAGTTGATGCAAGCGAAACAAAAATCATAAGTCCAACAAGGTCAACCAAGGATTTTACAGTGTATCTTGAATTTCATGGATATATTTAAATTGGAATCAATGTAAAGGGGTGAAGGGGTATTCCTTTAAGAATGGTTGGATGGTTGAGGAGGATCCTAAGAAAATCTTGTGATGGCTTTTCAAGTGGTTGTATGTTGGATAGGATGGTTTGATTATGCCATTTGATACTATGTAGAAAATACCAATTTGTATTTCATCTTACAAAGAAGTTTCCAATTCAATGAATGTAGAGATATGGATTTCATCATGTGAAGAACTAACAAGGTCAAATCCAAACAATTTCCAGGGCCTCTTTTATTGCTGTATTCGTCGATTTTTATCTTGCTAATGACTCGGCCTTAAATTGCCTAAGTTTTGTTGGAAGAGATAATTGATGTGAATGGTAACGGTAGATGCAACAAGGGTTGGGTTTGAATTTAGCGAAGAAGGTATGGCAAGTGAAGGGGTGTAGGGGTCAAGTAGGATGGTGTCTGGAAGAGAGGGATTTATTTGATAGGGAATTTATGTAGTGAATTGGTAAGGGGAAGGTTCCCGAATAATCAATGCATACAATGTGCCAACCTTGAGTGTGGGAAATGTGATACTCCTGGTAAAAAGAAATATGTTAGAAAACCAGGGGAAAAATATAGTAGAAGCAATAAGGTTGTATAATCCATTTAGTGTAAATCAATAAGGGGGAAAGTAAAGCATACAATGTTTTGTGTATAAAGTTGCATGTACATTGGGTGACCTTGATTATAGTTCCTTCTTTCAGTTGGACATCCTCTACAATGCTATTATATATAGCTGGAAGCAATTTTTAATTCCTATGACGACCATATAAGATAGAAATATGAAAGTGAATGGTCGATGAGTTTAGCGAGTTAGCTTGGATTAACGAAAAGACCTGCAACAATGGACAAAGGTTGACAACGCCATGCAACATGAGTGAAACAAAGTCATCGGTCAACATAACTTCCATAAGGTGGGGATTGTTGTTTTTTGGAGTGAAAGTGGGCCTGGAAAATAAAATAAGAAAACAAATGATATCAAGGTTGGGAGGGATGATTATTTTACACATAAACTTGTTGTATACATTGTTCTTTTTTTCCATCTTTAAGATAAACACCATATGTGTTATAAATTTTGAAACTCATAAAGTATTTGTATAGTCATCGAAACAATGCCAAGATATTGACCTATGAATATGACGTGAGTTCCAATGCTAGTTCCACTGCCATAGGAATTGTCCTAAGAGAGTTTGCATGAAGTCTTACATCAACATCCATGTGGATTCTCTAAGGTTCATATTACTCTCTCTTTAGTTAGCTCTCAATGTAAGAGATAGGATTATAGCCATCCAGATCTAATTGAGGTAAACTAGCTAAAGACTTGTTGATACTATAGTTTCCATGAAATGGTTGTATAAAATAAGCATGTATGCCAAACTAAGTTGTAAGTATTATGCGTGAAAGGTTTGACAAGCACATTAGAGACATATGTTAACATGACATTTTTTGGGTAGACTGCATTGATAATGAAAGTGTCTTGATTGTCAAACCTTATAAATGCAATATTTTTTTTAGAGTTTCGAGGGTAATATGTGGCATGCGAACCTCCTCACATCTTCTTGCATCCCATTGCTTAGTCCCTTAGGAATATCCATAAATGATGTTGTAGGACATCTTATTACAATGGAGTTATTTTTACCAAGGCCAATTGGTACCCTAAGTTTCTAAAAACTTGTACCAAGTTGAAGTTGTCTTTGTTTGGATTTAGAAAATCCAATAAACTTAGCATGGATTTAAGAGGCCATAAACATACTGGGGTTGAAAGGTGGATGCATATAGTTCTGCAAGTATATATAAGCAATATTTAGAGATAAGAAAGGTCCACACCTGATTAACTGAAGGCTATTCCAAGCTTTCTCTAGCCCTTCTCCTGCTCCTCTTCCCCAAGAGACCTGCAAAACAAGTTATACCTTCCTCAAACCAATATGACCACATATAAACAAATGGTAATCAAATAAACATGAGATAATGATTTGATTAACATCATCATATCATCATAAACAGAGTTTCAATCACACATTGAACAATTATTTGGAAAGAAGAAGGACATCACATATTTATTAATCTTGAAAACAAGTACAAGTATACCTTCTCTTCAAGTTGGGCACCTCACGAAACCTTGATCTAGTTCTGCTGCTTCTCTTCTCCAAGGAACTCAGCCTCCAGGCTCTGCAAGACAAGGAGAATGCTTCTAGGGCAAAGGTGTGGGAAAAGAGAGCTCCAAATCCTCCAGCATAACAATGAAAAGATTCAAGTCCCTTCTCATGGACCTCCCTACCTCTATTTATATGTTTAATGAAGAGTTAGGTTCGAATACAAAGTAGTTACAACTGAAGGAGTCAGTTGCATAACTACCCAAACTACCCAAATTTCAAAATTCATATTTTTTTGACATTTTCAGGAGGCATACGCGAGTTGCAGAGACAACAATCGTGTACACGAGAAGCCATACGTGTTTTTCAATGTAGAAAGTCACGTATTTAAGGCATACGTGACTATTATATATAGCAACTCGCGTACGTACGCGGGTTTCCTTAAGGAAAGTCGCATACACATCAAAAACTCATTTTTAGGGTATTTTTGGGCATTTTCAGACTTTGGTGTCTTTTGGAAAGTTTTAGCTAACTAAAATACCTTTCCAACGGTGTAGAGATGAGGTAAAATGAAGTTACAAAACTCAAGATATCAGTCCTCCAAGTTAGGTGTTTTTGCAGTGACTTTCAAAGCCTTTCATGAAGTGTCGACATGCGACGAAATCATGGGAAAGTGGTCACAGGCAGAGATGTGTCATTTTGAGCTATAACGGATGCCCCCTAATGTATGATGTTAGAGGAGAAGATGATAGACAAAATACATTATAAGGAAACAACCGAGTATGGAGAGAGTATAGAATCCAAGATCAAAAGGCTCAAACAAAGGTACCTGAAAGAGAGATAAATGTCAGACAAAAACTGATCTCTGGGACATACAAGTCCATATACAAATCATCGCCATAAAGATACAAGCAGATCCAACATATGTATAACTGATGAAACTATCATGGTCGCTCAATATGCAAAAAGCCGCCATATCAAATCTAAAGGAGTCATGGCCACAAAGGAACAAGGTGGATCCATACTCAACAATCGATCTAAGCCACAAAAATACAAGGTGGATCTATGTCTCAGCAAAATGTCATATAAAATGTAACAAGGTCTTGCACAACTTGGGCAATAGCAAAATGACGATGCTACTGTTGTCCCAAGGTCTTCAATCCAAACCACCCAAAAGGTACGAATCCTAACCATGCAAATAAAGGAGTTGAAGTCGAACATGGAGGAAACCGTTTGATTACCAGTCAATAATGAGAACCGTTAACAAACAGGAGGGAAACCACCATTAATGAAAATGGTCCCCAAGGTACCTAGTACATTCTAACAAGTGTGATTACAAGGACTTGAAGTCGAACACTTGAAGAATACATCGAGTAGGATACATTAAGGTATTCCCACTACCCAATAGCGAGGGAAATTGCCACTGATGACTACAATCCCCAAGGTACTGTCATAAAACTCTAAATATCATTCCCAGAGCAAGAGGTGTTGCAGTCGATAGGAAAATATCCGTTGGAAGGAAGGCATTAAGGCATCCTTCATCATCCAACATGAGGTAAGTCAAAGACTAATTGGATCTGGAATTGGTACTAAATTTCACGACAAGGACCGCCGAAGTCATGATGTAATGAACTGATACCAGGGAATGGCCGACACAAAAGGTTAAGGCAACTGCAAAATGGCCGACAAAGGTTTAATCCTTGAACAGTGAGCACAACACAAAAGTGACTTAGGCAACTTTTGACACAAAAGGACCAACGAAAAAAATCTGCAATGTAGGAAACATTGACAGATTCCCAAATCTGCAAGGTCTGAAAAAAGGTTAAATTACCACCTACCCAACGCTCCTTCAAAAACAACATATAGCCCAAGTTTTACGAGTGTGAAGGAAGGCAAGATCACTCGGAAAGATCCATTCTATTATGAGAAATGGGGCTTACAACAGTAAACTCGATGCTTTTTTCTTTAGGGTTTAACGAGCATGACAAAGACATAAAGTACACTCAGAATATTTTTCATGTTTTGGTCCAGAGCATGAAAAAGAGAAAACTAAGCTCATACCGGGGGTTCCTTTTCCATAAGTTTAGTCCCTCAGGTCCAGAAAAGTGATAAACCTATGACTGAGAATAATCTTTTCAATTCCGAAGAAAAGAGAGTGTTCCTTTCTTGTATTATTCCACATGGTCCAAGAAAGAGATAACCTACCACCAATGTGGATGCTCGTTCACATATTCTTAATGAGCCTGAATGGTCAAGTTTACTTGGAAGTCAAGTCTATTTTGAGGAGTCAGACCTGGGCCTAAAGAAACTCAATATATTTCCCGTGAAGTTTTAATGAGTTCGAAAAACTCAACTCATGGCCTCCTTACTGTTTTTAATGAGCTCGAAGGAGAGCAGAAATAATGCTCTAAATGCGAGGAGATGAGTGTCATAGGTAGGTGAAACTGGTTCCAAGCGCAAGGAACAAACCTATGCATAATGCAAGGAAAGTGAGCAAGATAAGGACACTCAGGGAACGTCTCCTCAGGGTAAAAGGTGTCAAGTTGCAAAGGCAAAATGATACAAGGCTTAGCAACGATGAGGACAAAGATGAGGGATTATACAACGAGCTAAAAGCATGGAAGCCAACATCAGGATCATAAGCGCGAGCAGGGCACATGCCAATGCAGTTACAGCTTGAACAACAAGAAAAGGCCAGTAAACAGTTGTGAATCCCACTAAAAATCCTATCTCCAAGAAACAACAACATTAGAATCATATTCAAAAGAAAAGTTCTTATGCATGTTACTTTGGCAGAAACACATGTGACTTCGCTATCTTCTACAAACGGTAAATCCAAGGAAGAATCAACTGAAGAAGATTCTATAGCACCAAGGATCTTTTATAATTAGTAAGATCAACCTCAGAAGGAGAGAAAAAATCAACAAGGGAGATAGAGTCTACAGGAACAAACTCAGTATCACGAGAGTTGAAAAATTCATAAGAAAAATCAAACTCATCAGGATCACTGACTTTCTGTTCAAAGGAATAGTCGAAAGACTCAACAAGACCAATAGAAGGAGATCGATGAATAGAAAGATTAAGCTTATTAAGCAAGTCAGGGTTAGACTTAGGCACAACTGAACTGACATCCATAAGAAGGTCAGACTGTATCAAGGACTCTAGGAATACTTCATCCGAAGGAAGGAGATCATTTGAGATATGACACATGTCTAAACTTTCAAATGGATCAATAGAGTGGAGAGTAGACTCCACCATCTGTATAGGATGGCTCACGTGGTCAACTTCTGGGACCAAGTCCCGAGAAGGTAAGTATGGAAACAGAGGCTTCTTCTCAGTAGCAATTGAACACAAAGGACAGGAGGCCACATAGCTCACCTATGGCAGGGGAGTTTCTATAGAAACACTAGGAATCAATAAAGGAAAGGCCTAGTCTCTAGTTGGGTCAGGAGATGGATCAAGAAAATCCAACTGATCAATAGTGACAATTTCTTCGCCATGATTAAAGTACATCACATGAAAAAATGTTGACACCATAGCTTGCATGGCATAGACATAATCACGTCCAAGGAGCATATTGAAGTCCAAGGGGTATTCTATTACCATGAAGTCAACTAAGACGGTCTTTCCACCCAAAGTAATAGGTGTTTGAGAAAGAATTCCCAAGGCTATACAAGTTCTTCTATCAAACTCCAGTAACTGACCAACAGTTGACACAAGGCTGGGAAATCCCATGCCTCACCAAGCACGAGAAGACAAGATACTAACTGAGGATCCTTCATCAACAATACAACGAGCAATCATGTATGATTCAACTTTGAACTTTATCTGGAAAGGTGCATCCGAAGGAAGGTGCGACTCAACTAGGCTATCCCAATCAAAGGAAGCAATCCGAGAGCTTGGTGGGGGTTGATCTGAAGCGAGTTTAGTGCCCCCTTGTTCAGTAAGTTCTGAACTGGCAGTGAAGAAAATGTGACTAGCAGACACTTCAATCTCCAAAGGAAGAGTGGGATTGATCGATACTGAAATCGATTCAACCGCTTCATCAAAGTCACTCTCCATAGGGAGAGTGGGATTGGCCAAAGATGACATTGGTTCAATCACATCAGGATCACTCTCTGAAAGAAGAGTGGAATCGACCAAATCTGAGATTGGTTCGACCGCTTGATCAACCAACGGTTGAGTAGGGTGTTGAAAAACCATAGGTTGTTCAAAAATGGGATGACCATGAAACCAAACTCTTCTTACCTCTTCCATAGAAGGGCATTTATAAGTAAGGTGGTCTCCCTCACAAATCTTACAAGGAAACTTGGGCTTGTGTTTTGAATGGGTAGTCTTTTCAACAGTTTCAACATGACTCACAGTGGCTGACGAATTATCTTCAGCATGAAGTACAAAGGCTGAGAGACTGCCTCCAGCATGAAGTACAGAGGCTGAGAGACTGCCCCTAGCATGGCTTACAGAGGCTGAGAGACTGCCCCCGGCATGGCTTGCAGAGGCTGAGAGATTGGGTTCAACATGACTTGCAGAGGTTGAATAGGTGCCCCCTTTCTTATGTGCCTTCTTCATATTCTTCCTTCTTTTACTCCTTTTAGACTGTCGGTTACTAGTATCAGTACTTTCACCGCATGAGGTAGAAGGAGTAGGATAATTAACTAAAGGTGATAGGGGAGCAATGTTTTTATGCCCTTGAAATAAGGAGCTTACTTGAGAAGCATCAGGAGCATTCAGGGCAGTTGGAGTGGAAAACAACCAAACCGGTAGCCTTAGGGTGAATCTAGGTAGATTCAAGGTGGCCATCAAGGGAACACCAACATTCCCCATGAGAGGAATAGTACAAGGAGTTCCCAGCATGGGGATATCTTGGTTGGTGTTTAAAGGGGTGTTAGCCATAGTTTCAAACAAGAAGACAAAGTCTGAGGTTAACAAGCAACCAAAATTACAAAGCACACACCTAAAAGCACACTAAGTACAGACAAACCACACAACACTCACTAAAAAATTCCTAAAGCGAAACAGACAATCAGGTATAAGATATGATTTCCAAAATAAAGTTGATACATAATTACTTGGCATCCCTATAGATGTTCTTAGGCACAAGTGGAGGAATCACCCACCGCCCACCCACACTTTCTACTGGGGTTACCTTCCAAGCCCGTCCAAGGTCAACCAAAAATAGCCTTCCGATGTACCTGTGTATGAACCCTAGATGTCAAAGCAACTAAAGGCTACCTTAACTATATTGACAGTCTGGGGGGACAGTCACAAGCCTGGTTCATACGCATGGGCAGGGTAGCTGAGCCCAAAACTCTGTCTAGGACAGAATCCCCAGATGCGTAAAAACCTTGGTTTACGTTTCGACAAGGAAACATAGGGTTATCTCCTCAGTCCAAGCCTCCATGCGGCCTCGTGCTTAGCTCCCATTTGAGAGGAGCTTCCCAGATACAATCAACATACAAAAGGATTTACCTAGTGATTGGCCAGCTACATCTGAAATTAAACACTTGTGGGGAGTTTAAATTCCCTATCCCACAAGTCTAGCCTGAGCTAGTTGGTGTATGACCCTATAAAATAAAACTTACTAATAATTATAAAATTATATCATTTATTTTAAGGGCTGTTTTTAGTCAGAGGGTAAATGGCGTGAAACTTATGTGGTGATTTGACTCAATGTTGAAACCAAATGACTAAGAAAAGAGAAATGAAATGCAAAAAGCAAACTATTCTCTTTCTTTTTCAAGTAGAAACTTAGAAGCCACAAAAGAACAAATTCTTTTTATTTTTTCAAAAACAATGATATGCCATGCAATCTAGACTAATAAACTAATCTACATGCATATAAAGCAAACATGTGTTTTTCTTTTTATTTTATAAATGCAAAAGAAAACTAACACTATATTTTTTGTAATATTTGAGATTATCTTTAAAAACTGAAAATGAAACTACTATATGCAAATCAAATGCAAAAGTTTCTAAATGTTTTCTTTTCACTTTTTAAAATGCTCAAAGACTACTATGCACCTAAATGCACAAAAACTTGAGTATGCTTGGATAAACTAACTGTATAAAGTAAGCAAAGTTGCAATGCAAAAAGTCACGTATTTAAGGCATACACGACTATTATATATAGCAACTCGCGTACGTACGCGGGTTTCCTTAAAGAAAGTCGTGTACACATCAAAAACTCATTTTTAGGGTATTTTTGGGCATTTTCAGAATTTGGTGTCTTCTGGAAAGTTTTAGCTAACTGAAATAAATTTCCAACAGTGTAGAGATGAGGTAAAAAGGAGTTACAAAACTCAATATATTGGTCCTCCAAGTTAGGTGTTTTTTTAGTGACGTTCAGAGACTTTCATGAAGTGTTGTCATGGAAGTGTCGACATGCGACGAAATCATGGGAAAGTGGTCACAGGCAGAGATCTGTCATTTTGAGCTATAACAACTAGCTAAATACTTGTTGATACTATAATTTCCATGAAATGGTTGTATAAAAAAAGCATGTATGCCAAACTAAGTTGTAAGTATTATGCGTGAAAGGTTTGACAAGCACATTAGAGACATATGTTAACATGACATTTTTTGGGTAGACTGCATTGATAATGAAAGTGTCTTGATTGTTAAACCTTATAAATGCAATATTTGTTTTTAGAGTTCCGAGGGTAATATGTGGCATGCGAACCTCCTCACATATTCTTGCATCCCGTTGCTTAGTCCCTTGGGAATATCCATAAATGATGTTGTAGGACATCTTATTACAATGGAGTTATTTTCACCAAGGCCAATTGGTACCGTAAGTTTCTAAAAACTTGTACCAAGTTGAAGTTGTCTTTGTTTGGATTTAGAAAATCCAATAAACTTAGCATGGATTTACAGTCTCCTTGGGTTGAGTGTGGTACTTATATGTAGTAGAATATTCCTTACTACTATAGTTATGTGAGTAGTAAAGAGAACATGACATTGATGGAGGCAAAAAGTGTCATTCAAGGAGTCAATGCCCATTGTAAGAATTCCAATTACATTGATGGTAAGTAATGTGGTATCAACACTATTATACTCTAAGCATATAGCTAGTATGCCTCTTAATGTAGTTGAGGCAAAGAAACTGTTATCCTCTAATAATTATTTTGAGTTCTTCATCCTATAGTCAATAAACTAATTCTATAACATAGTAAGTTAGTAAACAAAGACCTTACCTGAGCTCCCCTTCTCTCTAATGATATTTATCTTGCTTAATTTGGTTTTATTGCTTCTATTACAAGAATATTGTGTCTCTTTTTCAAGCATCAAAGTCTATGGCTTTGAGTTATGCATCCTTATCAATACTAACAAGCATTAAAGCATATGCCTTCAAATAACACATACCTTGAAAAGGATTTCAACTCACATATTCTCTACTAAGTATTTCAACTATGCATTCTTTGCTATACGGATAAGTTTCAAAATACAAGCTCTTAGTTTTAAGTTTCTTTTATCTTCCCTCCATAAATTGAAGTCAGGGTTTTATTGCTAGCTTGGCTTTGCTAGATTTTATTACACCTTGTTGAGTTTTACCGATATTAGCTATTAAGGGATAGTAAATTATGTCATATCACCATCCATACCTATTATGGTGTACATCAATTCTTTGAATTCCAACTTTCTCTTTAACTCCAATTAATTACGTTCGCTGATATGGAGGAAAAATAAAAATCAAGAATTGTTCCACATGAATCCATGAAGGGGATGTGTGTATATGTTTGCCATTTCAATGAGTTGTTCGAGTTTTAATTTCTAGACAAAACTCTATTGGAAACAACAATTATGAAAAACTTGCACAATTAAACTCTCAAATTGAAACTAAACATAGAGTAATTCAAACTATCAATTAACACATTGTTAAGTTCTTTTTTTTTTTGCATATAAACCCTTGCATAAAAGTTAAGGTTAAGAAAGTTAAGAATTCCTTTTAAAAATCTTTTTCAAATTAGAGAAAATTTCAACTCAAAATGGGCCTCCTAAAAAGAATTAATAAAATAATAGTTAAAATAATAAAATAATAAAATAATATTTATTAATTTTGGAGGAAGAAAATAAAAAAACTACTTTTTTGTTTGTATTTTTGACATATCTCCCTGTGTTTTTACTCAAATTTCAATTGGGAGAGCTTGTTGGATGCAGAATTTAATTCCGCATCCAACGAGCTCTCCCGATCGAAATTTGAGTAAAAACACAGGGAGATATATCAAAAATACAAACAAAAAAGTAGTTTTTTTTTATGATACCTATCCCCAAATTTATATTAAAAAAGTGTTTAAGACCTATACGATATTTCAAATTTGAAGCAATTTCATTGGCTAACACATGATGACATGGAATTTGAATCAAAGTTAAAAGGCCCATTTTGAGTAGAAATTTCCTCAAGTTTGGTCGTGACATGAAATCAAACGAGGATTGTATATCTTTATATTTATAATATATATGCAGAATGTTCAATAGGTCTTTGAATGTCTAGACTTTAACAATAAATTATAACATATTAAGAAAAATTTTGCATTGTATTATATGGAATCATCCTAGTAAAGTACATCAATGTAAAGAAAGGAAAGACAACAAAGACATGTCTATATATATTATAGATATCAAGATAGGAAATTGTTGTTGGATTTATAAACCACAAGTAGAAAGGAAATTTTATACATATAAGGAAATAACTACAAATCGTACATGCAAATATATTATTGCATTGTGATGTATAATATAGTTGAACAAAAGATTTAATTTATCATCCCGTAATTTTTTTTTCTTTTCAAAATGGCCCTTGCATCAAAGTTATGGTCAAGAATGTTAAGTTTTCTAAACAAGTAGAACAAAGGATCACTAAAAGAATAACAAGAACAACACAACAAAAGAGAACAAAAATATTTATAGACTTGTTGGCCTGATTTTCTGACCTAGGCCAACTAAGGAGAAATAGTCCACACAAAGTGCTTAAAACAGCCCTCGGTGTGTTTGAAATGACTAAATCTCGCAGGTTATGGTCTCCTGCTAATAGCTGAATTTATCCTCTTAAGGAGAATATAAAAACTCAACAAAATGTATCTTATGTTAATCTAAAGTTTATCTAACCCTAATGTCAGTTCTTAAGTTTAAATCATCCTAAAATTGCTTTCTTAATGACAGTCTGTTGTTTTGTGTTTTGTTTTTCAATTTTTAACTAAAGAACTAATTTTAACTTAAAACAGACTAATCTAATTAAATCCAATTTAACAAGTATCTAGAGAAAACTAAACTAAAATTATGAATTAAAACTAAGTGACTACCCTATCTCAGCTGAGAGCGACTTGGAAAACTAGATTAATTATCAATTAATGATTTAAATTAACAAAGAGGTAAATGATAACAATTCAAATGAAAATACCTAAATTATTATCATAAAAATCACTTTGTTGAATATGCTCAACAACAGAAAATTAAAATAGAAAACTATTTAAATTTATTCTGTGATGTCCTATTAATCAATAACTAATGTTCAATATTAAATATTTGAATAAAAAGATTATATTCATTCATGAAAACATTGTAAAAATACAAATGCTATCAAAAATAAATATGAAATGTATTATTACTAAATCAAAATTATCAATAAAAATATTGAATAAAAAAAAAACTTAGTAATACTTTAAATCAAACATTAATTTTGTGTGAATAGAGTATACTTTCAGATAACAAACACAATTATATCACAGTACAATTGCATAAAGTATAAAATGAGAAAATAACATATTGAAATATATATTGAGTTTCATAAATGGTAACAAGCATTGATACCAGTTTGAGAAATCTAGTAACAATCATCCACAAAGGTAAAACTCTAGCATAGTAATCAAAACCAGAAATTGTATTATACTTTCAATAAGTCTTTTCTCCAGTACTCCTTCCCCTACTACAATAAGTTTCATAGTTTATATAACAAAGGATAATAACTGCCTTTCCTTATTCTATACAACTAAAAGCTAAAAATAAACTATCCAGACTACTAACTCTCGAACATCTAGGAATTAGTGTAACGTCCCCAACCCTCCGACCGACGAAGAGGACACTACATACCATTATCTATCCGGGCAACTAGCCCCATGAAGATACACATAAAAATTTAAATGGTTTGAACTAAAACATGCGTACATCATTACCGTACAGCGGAAGCAAAACCATACATTCAAGCATTTAGCATGTTCATTGTAATTCATTATCAAATGTAATTGCAGGGATTTAAACACAAGAATACTTATCTTATGAAGAAGCTTGTCCCGCAACCAGCTATGTCGCTGCAACGTTCCACCCAACCATAGGCCAGTGTGCTCCTTAATCTCTTAGCAACACTGCCACTCCCAAGCTGGGCATGATTCCCCAAGGAATAAGGAACTAAGCAGGCTCACACATAGCCAAAGATACACAACAGTACATAGCCAAGCCAACATAGTTAGGTTTATCAGGCCATTAGGGAGCCGGGAAAAGCTAACTGCTAAGTTGGTGGGCTCACTGAAGAGCTAAGGGCACCTGCACCAGAACTAGCTTGACTTCTAGGACACCCACACACACCCGACACAAGGAATCAGTTCCTTCTCTGCTACATAGTCCATCAGGCCCTGAATTCCCTTCCAGTGCTATTCAGGGGGCGTGGAGAAGAAAGCCAGCCCTCTAGCTCTATCTATGAGGTTCCCGAACACACCAGGTTTACCAAGTAGACCAAGCCTTCATTCCCACTCCAATACAGTCCAAAGACCAACCACTACATACACATAGCAAAACTGAGCAATTCACAGCTCTGGGGAAGACAAAGGAAACATCACCGCAGCCAAATCAGACCGAGCAAGACGATCCTAGAGTTGTTCTTCACCCTAATGTGGCCAAAACAACTCAGCAACAACCCACACTCGTGGAGAAAAACAACAACCAAAAAGTGGAGAAAAGACAACCACTAATCCTTAGCCGCATGAGGACAGGACACCACCTGTGTGGAGGTGGATTACATCCATACAGACCACAAATTGAAGGAAATTGCACACACACAGCAAAATCAGAAGAGGAATACTGAACCAGTCGTGGTATGCACGCGTGAAGACTGAGTGACCGCGTGAGGGAAGATCCCAAACCTGCGCGCGAGGAGAAAACGTCCAGGAACCCCAAATCGTAAATGAGAACCCACAACAGCCAAGACCATAACGTGAATGTCCCATACATAGGAAAATCGTGAATGCCAAAAACGGATCCCCCTAGCTCTCTGTGTCTCTTCCTGCCCATGTGAGGGTGAATGAATCTCCTAGAGGAGTGTGCATGTGGGAAAGGACTGACAGTCCTACCACACACCACTGCCCATGCAATAACTGTCCCCAACCAACTCCATAGTATTTAATTTGGTAGTTGAATGAGACAAGGAAAGGTGAGTAAGTCAAAAGGGGTGGGTGCCAACTCAATGGGTTTATCAACTGACACTTGGATTTTCCCCATTGGCCCCAAGGGTTAAATATTTTCCCTCCCTATCCTTAGGAAAATCATGCCCTTTTCATTATGGTTGCATTGACACAGCTGGTTGGGTTTCATTTTTAATTAAAATGCATGTTTACATGATGCCAAAATTAATATGTGCCGAATAGCACGATATACCATCGGAAATGATTTTAATCACCGAAACATAAAACAACCAAATCGATGGTGGAGATTTTGCCTTTAGCTCCATACCACAATTAATTAAAATATATACATCATATACATTTTAATGCAAATGGGGTCAAAACCGGGGTGTTACACTTAGTGTACTTAGTCAACATCTTCTTCAATAGTGCACCTGGCAATTGAATCATCAATTTTGTAACTGCACTCATCTTCAAATGTCGATTTGTCCATGTAGTAGATAACCATCAACTGATATTTGACACCTAGCATATAGATCATTTGAGCTTGGAACAACGTCATTATCAGCTCACAAAATTTTAATGAGGAGAACACCATCAAAATTGAAAGCCCATTTAACAATGACACCTGCAAGAATCAAACAACTGTGTATAAATATTCATAAATAATGCATTAATGACAAAATAGATAGAATAAAATTAATGATAAGCAATGCCCGCAGAATCTATGATTCTGTGGACATACTAATTACCTGTTAAAATCCAAGCATTATAAAACAACGACAACCAAAATTCTTCAACTTGAAATCTGCAGTTTATTAGCCCTGCGAGCTTCAGTTAACTTAGCCTTCAATTTTATAAGTTCGGTTTTGTATTGCTCTTCATGTTTCAACATTTCTTCATTTTTAGACATCAAGGATTTATTTTCTATTTTCAAATTGGCCTCTTTCGTTTTCAAACTTTTCCATCGGCCAACCCAAGTTAGTAATCCACTCCTCAAATTCTGAACTTCATCCTTTAAAGTGATCAAATTTGATTCAGATTTCTCTAGTTTCTCTTTTAATTGGGAAATTTGCCTTTAAAATTTTAAGTTCTATGTGATATTTTCAGTGATCGATTAGACAAAGAACCGTTTGTAAAAGAAGATCCCCTTTTTCATTAAGCTGATAAGAAGAATGACGTTCATCCCTATCTACAGAATGGACTACAGGATTATTAATCTCAATCCTCTGTTGCTGTAAAGAAATTTCTGGGGAAACACGATTCTCTTCTTCACTGATAATCTCGTTAATGAGGACTCCTTTCGTTGCTGCATGGTGACAGGCATTGAAACAATGCCCATACTACGAGTGAATCATCAGGTAAATTCTAAAGTTGACCTCTTCTGTACTTCTTTGGTTTTGGTAAAACATACATTTGCTAACTCTTCAAGGTTTTTCATTGGATTGTCCTGTATATGCTCAGGTCAAGAAACAAGGATTTCAAGAGTGCATTCATCTTTTCCAAACGTATTACCCAAATTTTGCACTGAAATTTGATTTCTAGCCTCTAACTTTTCTGGTGTCGAATTTGATCCTAACGCAGGGTTAGCAGAAACATAATATTTCCTTCTCTTACATAGAGTTTTAGATTTACTAGAAATCCAAAATTCATTATGACCCAAGTCGTTTCTGGCTAAAAACTGATCCCAATTTTCGCCATTAATTGACAATTCATATTGGACCAAGATTTTAATTAACCCAAGATGGAGAAGACTTTGATCCCGAACCTCAAATGCGTTTTGAACAGCAGTAGCCATTTTTCTAAACTACTGAGTAAGAAATAAGGAAAATTTAACTTAGATCCCTTTAATGCCATCAATAACCTAAGATGATAAAGATGAACATATGAGAAGCGGCCATCGCAAGTTATGTACCTGAATATTATTTGAAACAATGGAAGCCATTGAGGTTTTAGAAATTTCACTGGGAAGCCAAATTTGTCATTAAGATCATCAGGCAGAGGTAACAAAAATTGCTTACATTTAATCTTGATTATCTCCCCTTTCTTAAACCATTTCTCACTAGTTTGCGACAACTTGGTTGCTTTAGCTATTAAATCTTCTAACGGAACCAATTGCAAATCTCCAATCTGTGCAACTCATACTTTAAGGGAAAAACAAATCTACGAGTAACCTCAATATTATGACCACTGAAACTATCGAAGAAAAAAAATCCCTCCACCTAGCTTTACCAATAAACTGAGCTATCACTAGGTCAACAGCAATTAACTCAGAGCCTTCTGGTTCAAACTGGCATAAAAGAGCCATCTCTTCTACCACAGGCTTCACCTTCGACCGAGACATAAGGCATCGTAAAAATTGAAAGGATCAGTATACTGGATTCAAAAGACATAATGCAACCTTTTCTCGGTTGTGCAAAACTCATCTGGAAACCCTAGACGCGTGCTCAGAAATGATACCCTAACCGCCAAAGGAAAATACATGAATGAAACCACTATAATGATACGACTTGGAATTATTATTCCGTACTAAAATCAAGTCGAATATAAATATGAGATGATAGCAACATTTATCAGAGTAATAATTTCAAGACAATGTCCAATGAACAAGTGTTACCAAACATGTCACCTCCAGATTTTGACAGGAAAGATTTATATATAGAGACTAGGTGTAATGATTTATGTCTCATAAAATAATTCATCTCTAGGTTATAATTGAATGTAGTGAAGCCATAGGGTAGCAACCAAAACAAAACCAAAGATTTGATAATATGTGTCCTCAAATTTGCTATGTCATGAATAATCGTCTTCTCATAGCTCTTATGAAAATTAGTGAAGATGCCAAGATCTAAAACCATCATGACTTTTAAACCATGAAATCATATTTACAAATGACATTGATTCTGAAGATTAAATCAACAAATTGAAGTGATATGATAAATACTCAAAATGGACAAATGTTAAATTAAGAACATCGTATCTATCATAAAAATAATGATTGAACTTAGATTTTATAGTATATTTATGGAAAATAGAAATATGAATCAACAATCAATATGTTATAATAGATTTCAAAGATGCCTTGGAAATTTTCAAAGGTAAACATCCCCTCATATATACAAGATTTAGGCATATGTTCATATTTATTTATCTACAAAGGTTCTAGACATGATTAAAATAAAGTGAATGTTTAACATGTTTTATAAAGATTTAATAATATGAAATAAATAATTTATCAACCCTTACAATTCATATTTAAACATAACAATGATATCATAAACCATATCTAGTATTAAAGCTAAAATGAAATTGGAACTATTTACAAGGAAAGATCAAAAAGATAAATTAAATAAGTTGATTGGAAGATATTAATAAACAACTTATCAAAATATATAATCAAATCATAAAAATTTGATCATATATAATTTTAAAATTTTAACCGTTGTAATAAAATTAATCAACTTAATTTGATCTAATCTTTGAGAACTTACTCCTATTTATCAATTTGCTCCTAATTGAGAGTACCTTCAGAATCTATGATTCAAAATGCACTCTTTTATAATTGTGTAATCAATTATAGAAGAACATTGATTAGTTTTATTAAGTAAAGCAAGAATAAAATTGCGAGGGTTGTTTCCCGCCAACAAGACTTCACTCTAATACAGTGTAAGAACCATAGTACAGTGTAAGAACCAAAAGAACAAGACTAGACTGCTTTCTCTCCTCTAGATGGAATATTTCTTCTTACTCTAGTGAAATTACTTGAGTTCTATGTGTGTTCAAATACGTGAGGCGCCTCCCCTATTTATACTGATCGGTGGAGAATCCTAATAACCCAACATGGTTGAATTCTCCTAGTTTCCAGGGCCGACTTGTCTTGGGAGACTCAAAAATACATTTGAATAATACTTTTGTGGGTACTACTAACCCAACTTACAACGAAGGTTTTACCTCAAGAATTTACATGACCAATTACATTGATGACATCCCTAATTGAAGGAAATACATCTTCGAAAGAGGTAATAACAATAATAGTACAAAATAGAATATCTTCTGCAATTAAATTCCTTTAACACTCCCTCTTAACAAGGAGGGTATTTTATAACACAAAAACACATATATACAACTAACTGTTAAGTCTATATGCCATAGGTGGTTTTCACAACCATATCAGCATTATCATTATCTATGGAAATCGTTATCACAAAACATCCCGTCTTGATCATTACGTCATGATCATTGCATCCTATCACATCTCATCTCATCATCATGAGCATCGCATCTCATCGCATCATCATAAGCATCGCATCACATCTCATTGCATCGTCATGAGCATCGCATCTCATCACATCATCACATGCATCGCATCTCGTCACATCACCATGAGCATCACATCTCATTGCATCATCATCATCACATCTCATAGCATGGTCATGGGCATCAAATCTCATTGCATCATCATGAGCATCACATCTCATTGTATCACATCACATCACGTGCAATAAACACAACATTCACAACTTAATGCGAAATCAGCCACAACATCACAAGAAACTGGGTTATCTGCAAATGAATGCAGGACCACATTGTTTGCAAATGAATGCCAGACCACAACGTCCGCAAATGAATGCCGAATCACAACATCTGTAAATGAATGCCAGATCACAACGTCCGCAAATGAATTCCAGGAAACAACGTCTGCAAATGAATGCTAGACCACAATGTACGTAAATGAATGTCGTACCACAATGTATGCAATTAAATTATAGACCACAACGTCTGCAAATGAATGCTGGACCATAATGTTTGCAAATGAATGCCAGACCACAACGTACACAAGTGAATGTTGGACCACAACGTCCATAAATGAATGACGAAATACACCGTTTGTAAATGAATTCCAGACCACAATGTCCGTAAATGAATGTCATACCACAATGTTCGCAAATGAATTCCAGAACATAACATCTACAAATGAATTCCAGACCACAACATCCAAAAATGAATACCGTACCACAACGTCTGCAAATGAATACCAAACCACAACGTCCACAAATGAATTCTGAACCACAACGTCTACAAATGAATGACATACCACAACATCTACAAATGAAAGCTAGACCACAACGTCTACAAATGAATTTCATACCACAACATCTTCTATAGGAACTTAATCTTCCACCTAATCATCAATAACAATTCTTATCATTACTCCCTCTTTCCAGGGAGGTCCTTTTGAACTATGGCAAGCTTGTCTCTAAAATATTCAAACTTCACATGAGACAAAGGCTTAGTTAACACATCTGCAACTTGTTCCTCTGTAGCAAGATATTGGAGCTTTATGCATTTTCTCTACACCATGTACCAAATGTAATGATTATTTATCTCTATGTGCTTTTACTTATCATAGAACACCGGGTTATTTGTTAACTTGATGCAACTCTGGTTGTCACAATAAATGTCAGTTGCATCCATTTCAATATCAAACAATCCTGTCAACAATTTGTGAACCCATACTACTTCACTATAGGTTGAACATGTTGCATTGTATTCATCCTTCATTGTACTAAGCGCAACACTGGTCTTATTTCTACTAAGCCATGAGATCACACCTGATCCCAAACTAAAACAACATCCTGAAGTGCTCTTTCTATCTTCATCACTTCCTTCCCAATATGAATCAATGTATCCACATAATTTAAACTCGCAATCAACTGTATATTTGAGGCCATAATCCAATGTACCCTTTAGTTACCTCATCACATGTTTTTCTGCAACTAAGTGAACATTCCAGGGTTCGACCATATATAGAATTAAAGTGTTCACGACAAAACATATATCTGGTCTTGTATTTGTTAAGTACATTAGTGAGCCAATAATATGTCTGTATAGTGTGACATATATCCTTTCTGAAGAGTCATCATTTAGGAGCTTCAGATTTGTCACCATCAGAGTATTCATTGCCTTACAATCTAACATCCCAAATCTCCTTAGGATATCAACTAGATATTTTCCTTGGTGTAGGAAAATTTAATCTGGAAACTGTCATACTTCAAGTCCTAGAAAATAATGCATCATACCAAGATATTTCATTCGGAATTCTGTTGCAAGAATATTCTTACATTCACTGATGATTTTCTCCTTTCTTGTTAGAAATAGGTCATCAACATATAGTAGTAATATCATGATTCCTTCATCTTCAACCTTATAGCAAAGGTCAGAATCTGCGTTATTTTTGGTAAATCCCAGGCTCATCAGGAAGTCATCAATTCTTTTGTACCATGCTCTGGGTGCTTGCTTTAATCCATATAATGCTTTCTTTAGTCATAACACATGTGTTTTCTTATCATGTGTCTCAAAACCTGGAGGATGCTCAATATACACTTCTTCTTCTATGACACCATTTAGAAAGGTTCTCTTTACATCCATTTGATGTAATTTCCATTTCATCTTGGAGGCCAAAGGAATAATGGTTCTGATTGAGGTATATCTAGCTACTGGTGTAAAGGTTTCTTCATAATCGATCCCTTATTTATGAGAGAAACCTCGTGCGATAAATCTTGCTTTGAAATTTTCAATACTACCATCGGTTGAGTGCTTTGTCTTGAAAATCCATTTGGAAGAGACCACTGACTTATCCTTTGGTCTTGACACCACTTCCCAAACATCATTCTTTAATATAGTTTTGTATTCTTCAATCATGGCACCCATCCCACATCCATCCATTCCTTCTTCTTTGAGGCTTCTTCAAAACATGTAGGTTCTTCGTCAACAAGATTACACATCAATGCTACTTAGTTGGAATTGAATCTTAATCTCTTACTTCCTTTTGGTGTACCATATCACTCTTCTTCTTGAATTATATCATGAGCCTAGGTTGGTTTTTTTCTTGTTGAGATTGTTTCAGGGGGTATCTCCAAAGTTTATTTTGGTTCTACCATGTCCTGAAATTCTAGTATAGGATCTTCTTCATCTCTGGCTGGTGGTTTACTGATCTCTACTACTATAGGATTTTCTTGTTCTCCTTCATCCACAAGAGTCTTTTTGGATTTGTTGAATTCCACATCTTCATCAAAGGTGACATCTCTTTTGACCTCAATTTTACGAAAACCTGGAATATAGATTTTGTATGCTTTAGACTGATCACTATATCGAACATATATTCCCTTGTTTTTTGAGGGGCCCAAATTTGATATTTTCTCTTTGGGAACATGCAGGTACATAGGAAAACCAAATATCTTCAAGTGACTGATTTTAGGCTTCTCACCAATACACATTTATTTTGGAGTTTTGTTTCCAAGTGCATTGTGGGAACATTTGTTCTAAATATAGACTGCAGTCTTTGCTGCTTCATCCCATAAATACATGGGTATATCTTGATCATGAATCATGGATTTGATTTCTTCCATGATAGATCTATTCTTCCTTTCTGCTACGCCATTTTGTTGAGGATTATAGGGTGTAGTAAGCTCCCTATTAATCCCAACTTCTTTGCAAAAGTCCTTGAATTCAGTTGAAGTGAATTATCCTCCATTATCTAATCTTAATATATTAATCTTCTTTTCAGATAGATTCTCTACAAGAGCTTTTAACTCTTTGAGATTTTCAAATACTTCATCTTTCTTTTTCAAGAAAAATATCCAAATATTTCATGAGAAATCCCTGTTATAGTTTTGAAGAAATATATCCAAGTATTTCAGTTGAAGTGAATTATCCTCCATTATCTAATATTAATATCTTAATATTCTTTTCAGATAGATTCTCTACAAGAGATTTGAACTCTTTGAACTTTTCAAATACTTCATCTTTCTTTTTCAAGAAATATATCCAGGTATTTTGTGAGTAGTCATCAATACAAGAAACATAATAGACATACCCACTTAAAGAAGTAGTTGACATTGGTCTGCACACATATAAGTGGAAAATCTCTAGGATCCCTTTTGTTTTACTATTACTAATTGGAAATGGATTATTGGTGTTCTTCCCTTGAACACACCCTTTGCATACCCCTTCATTGTTGATTTGGATTTCTGGTAGACTTGTTACTACCTTGATCACAATTCGCAATGCTTTGTAGTTTACATGAGCAAGTATTCTATGCCATAGTTCACATGGAATGATAGTGCAAGCTGTGAAATCTAAGTTTGTATGCCTTTTTAGTTTGCAGCCCACCTTCTTCAATAACTATTACAACTGCATCATCTATAGTTTTTCCTTTTGACCACATAAGAACTTAACCATCTAGAAAGGAAACTCTGAATCCTTTCTTGTCTAGAGATGATATAGAAAGAAGATTATTCTTTAGACCTGGAACATATAAGGATTATTTCATTTTCATAGACTTACTAGATTTCAACTTGTAGGAGGCTTCTCCCATTCCTTTGATAGGATATTGATAGTCATCTCCAATCTGAACTTTGTGTGGATAATATTTCTAAGTGAGGCATGCGAGAGAATATCTATGGTGTGTCATATTTTTGGAAGCACCACTGTCTATGATCCAAGTATCACTTTCATGAGAGATAGATCCTGTGAGGGTTGATACTAAGACATATTATTCATCCTAGTTTTCATTCTCTTTGATCCTTTCTTTATCTCAATAATTTTCTTCAGTTGCATGGGAATAGAAATTTATGTTCTTCTTCTTGAACTTGTTCTTGTTAAGTGGACAATGTATAGAGATACGTCCTAACTTATGACATGTAAAACATTCATAGGATGACTAATCCTTCTTAAAATTCTTACCCTTTTTGAGTTCTAGTGATCTACTTGTGGGAGATCCACGATCCTTTCTTTAATTCCTTCCATTCTTTGTATGCACATCTAGATCTTGATCTTCATATTCATTTAACTTCTCTTCCTTATTCTTGTATACATTCCTCCCATAGCTTGCTGAATTTGGTTAGTTTCTTCTAGCACATATTCCTTTGATAAAGGAATCCCATTCTATTGGAAGACCATTAATAGTGGTCATCATAACTTCAACTTCTTCTACCATGTCACCAAGGGCTTCTAATTGATCTTTAATATGAGATACTCTGGAAAAGTATGATAGGATGGTTTCGTCCTTTTGCATCTTCACAAGCTGGAGTTGGTTTCTAAAGGTCATTCTCCTATTGATGTTTTTCCCTTTAAACATATTGGTTAGTGCATCAAACACTTCCTTTGGAGTATTATTCGAGGACACTTGGGAGTTCAAGTGATCCTTAATATAGTTAGATATGATCCTCTTCACTTTGATCATATCCTTCTTTTGCTTGGATTTATCCTCTTCTCCCTCTGGTTCCTTGACCTCTTCTTTGATGTGTCTATCTAGGTCATACTCTTCAAGGATGAGCATGATTCTATACTTCCATGCTCTGAAGTTTTCTGCTCCCTCAATATTTTCATCTAGCTTGCTACTGCTTGTCATATTTAATGAATAAGAATATAAAATGGAAAGATAGAATATAGTACTTACTTGTTTGAAGACATTTTATGGAACCAACTTTAGGATGACCTAGGGTTTGACTAGGAAACCCTAATTTTTTAGCTGAGATCACTTATGGATACGAGAGGAGGAAAACACGTGCCTCACCAAGGGGGTCTAGAATGTATCTCGCTTTTCTGGAATTTGAGGATGGAACCTTGAAAAACATGATGCCCTAGTTTCTCTCGACAGTAGTGATAGGTAAAAAAGTGGAAATCCACAGAATGAAAAACTACTCCGATAGAAAGATGCACCCTTCTAGGGTGAGTTGAATGGTCCTTCTTTTCCAACTGATCCGTGGAGGGAGGTCTCTGAAATATTGAACCCTAGCTTATTGAGTTGCCGGAGTTAATACACAAAGTCTTCTTTAAGGTTGGCTCCGATACCATGTTAAGTTTTCTAAACAAGTATAAAAAAGGATCGCTGAAAGAATAAAAAGCACAACAACACAAAAGAGAACACACAGATTTATATTGCAAAACCCTCGTAGGGGAAACCCTAGCTAAAATTCCTCTGGATAGACTTCACCCAAGTACAATGAAAGAACCTATTGCTGCTACAACCTTATCCCAAAAATTTTCACATTTTTGGGACCCTCCTTAGAATTATAACGTTTTTTTTAACCTTTTTAGACTACTTTTGCTCCTTAAAGTTTCATTCCTTGACTTAGTTTTATTTCAACAAGTCAGAAAAGCCTCTTTCTGCTAAGTTAAAACTAATATTTTTCTTCCGACGTGTCGGGTGAACTCATTGAGTTGAGCCGACATGTCAGGAGGACTCAGATTTTCCATTCAATGTTTTTATGCTTTCAAAATCCTGACGGAGCAGGCAGTCTGGCAATGGAATGGCAAGCAGAATGCCAGGACTGAAATGTAGCAGGCAGGAGTTATGGAAAGACTGGGCACACATCAGATCAGTGTTGGGATTCATGGGATTCCATCAAAGACAGACATAACCAGAAGAAAGATGATAGTAAAAACCAAGATGCTAGTAAATCTTCTTATTCTGCTCATTGTATTGTTGCACATTGTAATCTTGGAATTAATGAAATGACTTCACTTTCATCTTACAAAGATTGTTGGCTGCTTGATACTGGTGCAACATCACACATGACATTTAGAAAAGACTGTTTTGAAGAACTTAATGAAACAATAGATGGCATAGTGTACTTTGCAGATAAGTCAAGTCTTAAACCAAAGGGAATGGGCACCTTTCGACTGAAGATGCCTAGATTCCCTGATTTCTTGTTGAAGAATGTTCTCTATCTTCCAGAGTTGCAGAGAAGCCTGATGTCCTTGGTGGAGATTCGACAGCGAGGCCATTCCATCCACATGTTTGATGGAATCGTAGAAATAAGAAAGTCCTCTGACAAACAAGTCATCATGACTGGATACGAAGATGGGAAGCTGCTGAAGCTAAAGGGTTCATCTGCAAGAGTTCAGAACTATGCCTACCTCTTTCAGCATGGAGAAGGCAATTTGTCATCTAGTTCATTGTGGCATGCAATATTTGGTCATCTAAATTATAACAGTCTTCGTTTGTTGAGAAAGAATGGTGTATTTGGTTTTCCCACCATT